>JAGIQG010000029.1:32016551-32483565 GCA_024679065.1 Sphyrna mokarran | reverse complement strand
CTCTGACAGTGCAGCACTCCCTCAGCACTGATCCTCTGACAGTGCAGCACTCCCTCAGCACTGATCCTCTGACAGTGCAGCACTCCCTCAGCACTGATCCTCTGACAGTGCAGCACTCCCTCAGCACTGATCCTCTGACAGTGCAGCACTCCCTCAGTACTGACCCTATGACAGTGCAGCACTCCCTCAGTACTGATCCTCTGACAGTGCAGCACTCCCTCAGCACTGACCCTCTGACAGTGCAGCACTCCCTCAGTACTGACCCTCTGACAGTGCAGCACTCCCTCAGTACTGACCCTCTGACAGTGCAGCACTCCCTCAGTACTGACCCTCTGACAGTGCAGCACTCCCTCAGTACTGACCCTCTGACAGTGCAGCACTCCCTCAGTACTGACCCTCTGACAGTGCAGCACTCCCTCAGTACTGACCCTCTGACAGTGCAGCACTCCCTCAGTACTGACCCTCTGACAGTGCAGCACTCCCTCAGTACTGACCCTCTGACAGTGCAGCACTCCCTCAGTACTGACCCTCTGACAGTGCAGCACTCCCTCAGTACTGACCCTCTGACAGTGCAGCACTCCCTCAGCACTGACCCTCTGACAGTGCAGCACTGACCTTCTGATGGTGCGGCACTCCCTCAGCACTGACTCTCTGACAGTGCAGCACTGACCTTCTGACAGTGCGGCACTCCCTCAGCACTGACCCTCTGACAGTGCCGCGCTCCCTCAGCACTGACCCTCTGACAGTGTGGCACTCCCTCAGCACTGACCTTCTGACAGTGCGGCACTCCCTCAGCACTGACCCTCTGACAGTGCCGCGCTCCCTCAGCACTGACCCTCTGACAGTGCGGCACTCCCTCAGCACTGACCCTCTGACAGTGCGGCACTCCCTCAGCACTGACCCTCTGACAGTGCGGCACTCCCTCAGCACTGACCCTCTGACAGTGCGGCACTCCCTCAGCACTGACCCTCTGACAGTGCGGCACTCCCTCAGCACTGACCCTCTGACAGTGCAGCACTCCCTCAGCACTGACCCTCTGACAGTGCGGCACTCCCTCAGCACTGACCCTCTGACAGTGCGGCACTCCCTCAGCACTGACCCTCTGACAGTGCGGCACTCCCTCAGCACTGACCCTCTGACAGTGCGGCACTCCCTCAGCACTGACCCTCTGACAGTGCGGCGCTCCCTCAGCACTGACCCTCTGACAGTGCGGCACTCCCTCAGCACTGACCCTCTGACAGTGCGGCACTCCCTCAGCACTGACCCTCTGACAGTGCGGCGCTCCCTCAGCACTGACCCTCTGACAGTGCGGCGCTCCCTCAGCACTGACCCTCTGACAGTGCGGCACTCCCTCAGCACTGACCCTCTGACAGTGCGGCACTCCCTCAGCACTGACCCTCTGACAGTGCGGCACTCCCTCAGCACTGACCCTCTGACAGTGCGGCACTCCCTCAGCACTGACCCTCTGACAGTGCGGCACTCCCTCAGCACTGACCCTCTGACAGTGCGGCACTCCCTCAGCACTGACCCTCTGACAGTGCGGCACTCCCTCAGCACTGACCCTCTGACAGTGTGGCACTCCCTCAGCACTGACCTCTGACAGTGTGGCACTCCCTCAGCACTGACCTCTGACAGTGTGGCACCCCTCAGCACTGACCCTCGACAGTGCGGCACTCCCTCAGCACGACCCTCTGACATGTGGCACTCCTCAGCACTGACCTCTGACAGTGTGGCACTCCCTCAGCACTGACCTCTGACAGTGTGCACTCCCACTGACCCTCTGACAGTGTGGCACTCCCTCAGCACTGACCCTCTGACAGTGTGGCACTCCCTCAGCACTGACCCTCTGACAGTGCGGCACTCCCTCAGCACTGACCCTCTGACAGTGTGGCACTCCCTCAGCACTGACCCTCTGACAGTGCAGCACTCCCTCAGCACTGACCCTCTGACAGTGTGGCACTCCCTCAGCACTGACCCTCTGACAGTGCGGCACTCCCTCCCTCAGTTTTTTCATATAAGGAGTAGACAGTGGAGTGCGACAGTACCACCTAGTGTTGGCTGTTAGAAATGACAGGTGACGTGTTCTGGTTCCACTCATTGCAATTGATGTTTATTCTGGATTCCATTCTGAGGGAGTGTGAGGAGTCTGCACATTCTCCCCATGTCTGCATGGGTTTCCTCCAGGTGCTCCATTTTCCTCCCACAATCCAAAATACATGCTAGTTAGGGTGCATTAGCCATACTAAATTCTCCTTCAGTGTATACTTGGAGTAACTGTGTGCGGTTCTGGTCGCCTCATTGTAGGAAGGATTTGGAAGCTGTTGAGATGGTCAGTACTGATGGAGTGCCACATTGTCACAGGGTCAGTGCTGAGGGTTACCACACTGTCAGAGGGTCAGTACTGAGGGAATGCCCCACTGTCAGAGGGTCAGTACTGAGGGAGTGCCACACTGTCAGAGGGTCAGTACTGAGGGAGGGCCGCACTGTCAGAGGGTCAGTACTGAGAGAGGGCCGCACTGTCAGAGGGTCAGTACTGAGAGAGGGCCACACTGTCAGAGGGTCAGTGCTGAGGGAGCGCCGCACTGTCAGAGGGTCAGTATGAGGGTGCCACACTGTCAGAGGGTCAGTGCTGAGGGAGTGCCGCACTGTCAGAGGGTCAGTGCTGAGGGAGTGCCGCACTGTCAGAGGGTCAGTACTGAGGGAGTGCCGCACTGTCAGAGGGTCAGTGCTGAGGGAGTGCCGCACTGTCAGAGGGTCAGTGCTGAGGGAGTGCCGCACTGTCAGAGGGTCAGTGCGGAGGGAGTGCTGCACTGACAGAGGGTCAGTGCTGAGGGAGTGCCGCACTGTCAGAGGGTCAGTGCTGAGGGAGTGCCGCACTGTCAGAGGGTCAGTACTGAGGGAGTGACGCACTGTCAGAGGGTCAGTGCTGAGGGAGTGCCGCACTGTCAGAGGGTCAGTGCTGAGGGAGTGCGGCACTGTCAGAGGGTCAGTGCTGAGGGAGTGCGGCACTGTCAGAGGGTCAGTGCTGAGGGAGTGCCGCACTGTCAGAGGGTCAGTGCTGAGGGAGGGCCGCACTGTCAGAGGGTCAGTGCTGAGGGAGGGCCGCACTGTCAGAGGGTCAGTGCTGAGGGAGGGCCGCACTGTCAGAGGGTCAGTGCTGAGGGAGGGCCGCACTGTCAGAGGGTCAGTGCTGAGGGAGCGCCGCACTGTCAGAGGGTCAGTGCTGAGGGAGGGCCGCACTGTCAGAGGGTCAGTGCTGAGGGAGTGCCTTACTGTTGTAATGTTAATGTAAGCCTATTTGTGACACTAATACTAAACGTCTGCATGTTCTCCCTGTATCTGCATGAGTTTCCTCCCACAATCCAAAGATGTGTAGGTTAGGTGGAATGGCCATACTAAATGTGTGGGATTGCAGGATTAGGTGGGGAATGTGCCTGGGAAAATAGTCTGTCAGAGACTCGGTGCAGTCTCTCTAGGTTGAATAGTCTCCTTCTGCAATGTAGGAATTTTATGGGTGTAATTCCCAGACAATTCGATGGACTATGCAAAGATCCATTGATCTCGAGCAGGAATTTCCAGTCTGGGGGTGATTGCAGCAGGAAATTCCTGGCCTGTGATTCTATGAATGATTTGTATAGAGGGTAATATTGCAATGGGAGTGTTTATCTAACCCCTGACCTAAATCTGGAAGGAGATGGGGAGCTGACACACAAGAATATCAAGTTCCCCTGCAACTCACACGTGTTGTATGTTGGTTGTGACTAGCTGAGGAATAATCACCGAGACAGAGATATAGAACAAAGAACAAAGAACAAAACAGCATTGGAAACAGGCCCTTCGGCCCAATGAGCCAGCCCCGCCACCCCGATGTTCCCACCTCTACCCGCGATCCCTGTCCACGTATATAGATCTATGGATTAAAAACCAAATTTGAGACAATTTAGGGAGAATTTGTTTTGCCAATTAGCCTAAGAGCACATCTTTGGGATGCGGGAGAAAACCGGAGCACCCGGAGAAAACCCACGCAAGCACGGGGAGAATGCGCAAACTCCCACAGACACAGGCCTAAATCCATGTATCTGCACAGCATAGCGATAGTCACTGAGCTGTCGTGTTGCCCATCAAATGGTCCAGGTCAAGCGTACACTAACGACGTGCACTAGGATACTCTCGAAAAAAAATCCAAGAGCAGCCCTCTCACGACCCATTGCGTGTATGCCCCTCGTTAGGCAGCAAGGTGGACCAAAGCACCTGTAGGATAAAAACAAGTACATCAATATCATCTATTTACACACTTCCCAGGGACTCCCAAGGCTCATGATCCCTATTTTAAATCAGTTTTCTATACCCCTCCATTCCCATTCTGTTCATGTGCCCATCTAAGTATTTCTTAACTAACTCCAGAGTACCTGCCTCCACCACTTTACGCATTCCATACCCCCACCACCCTCTGTGTGAAAAAACTCCCTCCAGCATCCAAATTATACCTTACCCCCCTCACCCTAAGCCCATGACCCCTCGTGCTATTCGAGTCCATCCTAGGAAAAAGCTTAACCCTGTTTACTCTATCTATACCCTCATAATCTTGTACACCTCTATTAGATCTCCTCTAAGTCTACGTCTTTCTAAGGAAAACAGTCCCAATTTGCCTAACCTCTGCTCGTAACTCAGACCTTCCATACCAGGCAGCATCCTGGTAAACCTCCTCTGCACTCTCTCCAGAGTCTCCATGTCCTTCCGGTAGTAAGGCGACCAGAACTGGACGCAGTATTCCAAATGAGGACTAACCAACATTTTATACAACTGCAACTCTATACTTCTTCCTATAAAGGCTAACATACTATAAACTTTCTTCACAACCATACCATATGTCTGAACAAGGACTGCCTCAGGGTCTGAACACAATGTTTATGATTCCTGAAATGTGAATCCCAGAACGGAACAGAAATGTTGCAGATGTGAATGTGTTTCGCAGTCCGAGCCACAAACTTTCTGCGCTAGACTCTGAATCATGAGACCTTGAATCATGTGACTTGGAATCATGTGACTCTCTTACATCATCATTTAGGCAGGACTGTTTCTCAATCTCGCACATTAACTCTTTCAGCCCTGACAGTGGCACAGTGGTTAGCATTGCTGCTTCACAACAAGAAGTCTCACAATACCAGGTTAAAGTCCAACCAATTTATTTGATAGTAAATCCACAAGCTTTCGGGGTTTCTCCTTCGTCCAGTGATTGGAGAACTCTGGCCTCAGACAGAGCATATTTGATTCCTGGCTTGGGTCAATGTCTGTATGGAGTTTGCATGTTCTCCCCATGTCAGCAGGGGTTTCCTCCAGGTGCTCCAGTTTCCTCCCACAGTCCAAAAGATGTGCTGGTTAGGATGCATTGAGCACACTAAATTCCCCCTCAGTGTACCCGAACAGGCACTGGAGTGGGGTTACTAAAGGATTTTCACAGTAACTTCATTGCAGCGTTAATGTAAGCCTACCTAGTAAACAGAACAAAAGACTTGTAAAGATATCTGCCATTCCTTCACTGTCGCTGGGTCAAAATCCTGGAACTCCCTAACATCACTGTGGATGTACCTACATCACAGGTACCACAGTGGTTCAAGAAGATTGCCCACCTCCCTCTCATGGGGCAATTAGGGATGGACAATAAATGCCAAACATACTCAAATCCCCAGAATGTTTTTTGTTAAGCTATATATGTCATAGGTTTTGATGTAAATTCTATCTACTGCCGTTGAATGTTAAATTGGAGGGGTAACTTCCTGTCCTTGCACTACAGGAAGAGAGATTGCCCCCTGGTAGTGCAGATTGGGGAATTTTAAGGAGTCCAAGGGTTAAGAATTTCTAATCCTAGTAGATTGTAAAACTCACCCTTGGTTTAAACTGTTTTTAATAGTGCAACTCTCCAGTTCACCATTAGAGGTCAGTGTCTGCTTACAGAATGGCTGGAAACTATTCAGGAACTATTGGGGCGGTGCAGTTGGTTAAGCACTGCTGCCTTACAGCACCAGGGATCCTGGTTCGATTCTGGCCTCAGGTCACTGTCTGTGTAGAATTTGCACGTTCTCCCCATATCTGCCTGGGTTTTCTCCAGGTGCTCCGGTTTCCTCCGACGATGCGTAGGTTAGGTGGATTGGCGAAGCTAAATTGCCCCTTAATGACAGGGGAATGAGCAGGGTAAAAATGTGGGGTTACAGTGATAGGGTGTGTGTGGGAATGTTGTCGGTACGGACTCGATGGACCAAGTGGCCTCCTTCTGCACTGTAGACTCTATGATTCTAATGACTGGATCCTGGAGATGGAACTCAAAGACAAATAGAGAAAACTAGGGAATCAGAGAGATCAGCGGGAACGTGGGAGAAGGTGGCTGACAGGAGATTGAAATGGTTATCTGTTGCCGAAAGAGAGAGTCATAGAGTCATAGAGGTTTACAGCATGGAACAGGCCCTTCAGCCCAACTTTTTCATGCCACCCTTTTTTTTAAACTCCTAAACAAATCCCAATTCCTCGTGTTTAACCAATATCCCTCGATACCCACCTTATCCGTGTAACTGTCTAAATTCTTTTTAAAAGACAAAATTGTACCCGCCTCTGGTACTACCTCTGGCAGCTCATTTCAGACCCTCACCACCCTCTTGTGTGAAAAAATTACCCCTGTGAACACTTTTGTATCTCTCCCTTTTCTCCTTAAACATATGCCCTCTAGTTTTAGACTCCCCTATCTTTGGGAAAAGATATTGACTATCTACCTTGTCTGTGCCCCTCATTATTTTATAGACCTCTATAATGTCACCCCTCAGCCTCTTATGCTCCAGAGAAAGAAGTCCCAATCTATCCAGCCTCTCCTCATAACTCAAACCATCAAGTCTCAATAGCATCTTAGTAAATCTCTTCTACACTCTTTCTAGTTTAATAGTATCCTTTTTATAATAGGGTGACCAGAACAGTACACAGTATTCCAAGTGTGGCCTTATCAATGTTTTGTACAACTTCAACAAGATGTCCCAACTCCTGTATTCAATGTTCTGACCAATGAAACCAAGCATGCCGAATGCCTTCTTCACCATTCTGTCCACCTGTGACTCCAATTTCAAGGAGCTAAAAGTCTGTATTCCTAAATCTCTTTACTCTGTAATTCTCTCCAATGCCCTACCATTAACTGAGTTCCTGGTTCAATCTACCAAAATGCATCATTTCACATTTGTCTAAATTAAACTCCATCTGCCATTCGTCAGCCCACTGGCCCAATTGATCAAGATCCCATTGCAATCCGAGATAATCTTCTTCACTGTCCACTACGCCACCAATCTTGGTGTCATCTACAAACTTACTAAACATGCCTCCTATATTCTCATCAAAATCATTAACGTAAATGACAAACAACGGTGAACCCAGCACTGATCCTTGAGGCACACCACTGGACACAGGTCAACAGTTTGAAAAACAACTCTCTACAACTACCCTTTGTCTTCTGCCAACAAGCCAATTTTGTATCCATTTAGTTACCTCACTCTGGTTCCTGTGAGATTTAATCTTATGCAAAAACTACCGTGCAATACCTTGTTAAAGGCCTTGCTAAAGTCCGTGTAGATAACATCAGCTGCACTGCCCTCATCTACATTCTTGGTTACCCCTTCAGAAACCTCAAACAAATTTGTGAGACATGATTTTCCCTCACAAAGCCATGCTGATTGTCCCTAATTAGTCCTTGTGTCTCTAAATGCCCGCAGATCCTGTCTCTCAGAATACCTTCCAACAAGTTACTCACCACAGATGTGAGGCTCACCAGCCTGTAATTCCCAGGTTTCTCAGAGAGAGGAAATGTGATGATATGAATGTGGGGAATGGGATTGTCAACAGGAAAGGAAGGATGTGATGGTGAGAGGCTTAAATGCTGTGGCATTGGAAAAGGAACAGGTGATGGAGAAGGAGGAGGGAAAGAATTAGAAGCTATTCCCTAAATTTTTGCTGTTGGAATTTCTCTGACAGTAAGCAGGTGAGTGGGTTAGTCTGAAACGGGATATTACTCTCACAGAAACATCTGACATATTCAGGCAGCATCCATCTTCACTCTCTGATTGACCAATTAGATAACATCAGGGGGGCTTTGGAAGAGAAAGAGGCTATTCGGCCCTTCAATGAGACTATGGGTCATCTATATCTCCACTACATTGTGTTTGATTTGTATGCCTTTATAGCCTTATTGAATAACAATAACAGGCAGATTCCTGACGTTCCTTTAGTGTCGGGTTCTTGAATCCAACTGTGTCAAATTTCTGTGGATATTTTTTCCAGCGGCAGGTTAATGTAAAATTTTGGGCAATTCTGGACAATTCCAGTGCTGAGCACCATCAGAATGGGAAGACCCCCCCACCCTCCCGTACGCCCCCCCCCCTCCCACCCCCCACCCACACACACACACATTGACTCTCACCCCTGTTTGCTAGCTAGATTTCACCAAGTAGGTCGTGAGGAGTTAAAATTACTCGAATAGCAAATAAAGATAAGTTATGACATTAGGTTCTGCTGCACTGATCAACAAAGACTTAATCTTCTATATGCAGTGGAATGCAAGCTTAGTCTATGCAAACTGTTCTCATAATTTGATCCTTTTAGCCAAGGTATCATTCTACTGAATTTTAGTGATACAGTCAAAGAGGTTTACAGCATGGAAACAGGCTCTTTGGCCCACTTGTCCATGCCTCTCTTTTTTTAAACCCCTAAACCTAATCACAATTGCCTACATTTGACCATATCCCTCTTTCCCCATTTTACCCATGTAACTCTCCAAATGGTTTCTAAAAATCAAAAATTGCACCCACCTCTGGCAACTTGTTCCATACACTCACCAGCTCGTTGTGAAGAAATTGTCCCTCTGGATCCTATTATATCATTCCCCTCTCATCTTAAACCTTTGCCCCCTCATTCTAGACTCCCCTACCTTTGGGAAAAAATATTGACTATATAGCTGTTATGCCAAATTTTGTTTTGCCAAGGCCAATATATCTATCTGGCATGATGGCAGAATGGTTACCAGTGTTGTTTCAGCATCAGGGACTTGGGTTCAATTCCAGCTTCAGGTTACTGTCTGAATGAAGTGTGCACATTCTCCCAATGTCTGCACGGGTTTCCTCCAGGTGCTCTGGTTTCCTCCCTGTACAAAGATGTACAGGTTAGGCAGAATTAGCCATACTAATTGCTCCTTAATGTTCCAAGATCTTTTGGAACATTAAAAATGGAGTAAATAATTGAGATTACGGGGATAGGGATGGAGGGGAGGCCTGGGCAAGACACTCCGTCCGAGAGTCAGCACAGTCTCGATGGGCCGAATGGCCTCTTTTGCACTGTGGGGATTTTATGATGCCTGAGGTGTGGATCCCAGAGCTGAACACAGATGTGTGCAGATGTGCTTGTTTGACCTCAGTGTTTGAGATTTCCAGTAGGTTGTGTGGCCTGGTGCTATCCAGCTGTGTATTTCCAATCTCGCTCCTGACAGATGTTGGATTTTCAATCACTTTCAGAAGGGATTCTGTTAACGATTGGGGCTAAATCGGTACTGGAAATTCAGGTCAAAAGCGTGTGCTATCGTTTGATCAGTCTCGTGGTTTGCTTCTAGTTTCCAGGGAAGTGCCTTTCACACTCTGCAGTTATATGTTTGAATCGCAGGTGAGAGGTGAGCATTCTTCCTAAACGGAGTGGCAGCCCCTGACACAATCCCAATCCCAACCTTTGGACAAGAGACTGTGACACAGGAGGGAAGGTCAGTGAAGGGAAACTGAAAAGGCTGCTCTGTAATTCAGGTAAAGCTGCCCGTGTCGAGCTGCTCCCTCTATGATCACTCCCTCACATCCCAGTGTTTGCTCCAGCTGCCACCGCCCTCACAGCTGGTTTCTACCTGCTCTGAACAAACTGATTTCCATTCTCTGCCCTTGTTGCGTCCTCCAGTTCTGTACAGGCGACGGTGCAGCAAGGTGGGGCTGCGAACACAGCTGTTGAGCTCTGGAACACAGCCAGCACATCGGCCTCTGGAGTGACTCGAGGATGCTGTATGTGTCAATGTTATCCCTGTAAACTCCTCCAGCCCCCTCACCCTCTGGGAGCTCTGCATTCCTCCGCTTCTGGCCTCTTTGCACACCTATGACTTTAATCGCCCTAACACTGGTAGCCGTGCTTTCAGTCGCCTGGGGCGCTCAAGCTGAGGAATTGCCTCCCCATCCCTCTCCATCTCTCCCTATCTCACTTACCTCCTTTCAGAAGCTCTTTATTTATCCTGCTAATTCTCTGACGCCGGAGTCAATTTAGCATGGTCAATTGACCTAACCCGCACATCTTTGGACTGTGGAGGAAACCGGAGCTCCCGGAGGAAACCCAGACAGACTCGGGGAGAATGTGTAAACTCCACACAGACAGCAACTCAAGCCGGGAATCGAACCCGGGTCCCTGGCGCTGTGGGGCAGCAGTGCTAACCACTGTGCCACTCAGAGGGTCTCACAGGACCACTAGTCTGTGCAATTCACTATTTCAGAGAACAGTAGAAGCTGGGTTATTGAATGAATTCCTGGCTTGGTTAAACAGGTTTTTAACGGAAAAGGGAGTCAGAGATTATTGGGAAGCGCAGACAGCAAAACGGAGTTGAGGCCACAACCAGACCAGCCAGGATCTTGGTGTTTGGCAGGAGAGGTTTAACAGGCCAAAAGGTCCCCTGCTCCTCAGTGCAATGTCCTTACATTCTTGTGAATTGTTTTACATTACCAATTGGTTAACCCGGCAGGGTATCTTACAATGAGTCCAGTGTGTCTTGTGGTTCAAGGTAGAGGGAGGGAAGAAGAGAGGGAGTCGGGTGGTGGGGGTGGGGGTGGGGGGGGTGGTGGTGGGGGGGGGGGGGGGGGGGGAGGGGGTGGACGTGTTTGATTCCCTATCTGAAGGGGGTGAGTGAGCAGAAGCCAAGCAAACAAGACAGTAATAATTGGACAAAAAGATACCGCAGACTGCAGCGAAACAATGAACCTTATGGTCCTCGGCATGGGGCTTCGGTTTAAGAGTGTAGCTCACACCACAGTACAGCAATGCTTCATTTAGACTGATTGGCCATTAACGTGGCATCTCCAGATACTGGTGCTTTATGCGATTCAGAATTCCGTCCTTTCTCTGTCAGGACAATGAACTGTTCAACGAGCAGAATTGAAGGACAACTTTGAAATTCTTCATCTGGACAATCAGCAGGGATTCTCAAAGTCTTTTGAGTGAGTGTTTCGCTTTTATTGAACGGGATATCGGAACCAAATGGCTAGTGTTGTTTTTGTCACTGTTGCCGGAGTGTGAGTGTCACAATGGAAGCAAAAGATTTATGAGGCGATGGAATTGTTTCCAGAGATTAGGCCAGAGAGTGCCGCTGTACAATCCCTTTCCAGAGAGTTAATCAACCTTACAAGCTGTTGTACAAATGATGACAGGAAACACATAAAGATCTGGTTAAAGTGGCATTAAGGTCTGACACAGGTAAAGATAAGTGATTCATACTATAGAAAGAGAGAATATGCTGTTAATAAAGTGTTCTCATCTACTCATCGACACTTAATGTCTTGACATGAAATCGGCAGCAACACACACTCTAACCAACTTCAGTCAGGCACAGCAATGTAAAGGATTGAATTCTGTCAAGTTTTCTAGTGTTTCTGTAACAAGACAGTACTCCAGAATTTAGCAGTTTCTGCAGGTGGAAAATAAAGTTATTTTTGTGAAGAAGCTGAAGGGGAATTTACATCTTGCGTTTATAACCATCAGATGTAAGCTTCAGTAACCAAAGGAAGAGGCTTACTGCTGAGGAGTGCGATGGAATCCACTCCACTGTGTGAGTGCAGCAGCAACAACACTCAAAGAGCTCAGCCCCATCCAAGACAAGGAAGCCCATCCACCAGCTTAAAGGTTCACTCCCTTCTCTGTGGCCACAGTGTCCACAGGTGGTACGGTGGCATAGTGGTTAGCATTGCTGCCTCACAGCGCCAGGGACCTGGGTTCAATTCCCAGCTTGGGTCACTGACTGTGCAGACACTGCATGTTCTCCACATGTCTGTGCGGGTTTCCTCCAGGTGCTCCAGTTTCCTCCCACAGTTTGAAAGATGCCCTGGGTAGGGTGCACTGATCATGCCACATTCTCTCTCAGTGAACCCTAACAGGCGCCGGAGTGTGGTGACTGGGGGATTTTCACAGTAACTTCATTGCAGCATTAACATGAGCTACTTGTTACTAATAAATAAACTTTAAAACAATGTTTAATATCTTCAGGATGCACTCCAACAACCTGTCAATGTTTCTTTGGCTGCATACTCTGCAATCTCCAAGACCAATATTTATTTCCCGTCATTAATTGCCCTTGAGAAAGCAATGGTGAGCTGCCATAATGAGCCATTGCAGTCTGTGCAGTGTAGGTACATTGTTATTAGGTAGGATGTTTGACCTGGAGATAATGCAGGGACATAAAACAGAAGGACCAGGAGCAGGAGTAGGCTATCCGGCCCCTTGAGCCTGCTCTACCATTCAATAAGATCATGGTTGATCTTTTTGTAGATTCAGCTCCATTTAACCATCCGCTCATCATAACCCTTAATTCCTTCATTGTTCAAAAATTTATCTATTCTTGCCTTAAAAACATTCAATAAGGTAGCCTCAACTGCTTCACTGGGCAGGGAATTCCATAGATTCACAACCCTTTGTATGAAGAAGCTCCTTCTCAACTCTAAATCCGCTTCCCCTTATTTTGAGGCTATACACCTTAGTTCTAGTTTCAGCCGCCAGTGGAAATAACTTTTCTGCTTCTATCTTATCTATTCTCTTCATAATCTTATCTGTTGCTATAAGATCTTCCCTCATTCTTCTGAATTCAATGAGTACAGTCCCAGTCTACTCAGTTTCTCCTCATAAGCCAACCTTCTCAATTCCAGAATCAACCTAGTGAATCTTCTCTACACCCCCTCCAGTGCCAGTATATCCTTTCTCAAGTAAGGAGACCAAAACTGTACACAATACTCCAGGTGTGGCCTCACCAGGAACATAATCTCACTGTTTTTAAACTCCATCTCTTTAGCAATGAAGGACAAAGTTCCATTTGCCTTCTTAATTACCTGCTGACCTGCACTCCTTGAGATTGCTGTACAAGAACACCCAGGTCCCTCTGCACAGCAGCACACTACAGTTTTTTACCATTTAAATAACAGTCAATTCTGCTGTTATTCCTACCAAGTTAGATGACCTCACATTTGCTAACATTATACTCCATCTGCCAGACCCTCACTCACTCACTTAGATTATCTGTATCCCTTTTGCAGACTTTCAGTGTCCTTTGCATACTTTGCCCTTCCACCCAACTTAGTGTCATCTGTGAATTTTGACACACTACACTTGGTCCCCAACTCCAAACCACCTATGTAAATTGTGAACAATTGCGGCCCCAGCACTGATCCCTGAGGCACACCACTAGTCACTGATCACCAAAAAGGAAAAAACACCCATTTACCCTCACTCTTTGTTTTCTATTAGTTAACCAATCCTCTATTCATGCTAATACATTACCTGTAACATTATGCATCTTTCTCTTATGTGGTAGTCTTTTATGTGGTACCTTGTCAAGTGCCTTCTGGAAAGCTAGATACACCACATCCACAGGTTCCCCATTATCCACTGCATATATAATGTTCTCAAAGAATTCCACCAAATTAGTCAAACGTAACCTGCTGTTTGTGAACCCATGCTGCGTCTTACCAATGGGGCAATTTATATCCAGATATCTTGCGATTTCTTCCTTGATGATCGATTCAATCATTTTCCCTACTGCAGAAGTTAAGCTAACCAGCCTATAGTTACCTGCCTTTTGTCTCCAATCCCATAAGGAAATGTGTTAATTATACTCTGTTGGCATCACCTGAGGTCAATGATTGGACTTACGACTCTAACCCTCCACATAGTGGCCCTTCGTGTCACAGAGAGTGAGTGGATGGTATTGATTGTGAACATGGTACTAAAGTATGATAATGGAAGCAGTTTGACTGAACTAACTCTGAGATCAGTAAGCAATTATGAAGGATACTCCCTGCAGTGGCAGATTAACTACCACCCAGACTCCTAGACTGAGCTTTAGTAAGGCCCCTTGACCTTGTCCCCGTCCCCTGCCCCACCCTTTGTTGAATAGAATAAAGTTTCGTTAGATAACTTATATCGTTGTACTATGTATAATGTACTACGTTTATAATATCGTAAAGTTAAATGAATCCCTTTTATTCATTTATTTTTCATATTCTTTACATTTGTACTTTAAAAAGCTTCCGTATTTTTTGGTTTACAAAAGTGTCGCTAACAGCATGTAAATCAACAGATTGAAGCATGTCTGATTCAATGTGCATGAGTGCCAGATAAGTTTCTCATCACTCATTGTTGATCCTCTTCAGTGCCAAAATTTCTTTTTGCTCTCGGGCTCCCCGGCGTAAGCTAATGGTTAATCCGACACTGCTTCCTGGACAGATTAACTGGAATAGAATTACAGAAATTTTACACAGAAACAGACCAATCAACCCAACTGATCCATCAGCCTAACCCTCTCCGCCTCAATGTGCTTATCTTGCTTCCTCTTAACTACACATCAACCACTCCCTATGGTCGTGATTTCTTCATCCTGACCACTCACTGGGTGAGGATGTTGTCCAGAATTCCTGATTGGAAGTATTAGTGATGAAGATCATTAATGTTCCTAGTTTTGATTTAGGGTTAGGGGTAAGTTAGATTGAAAGTTTAAAGTTTTTTAAAGTTTTTGAAGTTTATTTATTAGTGTCATAAGTAGGCTGACGTTAACACTGCAATGAAGTTCCTGTGAAAATCCCCTGGTCACCACACTCTGGTGCCTGTTTGGGTACATAGAGGTTTAACACGGACAATTCACCTAAACTGCAAATCTTTGAAACGTGGGAGGAAACTGGAACACCCAGTGGAAACCCACACAGACACGGGAAGAATGTGCAAACTCCACACAGACAGTGACCCAAGCCGGGAATCAAATGCGGGTCCTTGGCGCTGTGAGGCAGCAGTACTAACCACTGTGCCACCCACTATTGTACCTTGTGAAAAGCAGGGCTAGATGGGCTGAACAGCCTAACCTTGGTAGATCGTGTGTTACCTCCATTGGCCTGCGAGGAGAGAAAAGCAGCAATACCCTCCAACTGATGGTAATGAATAACAATCCTCTCCTTTGCATTTCAGAAGTATCCAGACGGTCCCTTGACATTTTAATGATCCCAATTGTACTTACATTTTTTGCAATGATTAAGACATTGTTAACTTGCTCATGTTTAAAATGAATTGGATTCATGGTTAGTTAGGAAGACAAATGCAATGTTAGCATTCATGTCAAGAGGGCTAGAATACAAGAGCAGGGATGTACTTGAGGCTGTATAAGGCTCTGATCAGACCCCATTTGGAGTATTATGTGCAGTTTGGGGCCACATATCTAAGGAAGGTTGTGCTGGTCTTGGAAAAGATTCAGAGGAGGTTCACAAGAATGATCCCAAGAATGAAGAGCTTGTCATATGAGGAATGGTTGAGGACTCTGGGTCCGTACTTGGAGTTTAGAAGGATGAGGGGGGGATCTTATTGAAACTTACAAGATACTGCAAGGTCTGGATAGAATGGACATGGAAAGGATGTTTCCACTAGTAGAAAAAACTAGAAGGCAAAAGTTCAGGCTAAAGGGACGATCCTTTAAAACAGAGATGAGGAGGAATTTCTTCAGCCAGAGTGTGGTGAATCTGTGGAACTCTTTGCTGCAGAAGACTGTGGAGGCCGGGTCACTGAGTCTCTTTGAGACAGAGATAAATAGATTCTTCATCAATAAAGGGATCAGGAATTATGGGAAAAAAGCAGGAGGATGAGAAAACTATCAGCCATGATTGAATGACAGAGCAGACTCACTGAGCCAAGGGGCCTAATTCTAATCTTTATACTCTATAAGGGTGGCATAGTGGCACTTTATACTCTATAAGGGTGGCACTGCTATCTCACTGCTCCAGGGACTATGCTCAATTCTCGCCTTGGCTGACTGTGTGGTGTTTGCACGTTCTCCCCCTGTCTGTGTGAGTTTCTCTGCGTGCTCCAGTTTCCCCTCACAGTCAAAAGATATGCAGCTTAGGTGGATTGGCCATGCTAAATTGTCCCTTAGTGTCCAGGCTAGGTGGATAAATGAGGTAAATGTGTGGGGTCATGGTGATGGAATGGGGGAAGTGTCTGGGTAAGGTGCTCTAATGGACAGGTAGTGCAGACTAGATGGGCCGAATGGCCTCTATCTGCATTATTGGGATTCTGTAGTAATTCTATGATAAATCTGGTAATACCTCATTCAAAGAACTCTAACCTTTTCAAGAGAATTTACATTGAGACTAATAGCGTTCCAATTAATAAAGTGAATTCTAACTGATCCTGGAGAAGCATAGACAGTAGCTCTTGGATTTTATAGAGTCATAGAATCCCTACAGTGCAGAAGGAAGCTATTTGGCCCATCGAGTCTGCACCAACTCTTACCCAAACTTCCCCCATAACCCTATGTATTTACTCTGCTAACCCATATAAACTTATGTTTCTATATTTAACTGCATTTTTGCAGACTCCAGCAGTTACAATAGCAACATAATGAATGCTGAAACTTTTATTGCCGTTCTGGATGCAATATCTACATTTAAGTGTCTAATGGTAGTAAAGTTAAAGTTTATTTGTTAAACTATAGCCCCTCCCACTTCCCGGAATTTTCCATTCCCACCAAAGCCAATGGCCTTTTGAACAACATGCCACATTGTCAGGTCCCGCTGCGTAAAATCCTGCCCTAGAATAGAAGCAAAAAATGCTGGAAAACCTCAGCTGGTCTGACACCAGCTGTGGAGAAACACAGGGCAATGAGGGCAGCATTGTAGCACAGTGGTTAGCACTGCTGCTTAACAGCGCCAGGGACCTGGGTTCGATTCCCGACTTGGATCACTATCTGTGTGGAGTTTGCACATCCTCCCCTTGTCTGCGTGGGTTTCCTCCAGGTTCTCTGGTATCTCCCACATTCTGAAAGATGTGCCAGTTAGATGCATTGACCTGAACAGGCACTGGATTGTGGTGACTAAGCAAATTTCACAGTAACTTGATTGCAGTGTTAATGGAAGCCATACTTGTGATCGATAAATAATAAATAATAAACTTTAATGTTTCAAGTCTGGATGCGTTCAAAGCATTGCAATTCCCTGACTGGATACAGGTGGTGCCATTGTGCAACATCAGCTAAACATAGTGCGACCGAAAAAAAAGTTTGAGAGAAACTTCAAAAAAATTGAAAAGAAAATTAAACAAATCAAGTTATTAAAAATATTCAGTTCGGTAAACAATGAAAACAGACCCAAAATATCCCTTGGTCAATTGTCATTCAGTGCCAGATTAGCCGCTCTGAAGCAGAAGTTTGCACTGAAACTTCCCACAGCTCCTTTAAGTTATGAAGAGCAAGAAACATGTGTTTGGTGTCCAGTGACCTTTGCTGGAAAGGGTATTGTGTTTCAGAGTTAAATATCCTGCCGGGTTTGTACATGAGCGCAGTCAGAAAGAGTTGCATTTCTATAGCACCTCTCATGAGCTCAGGTCACTGAGATACTTTTGGAAATGTAGGCCGGAACTTTACCACCTCACTGTCTATGGGATTGATGTGGGCGAGGGCCCAACAACGGAAATCTCCGTTCACCTCGGCTGGGAATTTCTAGTCTTACCCAATTGAGGCCATAAACAAACCTCCTCCCCCCCCCTCCCGCCCCCACCACAATCTCTGTTGTGGTGAAACATGGAAGCTGGTTTGTGTGCATTAAGCTGCTGAAGCTCCCTTTCTTGAAGACTCTCCTTAAAAATTACCTCTTTGGCTTTCAGTTAACCGTACTAAGATGATGTTGGAACGATTCACTGTGTTATGAAGATGTTATAAAAATGTGAGTTATTGTTGGTAAGGTATCAGGGTGACCTTATAGAGGTTTATAAAACCAGGAGGGTATAGATAGATAACGTGAGTAGCCAAGGTTCCTTCCCCAGGGTAGAGGAGTCTAAAACTAGAGGGCAGAGGTTTAAGTTGAGAGGGGAAAGGTTTAAAAGGTAACCTTTTCACACAGACGATGGAGCGTGTATGGAATGAGTTGCCAGAGGCAGGACAATTACAACATTTAAAGTATATTTGGACTGGTACATGGATAGGAAAGGTTTAGAGTGATATGGGCCAAATGCAGGCAAATGGAACTAGTTCAGTTCAGAAAATCTGGTTAGCATGGAGAGTTGGCCCAAAGGGCCTGTTTCCATGCTGTATATCTCTATGACTCTGAGATACATAGTCTTAGCCCAATCTGTTGACACAGCTCAGGTTACACAGTTAGGACTCACAATAAGATCTGTGCAATGGCACAATGTGTGCACAGAGATACTGTATCTGTGCTCACACACATCATTTGATTTTAAGGAGACAGACTGAAGAGATAACCTCCAGGTCAGGCATTCAAATAAAAATCAAACCTGCATTTGTCAAATTCAGTCACTCAGAGCTGGGAGCTCCCATATTTGGCCCTCTCTGGCTGCAATGAACTAACCAACCTAAATGGGGGCATTTCAGGAATAGCACAATTGTCACCTGTGGTTTATTTATTTATCATAAGCAGGCTTACGTTAACATTGCAATGAAGTTACTGTGAAAATCCCTGAGTTGGCACACTCCAGCACCTGTTTGGGTACACTGAGGGAGAATTTAGCACGGCCAACGTAGCCAACCAGCATGTCTTTCAGACTGTGGGAAGAAGCTGGAGCACCAGGAGGAAACCCATGCAGACATGGGGAGAATGAGTAAACTATGCACAGACAGTGACCCAAGCCAGAAATGGAAGCTGGGTCCCTGGAGCTGTGCGGTAGCAATGCAAATCACTGTGCCACCATGCTGCCCACTCTACCACTGCACTTCCCCTGTAGCATTAGGTTAGGCAGGGCGATTCAGCTTGCATTTCCTCACCTGGTCACCATGAACTATCCACTGGAAAGAACAGCGTGAGGTTTTAAAGTTTTATTTTTTTTTTACTGGTGTCACAAGTAGGCTTACATTAACACTACAGTGAAGTTACTGTGAAAATCCCCTAGTCGCCACACTCCGGTGCCTGTTCGGGTACACCGAGGCAGAATTTAGCATGGCCAATGCATCTAACCAACAGGTCTTTCGGACTGAGACGCATGCAAAGAAATAGTGAAACATAGAAAATAAGAGCAGGAGGAGGCCATTCAGCCCTTTGAACTTATTCCACCATTTGTTATAATCACGTCTGATCGTCCAACATAATAGCCTCTTCCTGTTTTTCCGCCAATACTTTTTGATCCAGAAGTGCTCTATCTAATTGCTTCTTGAAATCCTTCAAGGTTTTGACCTCAACTACTTTCTGTGGTAGCGAATTCATAGGCTGACCACTCTCTGGGTGAAGAAATTTCACCTCACGGGATTTTCTGGTTTCGCTTGGGTGAGACCAGAAATTCCTGCCTGAGGTCAGCGGAGGTTTCCATTGTTGGACCCTTGCCCATGCTGATTCTGCTTCGGGTGAGGTGGTAGAGTTCCGGTCCCCATCTCTGTCCGAAATGATCTACCCTATATCCTTAGACTATGGGCACCCCACCATCAGGAACATCCTTCTTGATGCACCGTAGAAAGCATTCTTTCTGGTTGTATCACAGCTTGGTATGGCTCCTGCTCTGCCCAAGACCGCAAAAAACTAAAGTGAATCTAGCCCAATCCATCACACAAACCAGCCACCAATCCATTGACTCTGTCTATAGTTCCCACTGTCTTGGCAAAGCAGCCAGCATAACAAGGACTCTGGACATTCTCTCTTCCACCTTCTTCTACAGGGAAATAGGTACAGAAGTCTGAGGTCACTATCAACCGAATCAAGAACAGCTCCTTCCCTGTTGCTGTCAGACTGTTGGATGGACTTACTTGCATTAAGTTGCTCTTTCTCCACACCCTAGCTATGACTGTAACACTACATTCTGCACTGTCTCATTTCCTTCTCTATGAATGGTATGTTTTGTCTGTATAGTGCACAAGAAACAATACTTTTCACTACATACATGAAAATGTGACAATAATAAATCAAATCTTGCATCTACTCTGTCTAATCCTGTTAGAATTTTGTAGGTTTCAATGAGATTCCCCCCACTTTCTTCTGAACTCCGGCGAATACAACCCTATTCAATCTCTGCCCGTACATCAGTCTTGCCATCCCAGGAATCAGTCGGGTAAACCTTCTCTGCAATCAGATTGTTTGGAGAGGCAGTGGGAGGTCAGCAGTTGAAGCTATTGAATCCAGAATCCAAGAATTTGGGGAGCAAAAATCAGAAAATAACCTAAAATGGATTCAAAGGCAAAAGAGCCAGACAGAGAATTTTTTTAGTGCAGTGAATCATGATCAGGAATGCATTGCTTGAAAAGGCAGTGAAAGCAGATTCGATAGTAAATTTCAAAACAGAATTTGCTAATTACATGAAAAGGAAAAAGTTTGCAGCATTTTGGGAATAAGACAAGGAAGTGGCAATAATTGGATGAATCATACGAGGACCCAGCAAAGAAATGGTAGACTGAATTGTTTTCTTTTGTCCTGTTTGATTCTATTAACAATATGCTTTTTTAAAACATTTTCATTCAAACTCACTGAATCAGAGTAGTGGATTAACTTAATACTTTTTCATTTCTCCAAATGATCTTTGCAGTTTCCAGGAGTCAATTTGAAACTACAAATAGGTTTTTGAGAAATCTGTTTACTAAATGCTGGATTGACATTTTTTTAATTGTGTTTTTGGAATGGTATTAGATGGAAAATGATCTGTGAAAAGATACATCCCAATGGAAAAGGAAAGACCCTAAGGGAAGGTGCAAGGCTAACGAAGCAAGTTAAAGATAGTATCAAATTGAAAGAAAAAGAGTCTAACTCTGCATATATAAGTAGCAGGTCAGAGGTAACAGGGGCGGCATGGTGGCACAGTGCTTAGCACTGCTGCCTCAGAGCACAAGGGACCTGGATTCAAGTCCAGCCTCAGGTTACGGTATATGTTGAGTTTGCACGTTTTCCCTGTGTCTGTGTGGGTTTCCTCCAGGCGCTCCGGTTTCCTCCCACAGTCCAAAGATGTGCGGGTTAGGTTGAATGACCGTGCTAAATTCTCACTTAGTGTCAGGGGGATTAGTGGATAAAATACTTGGGGTTACAGAGTTGGGATTGTTGTCAGTGCAGACTCGATGGGCTGAATGGTCTCATCCTGCACTATCGGGAATCTGTGATTCTATAAAACATAGGGCTGAATATGAAGAACAGCAAATGACTAAAAGACAAATAAGTGGGAGAAATATCGAGCAGAAATATAAAAACAAATGGAAGAGTTTCCAAAGAAAAGTGTGAGCATTAGTTCTCTAGAGTTTGAAATGAAAAGTAAGGAAATGATGGATGTGCAAGTATTTTGTCTCTGTCTTCTCTGTAGAGGATATGATAAAATCCCAGAAATAATTGTGAACTGGGAGGTGAAAGGGACTGAGGAATTTAAAACTCCAATCACCAGGGAAAGGGTACCAAGAAAACTGTTGGAACTAAATTCTGACAAGTTCCCAGATCTTGATGAATTCCATCCTAGGGTCTTAAAAGAAATGACTGCTGAAATAGTCCAATTGTTTCAATTTCCTAAATTCCCTTGATTCCGAAAAATTGACATCAGATTGGAAAATAACAAATGTGACCCCTCTCTTAGAGGGGGCAATGGCCGAGTGGTAATATCCAGAAAATTATTTATATTTATTTAAAATTATAATATTACCAGGTCATCTCCTCCCCTTTGTTACTTACAATTTACACCACCGACTTGGATAAACAAACTGAATGTGTGGTTGATGATCCAAAGAAGGTAGGAAGGTAATAAAAGCAAATTACTACAGTTGCTAGAATCTGAAACCAGAAGAGAAGATGCTGGAAAATCTCAGCAGGTCTGGCAGCACCTTTAAGGAGAGAAAAGAGCTTTGAGTCCAGATGACCCTTTGTCAAAGCTAAGTGGCATAGAAAGTGGGAGATATTTATACTGTAGGATGAGAGAATGAAAGATGAGTCATAGCCATAGCAACCAGGGGAAAAGATTGCTAATAGCTGTCCACAGAGAAAATAAAGGACATGAATAGCCAAACAGCAGAGAAATCGTAAGCTGTGACAGATGAAAATTTTGGGGGGCGGGGGGAGAAGGTACAGAGGTAGAATGTAGAAAAGGGGAAACGGGGAGAAAAGATAAGGGAAGGGGGAATAAAGTAAGGGGAAAGAGTGGAGAGGAAACTCTTTCCTAGGTAGGAAAGTAAATTGTGAAGAGGTTCCTGTAAAGGTATGTGAATAGATTGAATAAATGAATGTAAAATGTGGCAGGTGGAATATAATGTGGAAAAATGTGAATTTGCCCAATTTGGCAGGAAGAATTAAAAAAAAAAATCATTGAAATGGAGTGAGACTGCAGAACTCTGGGGTACAGAGGGATCTGGGTGTTTTGGTACATGAATCATAGAAGATTGGTGTGCAAGTGATTAGGAAAGAGAATTAAATGTTATTGTTCAATGCAAGCAGAATAGAATAGGAAACTGAGGAGGTTTTGCTACAGGGTATTAGTGAGATCAGATCAGGAGTACTGTGTATAGTTTAAGAAATGCTTCAGTAATTCAGAGAAGATTCACTAGACTGATACTTGGAAAGGGGTAGGTCAGGAAGGGTGGAGGAAGGGTTTTGCGGGGGGAAGCTATCTTGTGAGGAAAGGCTGGGCTGGTACACACTGGAGTTTAGAAAAATGAGAGATGATCTACTCGAAACATTTACAATTCTGGGGAGAATGACAAGCTGAATGCTGAGAGGATGTTCCCCTTTGTGGGAGGGACTGGAACTCAGTTTAAAAATAAAGGGTCTTCCATTTACAATGGAGACGAGGAGAATTATTTTCTCTTGTGTGAATCTTTGGAGCTCTTCCTCAGGGAACAGTGGACTTGGGGGTCATTCAATACAGATAAGGCTGGAGTAGATAGATTCTTGACTAACAAGGGAGTCAAAGGTTAGCAGGAGTAGGAGGGAAGGAGGAGTTGAGTCCAAAATCAGATCGGCCATAATGAATGTCAGAGCAGGCTTGAGGGGCTGAATGGTCTGTTCTTGCAACTAATTTGTATGTTTACATATTGGATTGGAGATGAAAAGGACATTAAGTAGCAGTTAAAATACCAAAGGAACAAGCACCTTAAGGAGTATGTTAAATGTCACTATTACATCTTTGTAAACAGTTTTTTTTAATCTACATAATACTGATTATGTATATTATTACCCTTCATTGTCACTGGGTCAGAAGCCTGAAACTCCAATCCCTACAGGATTACAGAAGCATTTTCACCCCATGGACCGCAGTCCGCGAAGAAGACCCGCTACCACCTTCTCAAGGACAACAAGGAAATAAGCAATGAATGCTGGCCTTGCCTGTAATGAGAATAATTAATTAAAAACAATCCCACTGCTGTTTTTGTCATGAGATTATTTAGAACCCCTGAATTGTGCATAAATTGTACAAGCATGTTGTAATTGAGAATGCCTTAATTGAGTGTTATTATGTGGCATGCCTCATTACCCCTGTATGATTGTGATGTATTTTACTGTATCCCATTTCAAAGAATAAAGTTAAATTTAATGGAGTGTGGCATCTTTACACTTGGCAAGATCAGTTAAAACAGGCTCCCTAATAACTGTGCTCTGCTTAATTATTTCCTCTTCAGATGTAAGCTTTCCAATTAAAGTTTGTGGAGATCTCTACGGAGTTGCCTCTATAAACTCGCGGTATGATATAGGCCAGTGGATCTCATAATACTGCCTGGGGGCCATTTGCAGCTTTCCTTCCCTTCGCTAGCAAACCTCAGCAAATGTGTTGTTCCTTGCGGCTCAAAGGCTCCCCAAGTACCTTACAGCCAATTAAATACTTTAAGTGTTGTTGCTCTTGTAATGTAGCAAATGCAGCGGTTAATTTGTGCACAGCAAGCTCCCATGAACAACAATGTGATAATGATTGGAATATCTGTTTAGGAGCGTAATGAATATTGGGCAGCGTACCTCAGGTTTCTTTTTATTTATTTGTCCATGGGATGTAGGCGTCACTGGCTAAGCCAGCATTTCTTGCCCATCCCCAATTGCCCTTGAACTGAATGGCTTGAAGGTATTCAGTACTCATTCCTTCCTCCCTTCAAATTCTTCCTTGAGAAGAATTTCTTTCCTCCACAGGTTCGTGGGCGGCAGGGTGGCTGTGGAAGGAAATTTTAGGTTAGCCAGTTAGATCCACAAACATATCTTTAATCTACAGCGGCAGAGTAACTAGAAGAGTAACTAGTAACTAGAACATTGAATACAGGAGTTAGGACGTCTTAATAAAGTTGTTCAAGACATTGGTAAGGCCATACTTGGAATACTGTGGGCAATTCTGGCCACCCTATTATAGAAAGGATATTATTAAACTAGAAAGAATGCAGAATAGTTTTAATAGAACGCCATTGGGACTTGATGGATTGAGTTATAAGGAGGGGCTGATAGACTGGGACTTTTTTCTCTGGAGTGTAGGAGGCTGACGGGTGATCCTATAGAGGTTTATAAAATAATGAGGGGCATAGATCGGCTGGATAGTCAATATCTTTTCCCAAAGGTAGGGGAGCCTAAAACTAGAGGGCATAGGTTTAAGGTGAGAGAGGAGAGATACAGAAGTGCCCAGAGAGGCAATTTTTTCACAGAGGGTGGTAAGTGTCTGGAACAAGCTGCCAGAGGTAGTAGTAGAGGTGGGTACAATTTTGTATTTTAAAAAGCATTTAGATAGTTACATGGGTTTGATGAGAGAGATATGGGCCAAAAGTGGGCAATTGGGATTAGCTTCAGGGGTTTAAAAAAAGAGTGGCATGGACAAGTTGGGCTGAAAGGCCTGTTTCCATGCTGTAAACCTCTATGATTCTGAGAGGGTTAAATGATTTTATTAACAAGTTAATATTAACACTTTGCTCATATATGAATGCAATAACAGCATTAAAACTAAATGAATATGGATTTAAATTGTATGTTAAAGTAGTAAATATATTTTAATGGATTTTTAATATAAATGTATTGTTCGTCTCAATTAAAAATCTAATGCTGCAGAAATATAACGATAAGGTCAGGAATTCAGAGTTAGGTGTCCATAAGTCAGCAGAATACGCATTAGTAGTTTTAAGTCCCAGGTCAGATATTGAAACATTGTAATATTATCGAGTCTTACATTGCCCAGACATAAGAAAGTATCTTACTAAGGGCCCAGAGAGACGCTTATCTCTCTGCCTTGGCAATGCGCCCATGGGAAAGATTTACCTGTAGCAGCATCCCTGACAACATAGCAACCAAGAAGTAGGAAGATGTCTGGAATTAAATGGACAAATGAAGTATCATTATATCGAGTGGCATATTGCGATTAACTGAGGTAATCTGTCTTGTATTGGACTAACATGTTAACACAGAATGAAATTGAATTTAAGCTATTGAGATGGTGTATCCTCGATAATGAAGAGTATAATTGTCCTGTAATTTGACTGAGTGTCTCAGATCTTTGGAAAAGTCTCGTTGTGCTGCATTTGGACTATTTGAACCTCTGAAGGCCTCCCAGAGTCATAGATTAATATATTGTCTGTTGTCTTGTATGATTTTTGTGTTTTAAAATAAATTTTGGTCACGTCTTTTGAATAGAGACTGTGCCTTTTACGAGTTTTTCAAATAGATTTTAAGTTTTTAGGAATAGGGCTCCACCTTAAAAGAAAATCCCCACTAGAATGCCGCAGCATCAGTGACCCGGGTTCAATTCCCGGCTTGGCTCACTGTCTGTGCAGAGTCTGCACGTTCTCCCCATGTCTGCATGGGTTTCCTCTGGGTGCAGTCCAGAAGGAGTGCTGGTTCGGTGCATTGGCCATGCTAAATTCTCCTTCAGTGTAGCTGAACAGGCGCAGGAGCATGGCGACTGGGAGGTTTTCACAGTAACTGTATTGCAGTGTCAGTATAAGGTATTCGTGACAATAATAAATAAATGGTCTTATCCTGAATTTTATTTAAAGTAAACATTTTCCTCTAAAAGTAACGTCTTGTTTTCTTTGACAATGTTGCTGGGTTAGTATCGCTGTGGGAGAGGAAATTCACAGTTGATTATAAACCAGAGTGTTCATTACTGCACACCACCGCACCCTTACCATCATAATAGCCAGTCAGTACTCCCAACTAGCCTCCTCTCCCCCTCCCTATCCTGCACTGAGTCATTGCAGATAAAATTGTCTTTTGTTTCTTTGACTTTCTGAAGAATGTGCAGGTGGGGTCAGCCATTAGGGACACGCCACACTGTGATCTTTCACCAGTGGGCTATAAGCTGTAGTGGGGTCAGAGATAAGTGCTATTGTTCAGCAGTATGTACAGTAATTACTTATTACCTATCCTTTGAGGAGTGCCTGTAATGCCTCATACGGTTGCAAACAGTTCCTCCTGCAAAAGGGGGCAAGTGGGAAGAAGGGGGAGGTAAAGAATTATATGGAAATATTTTGATTCAAATGTTTAAGTAGCGACTAACAGCTATGTTAAAACAGTAACAGCCTCTGATACCCCAGCGATTAATGTCTTGCTCAGTGTGAAACTGAGTAAACAGAGCAGGAAGTTTTCTAGGTCAATCCAAAGTTGGGTGCCAGAGTAAAGGGCAATAATCTCAACATGCTGGGCTACAGAACAGAATTTGAACTGAAAGCACTGATCTCTCTCATCACCCCACTTACCCATCTGTGTAGCTTTCAATATTTGCTTCTGCCCACCAAGTTGCCACCACATGCTAAGAGCAAAGGATAATTGATTAATTTATCAGAAAATATAAAAATGTTCTGTGCAGATTGTGGGAAAGTTTACTGCTTCCAAATGCACGTAGATCAATCTTGAATCAATCTGGGTACCGCTCCCATTCCTTCCCTGCCCAAACAATTCCGAAATGGAGTTTCTCCCTCCCACAGAATTCCCAAATCAAAACAAACCTTTCTCTTCCCACTCATTACCATACCTGTCCTCATTGTGAGTCCCCGTATAGTCTCAAAATCCAAGCTCTTCATCACCAGCCTCCACGTCACCACCCTGTGTTTAAGATTCATTCAAAGCACTAAACCTCATCTGTAGACCAAACTATCTCAAACCAAACCCTAACCCACAATTGAAACCATCATCTCAGCTCAAGCCCTAAACCACAGCTCAATTCTTACCTCTTAGCCCAAACTTTAGCTCCATCTTGAACCCTGAGTAAAGGTCATAACCTTGGGCCTATTGAGAATTAAAATTATCTTTATATAGGGCGCTGCTGTGCGAAATGATAAAAGTGCGATAAAATCAAGGAGAAGTTTATTCAGGAATAAGATTATAAATAAAGTCATTTCCACTAGTCAGAAGATCTACTGAACATAGCAAGAAGATGTCTTCTCTATAATCTCATGCGGTAAATGAGAAGTCAGCACAGCACAGTGGCTGGCACTGCTGATCCACAGCACCAGGGACCTAGGTTCAATTCTCAGCTTGGGTCACTGTCCATGTGGAGTTTGCGTGTTCTCCCTGTGTCTGCGTGGGTTTCCTCTGGGTGCTCTGGTTTTCTCCCACATTCTAAAAGACGTGCTGGTCAGGTGCATTGACCTGAACACGCACTGAGGTGTGGCAAATAATTTAATTATAGTGTTAATGTAAGCCTTACTTGTGATCGATAAATAAACTTTAAATTAGCATTTCCTGAGGAAATATTGTTTCCATAAATACCCCATAAAATAAGGACCAATGGGCACTATTGTTGGAATTTTATTACCTCCGCCCAGACCAAGAAGGCCATTCTGCTGGCCTTGTCCACCCAGGAATCAGCATGGGTGTGCCGGTAAAATTCCGGCATATGTTTTGGCTTTTCACACCAGCGGAATTTTCTGGCCCTGCCAACAGTCAACCCTCACTGCGTGTTTCCTGGTGTCACAGGGTGGAATCAATGGGAAACCCAGGTGATAGCGGCGAGACCAGAACTCCCCACTGCCAGCCAATGGGGCGCCACCTCCTGCTGCAGAGAGAAACGCTATCAGAAGGCCAAATAATCCTGGCGAGAGTTTCTGAAGAAGCCTGGTCCATTTTAACCGCGCTGGAAACCATCCAGCGTTCTGTATCCAGTGAAGTCTGTCAATTCCCTGGCTAGCATTCATCTCTCAACCAAACACTATTAAAGCAGATTACAGTGCTTGTGGAGACTAGGTGCAGATTGCTTGCTGCATTTTCCTTCATTACAGCAATGATGACTCTTCATAAAAGGGCTTCATTGGGTCAAACACCTTGGGAAAATTTGAGTTCATGAATAGCGACAGAAATGCAATCTCTTTTCTTTAAAAAGATTTGAATCAAAATGGAACTGAGAAATGTTGACCAGCATGACAATATTAATAAGGAACTCCTCTGTACTTTCTATTGGGCTTTATTCACTCAGTCATTTGTTCCTGTAGTTTGTTCTATGCCAGTAGGAATGGCTTGATGGGTGCTAACATTACTGTTGATATTGAGTTGTCTTGGAAGATGTTGGGGGTTATAATGTCCCTATAGTGCAGAAGGAGATCATTTGGCCCATCAAGTCTGTACTGACAACAATCCCACACACGCCCTCTCCCCATAATCCCATGCATTATTCCTAGTTAGTCCCCCTGACATTAAGGGGCAATTTATCATGGTCAATCCATCTAACCAGCGCATCTTTCAGACTGTGGGAAGAAACTGGAGTACCTGGAGGAAACCCACGCAAAGATACGGGGAGAATGTGCAAACTCCACACTGTCAATGACCCAAGTCAGCAATCAAACCCAGGTCCCTGGCGCTGTGAGGCAGCAGTGTTAAACACTGTGCAATACATGCTGCCCAGTGTCTTGCCAAGAAATCTGGCTGGAGGCAACGATCCTTTTTCAAATCAACCTTTATTTTTCACACATTAATTTCCAGGATTACAAAGCCCCAGAATAGAGCCAGCATTCTCCTCATTCTCTTCTGGGTCGCAATATTATAAAATAGCTCCTTATGCATACGATCAGTTGCTATTGTTAAGTAGCGTCAGGATTAACCCGTTAATCTACATTATTTGCAGGTTGCGTAAGTGTATCCAAAGATATGTTTTATGGAAACTTAGAGGGAGATTTGAATCACTTGCAATTAGACCTCATTTTATGTTCCAGTGCTGCCTCTGGGGGAAGAACACGTTGGCTGAGTACAGAACACCATTTGCTTCCTCCTCTTGCATTCTAACACGGCCCTGAGGATTATTTCCATGCTGCTGACCTGTAAAAAGGACAGAACTTACACTGGTATCGCAGTTTTTACAAACTCAGGATTGATTTTTCAGCCAATGAAGTATTTTTTGAAGTACAGGCTCTATTGTAGTACAAGGAATACAGAATCCTACAGTGCAGAAGGAGGTCATTTGGCCCATCAAGTCTGCACCAACACAATCCCACCTAGGCCCGATAATCCCACTTATTTCCCTACTAACCTCTTGACACTAAGTGGCAATATAGCATGGCCAATCAACCTAATGTGCACATCTTTGAAGTGTGGGAGGAAAGCAGAGCACCCAGAGGAAACCCATACAGACACAGGGAGAACATGCAAACTCCATACAGATAGTGACCCAAACCAGGAAATGAACCCAGGCGCCTTGCATCGTGAGGCAGCAGCACTAACCACTGTGCCAACGTGCCACACAGCAGCCAATGTGTATACAGCAAAAACCCAAAAACTGCAATATGATAGTGATCAGATAATCTGATTTATTGATGTTGAGTGATTGTTTCAATGTGGGAAACTCGCCTAATATTACGAAGAAGGAGAATTTGGAATATATTTGCCTTTGCTGTGTTTTAATGCTGCTTCCACCAAACTATTGAAATTGTCACCTGGCAAATAAAGGGTTAATGAAGAAACTGGATAACTGCAATTCCCTGGCTCCTGATGAGTACCTGGGATTGAGAATGGTCCTGATCTTCATTGTCCTTACTGAGGACAACCAGAGGCAACTCTGCCCAATTTGCAAAGTGTACTTCCTATTGAAAGACATTGCTGTTCCCCTGTCAGGATTAACAAACAAACTTCTCCTGTGTCTGATGCACATTATGTGAGCTACATTAAAAATATCTCCCTTTCTTTAATCTTCACCTGTTAGAGTACACATTCTGATCAGGGGGCTTCAGATTCTGGGCAATTCAGATGTGTAAATCAAGCCGGAATGTAAATGTGTTTGTCACAGAGATTAAGATTAGGGTCAGATGTCAGGGGTCAGAGTACAATGGAATGTATCTGATACCTGAGAACCCTACCTGTGCACACAGGTGGAAAAGGTCTATTCACAGGCTTATCATTAGCAGATAGTCATATAACTAACTGCCTGTTACCCCAATCCCTCCCACCCCCCACCCCAGATATGGTGCAAACATTTACAGCAATTCAGGAGGAATTAACATCACTCAATACTGCACCGTTCAGATGCATTTTTAAGGAGAAGTTAGTAGGAACACCAGGTGTAACCAATGGCTATTTAAACATTGAATACCTGTCAGTCAATAGTTACTCTGTTAACGGGGCCATTTGTTTAAAGGCAATATTTACTGACCAAACCAATTCAATCTCTATCAGCCCAACGATGTTTGCTTAAATAGGATAATTGGTTAATGGAAACATTTGGTTTAAGTGTGGGACAGAGGCTTTCCACTAAGGAATTTTTTTATGGCAATAAAGAAACAAGTGATTCCTGACAGAAAGACACATCTCACTAATTGAGGATGATTAGACTGCATTTTCTTCAAGATTTCTTCTGATTTGCCTGAAGGCACTTAGAATGCAGCGTATATCCTGATTGACACCATTTCCCATCCACACACCACCCCTGCACGCGCCATTTACAGGTCCAGGCAGCGGGCAATCGAGGGGGCCATCCATCCATCCATCCTGACTGTCTGCCCCTCTACCGTGGCTATGTTCACGGTCAAGTGTCCCTGGAGAAGAAGCATGCGGTGTCTGAGGGCACAGTTGATGCATTCCGCGCCCGTTGGGCACTAAAGGGTCTGGGATGCATTATTGACCCTAATAATCACATTTTAAGACGATGTTTTTGTTTCCTTTGTACTTTGTTTTTGGTCGAGCTGCTCCCCTTCCTTTTGGGGAGCTGTCGTTTACTGCCGTTTACTATCCTAATTTAATTTGAGTTAATTAGGATTAACTCAATCCTAATTATTGAGGATTAATAATTAGGATTATTAATCAATCCTAATTAACTCAAATTAGGATTAATTTGAGTTAATCTTTAAGGATTAAAAGAGGCACACCACCCTTGCGATTGCTGGCCTCCTTTGACTGACAATCCAGCAACGTCTAAAATTTTCATCTTTATGTTTAAATCCTTCCTAAGGCCTACCTATAAGTGATGCAATGCTTAGCGCTGCTGCCTCACAGTGCCAGGGACCCAGGGTTTGATTCTTGGATTGAGTTACTGTTTGTGCGGAGTCTGCACATTCTCCCTGTGTCTGAGTGGGTTTCCTCCGGGTGATCCGGTTTCTTGCCAAAGATGTGTTGGTTAGATGCATTGGCCGTGCTAAATTTTCCCTCAGTGTACCCAAACAGCTAAAGATTATTTATTAATCACAAGTAGGCTTACATTCATTCTGCAATGAAATTATTGTGAAAATCTCCTAGTTGCCACACTCCTCTGTCTACTCGGGGACACTGAAGGAGAATTTAGCATTGCCAATGTACCTAAACTGCACATTTTTTGGACTGTAGGAGGAAACAGAGCAACTGGAGGAAACCCATGCAGACATGAGGAGAATGTACAAACCCCACACAGACAGTAGCTAAGCTGGGAATCAGCCCTGAATCTCTGGTGCTGTGAGGCAGCAGTGCTAACCAGTGTGCCACCATGAGTGAGGAAACCAAGGGAGTTTCATGGCAATTTCATTGCAGTGTTAATGTCAGCCTACTTGTGACACTGATGAATAAACTTTAAAACTCTGTAATGTCCTGCCAGCCCCACAATATTCCAAAATCGCTGTGTTCCTTCAAGTCTTGCCTCTTCTGAATTCTAGCAGCCTTTCTTGCGGTGAGTTCCAGACCCTCACTACCATCTGGGCAAATCTGTTCCTTGACACACCTCAGTATTTGCAGAATATTCCCTTACCTTGTTTGTCTTTCCTACATATATTACATTGCTGGATTGTATTCTATTTGCCTGACCAGCCCATGGATGTCTTCCTGCAGTCTACCACTTTCTTCCCTCTTATCAGCCACATGACCCATTATCATCTCCTTAATTGTTCTCCCCTACATTTAAACTTTATTTCTATCCACTACAAAACCCAAGGAACCTGTTACCGGGCTCTGTGAAACAGTTCTGAAAACACCCTTTCAGTCACTAAAATACCTGTCGACAATTACCCTTGGCTTCCTGCCACTGAGCCAATTTGCCACTTTTCCATTGATTCCATAGACTTTCACTTCTCTTACTTGTCCGCTATGTGGGACCTCGTTAAAAGTCTCATAGACGTCATTAAATGCACCAACTTCATCGACCATCTTTGGTAACGTTTCAAAAAAATTCTCTTAAGTTAATCAGACCCGACCTTTCCTTAACAGATTCATACTCCCTATCCCTATTATTCTCACTTGGTGTGGGGGGAGCGGGGGAAGGAAGGAGGAGGACCTCCTTATGAACTGCTCCTGGGCTATTTACCAGACCAGGCAGTGGGCAGGCAAGGGGGTCATCTAACCTGACTATCTGCCCCACACCATGTCCCTGGAAAAGGGGCAGGTGATGTCCAAGGGCACAGTTGATGCCTTCCATGCCTGCTGGGCACCCCAGGAACAGGGTGCATTATTGACCCCCATAATCCCTTTTAATTTGCTGTTTAAATTACCTTTCTGCTTTGTCTTTTGTTTTGGGCTATTCCTCTCCTGTTAGGGATCTCCCCTTTTGAGTCCCTAAGTTAATTTGATTTTGTTTATTTCATTGGACAAGAAGTGTTCCCTGATTAATCCATGCTTTTCTCAATATTATGGTTTTCGGAAAGTTTTCAATAATTTGTCCATTGGTGCACTCAGGCTGACTGGCCTGTACTTATTTAGACAATGCATTCCTTCTAATGGTGATACTGTGATTAGTACTTTTGCCTCACGGCACCAAGGATCTGGATTCGATTACCGGCTTGGGTCTGTGTGGAGTTTGCACATTCTCCTTGTGTCTGCGTGGGTTTCCACCAGGTGCTCCGGTTTTCCTCCCATACTCCAAAGATGTCCAGATTAGGTTGACTGGCCATGCCAAATTGGCCAAGTGTCAGGGGGATAAACAGATTAAATACCTAGGGTTAGGCTCAGGCCTCGGATGGGATTGTTGTTGGTGCTGGCCCGATGGGCTAAATGGCCACCTTCTGCAATGCAGGGATCCTATGATTCCTCTGTAAAGAATGGTAAAATATTAGCAATCCTCCAGTGAGGATTAGAAAACAACAGTACAAAGCTTGGCTATTTCCTCCCTTCTTCTCTGAACAGCCTGGGATATATTTCATCTGGATCTGGCAACTGATCAATTTAGAAAGGTATTGAAACCTTTAGTATTTTAGTTCTGCTCTCACTATGCCTTTGTCACCCAATACTTCACACTTATTAACTAGAATATCTATTTCTCTCGTCTGTGAACACAGATGCAAAGTATTCATTAAGAACCCTGCCCATATCTTTGACCTATACACAGAGAATACTTTCTGGTCTCTGATCGCTCTTGCTCTTTCCTCAGTGCAGTTTTGGGAGTGCCAGCTTGTTGAGTTTTTGTCCCTTCAACTTTGTACTTAACCTTTCCTTTGTCTAGTTGCCATTAAGTGGGCAGATGGACACCTTGGCTGGAATTTTACCAGCATGCCTGTCCCGATTTTGGCGGCTCGCAGAACGGCATTCTCCATTGACCTAGAGCGGGGTCTTATGAGCCTTGGGTCGGCGAAGCAGCAAAATTACAGCACATATTCCCAAAACTTCGGATCCATTTAGTCTCTCAAGGATGTTCGATAAGAAAAGGAGGCCATTCAGCCCTTTGAGACTATGTCGTCATTCAATTATATCTGTGCCTTAACTCTACCTACCATCCTAGGATGGATATTCCTTTATTAATCTCACCTAACAAAAAATAATTCATAACCACTTTGAATTTTCAATTGACACCCAAACCGCATTATTGCTGTCCAATACAATGATGTACTTTGAGGGAGAAAATTCCATATTTCTACCATCTTTCATGTGAAGAGGTACTTTGTGATATCATCTATGGATGAACTAGCTCTAATTTTAAGTTTATACCCACTAGACCTCCAAAAGCAGGAGAAATTATTTATCTTTTCCTATCCTATCAAACTATTTAGTCATGCACAGTGGCATAGTGGCACTGCTGTCTCACAGCACCAGAGTCCCCGTTCAATTTTGGCTTCGAGTCATTGTCTGTGAGGAGTCAGCATGTTCTCTCCGTATCTACATAGATTTCCTCCGAGTGCTGCCGTTTTCTCCTACAGTCCAATGATGTGCAGGTTAGGTTGATTGGCTGTGCTAAATTGATCCTAGTGTCAGGGGGATTGGTAGAATAAATGTGTGGGGATACATGAATAGAGCCCAGGTGGAATTGTGGTCAGTGTAGACTTGATGGGCTGAATGGCCTCCTCCTACACTGTCAGGATTCTATGATTATATATCCCATAATTAGATAATCCCTTAATAATCTAAAAGGGATCTAAGCATAGTCTTTGCAACCTATCCTCATTGTTTAATCCTTTTAGTCATAATATTATGTGTTTCTCCATTTAATTAGATTATTGCTGATCTGTAGCTCAACTTCATTTGTAAACCTTTGTTCCAAATCCTCTTAGCAGCAAAAACCACAATTCTCTCTTTAGTGACAACTGCAGTAAATAAGAAAATGTTTATCAGAAAATTAATTCACGTCGACTGTAAAGTTGAAGGCTTTCAGCTGAACAGGAAAAGAAGGTCAACAGCATTTTTTGCTCAATGGTTTAGAAGCATTGTGCAGAAGGAGACCATTCAGTCCATCAAGCCTACACCAGCAACAATCCCACCCAAGCTCTATCCCCATAACCCACACATTTACCCTCCTAGTTCCTCTGCCACTAACAGACAATTTAGCATAGCCAATCAACCTAACCCACATATCATTGGAGTATGGAGAAAACCAGAGCACCCGGAGGAAACCCACGCAGACAATATGCCAACTGCCCACAGACAGTGACCTAAAGCTAGAATCAAACCTGGGTCCCTGCAGCTCTGGGACAGCAGTACTAACCATTTTGCCATTGTGTGTTTGATTGTTAGTCTGTTCACTGATTTATGTTCATTCCTTCATTGCTTTAAGCCTACAGGTGGAGCTAGAGAGCTAGCTGACATCATGCAGATGTTTTCAGAATCTGGGCTAAGAGCATGTGTGTGTCAAAATCATGTAATTGCTGAGATATTCTAAAGTAGAGTATTATCTATTGTAGATTTACAATTGGTGTCATCTCTGCATTGCTCTGAAACAAATACAAGATACATATGGCAAGTTGATGAATTTGCACTTTTTCACTTAGTTTTTGCTCTTTCTTTGGTATTTGTCAAGAATCTAATCCAGGAAATAGTCAGTGACATGTGTTTCCTGTATCCTAACTTACTGTTTCCATGAGAAAAACATTTCATTCGTACATTTCCTCTTCTGCGTTGCAGATACCAACACATTATTGGGTTCATTTCAAGGAATTCATCTCCTTCCTAATAGATCACTGTTTTAATCCAAATACGCCGTTTTTTAAAATCAAAGGTTGGACGGTATATTTGGTAACAAAGACTCCGTTTATTATTTTTCACATTTGAAGAGTCGTTTCTGAAATAGAATCAACTATAAAAGCAATGAAGCTTTTTGGTTTCACCTTGAAGGTTAACCCTATATCCAACCAAGTCATGACTTGTCAAAGAAACTATTGTTTTGTTAAGAGAAGAAATATATTAAGGACATGAAGATTCTGTGACTATCTCAATCTAAAACTTACATGACTTTAATCAGTATTACAGAGTATTTTCCCAATGCTTCAGTTGGATGCTAAATGGCTCAGATCAAGGAATGCCAGATCTGTTAATCTCTCCCATGGAGGTCTCTTGACCTTTGCATATTGATTTGGCAAGAGATTGCTGAGCAGTTTTCAGCCAAATTGACATCCGCCATTGCTGGTTGTCAGTCAAGGAAATGTGGTCATCGTAGAAATCATATAATCAGCCTTGTTTAACATAGGAAGGCAGAGGATAAACACAACAATAACAATTTGCATTTACATAGCATATTTAACACAATAAAAACGCTTGTGTGCACTTCACTTCACTGAGATTATCAGATAGAACATGAAATATTTCAAAGACTAGGTACAGACAAGATGGGCCGAAAGGTCTCCTTCAGAGCATCACATTTCTGTGATTCTAAAGTACAGCAACTGTCACTGTACACATTACATTTATACCAGAATGTCCAACGTATAATGTACTTCTCAGTGAGAGCAAGAAGTTGTACATGATATCATAAAGCACATAATGTGAAGAACAATATGTTTTGTGCAGTTATGCATTCAGTGTAAATACTTAAATATAACCAATTGCACAGCAATGGATATCCATGAATGGTATGGCAGCCGTTGTTTGTATGAGTCACCAACTGTGCCAAACTCTAAGTGACTGTTAATGCTACACATGATCTGGGTATTGTATTGCAGTGAAGAGGATTCCATCAGCAATGCCTTTGTCCCTTCCACACTTGGTTACTCTTCAACCCTCCTGACTGCCTCTAATCCTCCAACCTTTACAAACCAGCTTATCGAAGACTTTGCTTTCTATACTTATTCCACAGAAAACTCCAGTCCATGCTGATCAACGTTGGCCCCCTGGTTCCCCTATGTTCCGACTTTTAAAATTCTACTCCTTGCATTTAAATCTCCAAAGACCTTCGCGATCTCTGTTTGAACTCAAAGGTTAAGTTTGTTTTTAGTTTATTCATTAGCGTCAGAAGTAAGGCTTACATTAACACTGCAATGAAGTTAGTGTGTGAAATTCCCCTAGTCACTCTGGCCCCTGTTTGGGTAAATGCACCTAACCAATTTGTCTTTCAGATTGTGGATGGAAACCAGACCACAGGAAGGAAATCCACACAGACACGGGAGAATGTGCAAACTCCACATAGACAGTGACCCAAGCCGGGAATCGAGCCCAGTTCCCTGGCACTGTGAGGCAGCAGTGCTAACCCACTGTGCCACCCTCTCAGCCCTCCAACCAGGATTCACTGTTTCTCCAATTCTGGTTTTTTGTGCATCCATCTTCTCTCTTCACCTCATTACTGATATTATCCACACTCCATCTCTTCTTCCATGTTCCAAAATTGTCTTTCCAGTTCCAGATTCATATCTCCTTTCATTTTCTTATTGCCCTTTAAGTCCCTTCCTAAAATCCATCTCAGTACAAAACTCTGGTGCAGCCGCACTTGGAGTATTGCGTACAGTTCTGGTCGCCGCATTATAAGAAAGATGTGGAAGCATTGGAAAGGGTGCAGAGGAGGTTTACCAGGATGTTGCCTGGTATGGTGGGAAGGCCTTATGAGGAAAGGCTGAGGGACCTGAGGTTATTTTCATTAGAGAGAAGAAGGTTACGCGGTGACCTAATTGAGGCGTATAAGATGATCAAAGGACTGGATAGGGTGGATAGTGAGAGCCTTTTTCCTCGGATGGTGATGACCAACACGAGGGGACATAACTTTAAATTAAGAGTTGGTAGTTATAGGACAGATGTCAGAGGCAGGTTCTTTACACAGAGGGTGGTGAGGGCGTGGAATGCCCTGCCTGCAGCAGTTGTGGACTCGCCTACTTTTGGGGCATTCAAATGTTCGGTGGATAGGCATATGGATGATATTGGAATAGTTTAGGTTAGAGGGTCCACTGGCTGGCGCAACATCGAGGGCCGAAGGGCCTGTACTGTGCTGTAATGTTCTATGTTCTATGTTCTAACCAGGGGATTTTTGCTCATCCTCTTATAACCAAAGAAAGTGGTCACAGCGCTTGTCAATTTCTACCCCAATTTTGATCCCAATGGGCAGAAGTTCAGTGCAGTGACCTGGGTCTCAGCTGCCAATTGGATGACAGCTTCGTGTTGCCTCCTTTAAGGAAGGTCTACCCTGTTAAGGGCCAAATGGGCATGGAATTAGCCCACCCAGGATCGAGGACCCTTGGGGCAGAGGTACCACCCTCCTGAGAGCTGCTGGCCAATTAGAATGTGTCAGTTGTCCATTACAGCGCCAGTGGGAGCAACAGTTGCTGCTGGCAACACAGCCATCGGAAGCTGAGGCTCAGAGAAGGACCCCGGGCGAATGAGTGGGTGTGGTACGGGGAGTCCGCAGTAAGAGCAGAAGGGTGGTTTTCAGCTATTCTGCCCCTTGCCTACTCCTTTGATCAGGCATTGATGCCTAGTGAGCAGAGCCTCTGTGCCCCCATCCACCATCCCTGCCCCTCCACTCCCACTCACCCACCTCCACCCCCATCCAACCACTTCCAAACACCCCCAAACCAGCCTTGGGGATTCATTAGTGATAACAGTTCTAAGTGGGTTCACTATTACAAGTTCCCTCTGTGACAACTCACGTATCCACCATTGCCAACAAGATGGAATGAGGCCCTTAAGTCGACATCCGTTGTCTCAATAAATAATGATGGAGGGAGATACTCCACAAGCCTTTCGCCACAGACATAAACAGTGTAAAAGTAGGAAGGCAATGGGGTCCCTGTTTAGTACCATTCCATTAATTAAGAATCCCCCTGCCAACCAAGCTCACTTGGAGGAGGGCATTAAATTCCACCCCAAGTTGCTTGAGGGATTGGGCTCAACTGCGATGCCTATAAAAGTTTGAGCTTACATTTCAACAGTAAAACAACACAAGCTGCTTCATATTGTGCCTCTTAAGGAAGGATGCTATGGGTGACCAAATCTTGGTCAATCAGGTCGGTCTTGAGGAGCGTCTTAAAGAAAAAGAGACAGGAAGGAATTCCTGATTTTAGGATTTAGAGGGTTCAAAGTGCTGTTGTTAATGATAGAAGAATTAAAATCAGGCGATGTGCAGGGGGTTGAAATTAAAAGCATATAGAGAGAGGACAGAGAGTTGCAAGGCTGGAGGATGTTGGAAAGAGACAATGGGGAAGGGAGTTGTGTGGGGGCTTTGAAACAAGGATGAGAATTTTCCACCCAATGAAATAGCCTGCCAATTCTTAACATCCAGCTTCACGTATGCTGGAATCATCATTCACCTAAACTGCTGGTTGATATTAAGCGAATCCAAACCCAAGCTGAGGCAGCGTCTTTGGAGGAGGGGGGGAAGAGAATTGTGGAGATCAATAAGATGGGAGTCATAAAGTTGCCAAATTCAAAATGCAGATGAAAAATTCCTGAAGTTTCCAGGGTTGAGAAACTTATCACAGAATGCCTACACTACAGAAGGAGTCTATTTGGCCTATTGAGTCTGCAATGACCACAGTCCTACCCAGGCCCTACTCCTGTAACCCCTCATATTTACCCTGCTAATGCCCCCTGACACTAGAGTTAATTTAGTTAGGCCAACCCACCTAACTTTTATACATCTATGGAGTGTGAGAGGAAACTGGAGCATTTGGAGGAAACCCTCGCAGACTTGAGAGAACATGCAAACTCTACACAAACAGTGACCCCAGGTCGGAAATGAACCCGGGTCTCTGGCACTGTGAGGCAGCTGTGCTAACCACTGTGCCACTGTGCTGCCCCATCAACCATAATTAAATAGTGGAGAAGTCTCAACAGAACGAATGGCCAAATTCTGCTCCAATACCTTCTGGTTTCAAAGCAGTGAGGCTGATTCAGAATCTCAGCAAACAGAATGTCACATGATTCTCAAATTACTCATCATCAAATTAACTGTGTTCCAAAATGAGATATGCTCTGTAAACTGCGGTTTGTTAAATATTGTTTACACACGACCCATCGCTTATCACTTTCTAATCTTTGTTTGTTGTATGCTCAGTCAGATTCTCATTTTCACAGACTGTCTTTATCACAAACAATAAATTACAGCAGAGTTAACTATTTAGCATGTGCTCCGGTTCACTGCTCAAGGAGTAGGATTATAAAAGTTAAATCATTTGACAGATTCCATAATTATGGACAGCAGACTGCAGGAAGCAAGATACACATCAGGTCAAATTCTTCCACTTTTCCATCCTGCTACAGTCTCTACCTACTAGGAGCATGTTTTAGAATATCAACAATTGCATCCAGAAGGCAACTTTAACAGAATCAAATATCCCAAGGCACATTTTAAAATATTTATTCTTTCCTGGTACGTGGGGGAAATTAAGATGGCGTCAGAGCGAGTTGTCTTCTTGCAAGCTGTGCCCAGCATACGTTTTAATTCTATCTTTTACTCTCGTTCAATGCTTCTAAAACTCTTTTAAACTCTCTGACAATGCTTTAATTCAAAATTTTGAATGGGCCTATCTTGCATTAAGTGATTTTTCTCTACACTCTAGCTATGACTGTAACACTACGTTCTGCACCCTGTCCTTCTCTATGAACTATATACTTTGTCTGTATAGCGTGCAAGAAACAATACTTTTCACTGTATGTTAATACATGTGACAATAATAAATCAAATCAAAAATTCCTAATTGCCCTTGAACTGAGTGGCTTGCGAGGTCAGTTCAAAGTCAATCACGTTGCTGTGGGGGATGTCAGCCAGGTAAGGATGGTAGATTTCCTTCCCTAAAGGGCATTAGTGAACCAGATGGGTTTTTATGACAATCAATTATGGTTTCATGCTCTTGCCTACCGACACGAAGTCTGCGATTCTCCCATCCCGCTGTGCTCCTTCCTTAGTGCAGCGGGCCGGGAGAATCCCGTGGTGGCCGATTCACGGGATTTGCACAATTATTTAAATAATCACCTTCCCACAATTTAATGAGATTAGCAGGCCTGGCTCTGAAGTCTCCAGGCCCGCTAGCCTCTCCCACCCACAAAAGTGTTTTGCTCCAGCAGGGATTACTCTAGCTCCTCAGTTTTGGGGAAGTAGCAGCTCAACACTGCTGGAGTGAAGGGGTGGGGGGGCAATCAGGGCCCTCCCCAGAGGGTCAGGTGGCAGGGTGGTGCGCTCTGGGCATGGGCACTGTGGAAGTGCCAGCCTGTGCCCCTGGTACTGCCCAAGGGACAAAGGGCAGTGCTAGGGTGGGGACTATTGGATGCAGGGCCAGTTGGGGCTAGGTGCAATCAGTGAGGGTGGGGGTCCCGCTATCACTCTGCCTAGGGATCGGTCAGAGAAGGAGGGATGTGAGCAATTGGTGTGGGCACGGGGAGGGTGGGTCAGCCTGCTTAGGGTGGAGAGGGGAGAGTTGGCATTCAGGGAGATGGTTAACTGGCGATGGGGTATTGGTGGAGGGGATAAAAAGATCTCGATGGATTGGGAAGGGGTGGTGGGGATTGGGCCTGGAAATGACCAGGGCCATCTATCAGGTCATAGGGGGCAGAGAAGCGGCATTGTGGGGGTCACGGAGGGAGACTGCCAGTGCAGGGAGCACTGCACATGTGCCAATCTCAGCACTGACAGATCAGCACATGCGCAGTGGCCCACTCAGCACACTGATTTGGAACGGGCCCCACTCTTCTGAAATTTAATGATATTCACACTGGTGGCCTCTGCAGTGCACAGAGTAGGGGGAGATTCTTCTCTGAACTCCCACTGAGAAAAACAGCATGAATTACTACAGTTTCTGTGCAAATTTGACAGTTAATTTTTTTTGGAAGAATTCCTTCCTAGCTTCCAAATCCAGGTTTTATTAATTGAATTCCACCATCTGCTGCAGTGGAGATTTGAACCCAAAATATTAGCTTGGATTACTAGCTCAGTGAATGCCACTGGACCACCCCTTAATGCTGAGAGTTATCAGCCAAACATTTACATCAAGTCAAAGAAGGAGATATTTGGACAGGTGACCAAAAAGTCAAAGAGGTTGATTTTAAGCCGTTTGTTAAAGGTGGAGAGAGGTAGCGATATTCACAGCAGGATTCCAGAACTTAAGACCTGGATGGTTGAAGGCACAGCTGTTGAGGTGGAGGAGCTGGGAAAATCATCGGAGTCAGAATTGAATGAATTCAATGTTCTCAGAAAGCATAGGGCTAGAGGAGATTGGGAATAGAAAACAGTCTGTATTAAAACTCGGACTGAATATAAACGATGGGGAAATGCCTTATCAGCTGGAACTTCTGATTGAGATTCTGAGTATTTGGATTAAACTGATTTTATTTTTAAATGATTGTGATGGATGAGAACCTCAACATTTGCGGGAAAGATTAAATTAAAACATAATAACCTTACCATTATTATGGCAACACAGTGGCACAGTGGTTAGCACTGCTGCCACACAGTGCCAGGGACTCAGGTTCAATCCCGGCCTTGGGTCACTGTCTCCCTGCATCTGTATGGGTTTCCTCTGGGTGCTCTGGTTCTTTCAAAGATGTGCAGGTTAGATTGATTGGCCATGCTAAATTGACTCTAGTGTCAGGGGATTAGAAGATTAAATACGTGGGGTTACAAATAGGGCATGGGTTGGATTGTGGTTGACGCAGACTCAATGGGCCGAATGCCCTCCTTCTACTCTGTAGGGATTTTATGATGATTTAATTTTTAATTTATACCTACATGACTATAACTAATATAAGGAACTGATAACTGAGAAATTTATTGAATAGTTATTTCATTTGCTGATTGAATCATCGGTCCCGCCTTCATTTAATCTTATGCTTAAAGATCAACGTTGAAAAAATCATTCCCTCCTCCTCTAAAAAATCATCGTTAAAGATAAACGTTAAAATGAGAAAGGCTGTAATTTTCGGCTGAAGTTGATTAGTTAACATTATGTGTACCTCGTGACAATCAGCCCTTTGTGGTTGCGTAATATTGTTTAACCAGGTGCCTGAACTGTGCCAATAAGCACTTATCAGACTGGCCAAAGTCCAGCCTGTGAATCACTGCAACTCAAGTTGTGCCAGATCTTGGCATGTAGCCTCCTGTCTGCTTGTGTTTATTGTGGATAGCTCGTAAACGCCTGCATTAATCTCACTTTGAAACAATTAACCAGCCTGAGCTTCAAAGGGGAAGGGTAGAGCAGAGCAGATTTCTTCCAAGCAAGTGTAGGAGTTCTGTCCTGACAAAATCTCCCTTTTAAAAAGTTAAAGTTTATTTATTATTCACACTACAATGAAGTTACTGCGAAAATCCCCAGTAGCCAGCACTACCTATTCAGGTACACAGAAGGAGGATTTACCACAACCACTGCACAATGTCCACACACCTTTGAACTGGAAGAAACCAGAGCACCTGGAGGAAACCCATACAGACACAGGGAGAATGTGCAAACTCCACACAGACAGTGACCCAAGCCAGAACTGAACCCAGGTCCCTGGTGCTGTGAGGCAGCAGTGCTAACTGCTGCTCCATCGTGCCACCCCATTAGTTGTCTCATTTAATGGTTGATTGTAGAGTGTAAGAAAACTATAATGGGAGACACAGCTATCTGTCGCCTGCATTGTAAGATATGTGTCCATGCGTCATATGGGTATGTGCTTCAGTTTCTTTTTAGAAGTTGAAGATTCTTCACATTGACTATTGTATTTTGAATGATTGAAAATTTTGTTTCTTTTGTAATCTTACGTGATTTTAATTACCAAACATAAATTATATGGATTAGAATTTCAATTTATGTTGAAATCTGCCTTCTTTCTTTATTCTTTACTGTTTTTGTAAACTTTTATTGCTGCAAAATGTTTTTCATGTACTCTCTCAAGTCTTAGCACAAAGTAAAATTCTGCAGATCCTGGAAATGTGAAAGGAAAAAGAAAATGCTGAAAATACTCTGGATCTTGTAACATCTATGGAAAAGGACGTAAGAAGTCTCACAACACCAGGTTCAACAGGTTTATTTGGAATCATGAGCTTTCAGAGTGCTGTTCCTTCATCATTCACCTGATGAAGGAGCAGTGCTTCAAAAGCTCTTGATTCCAAATAAGCCTGTTGACTTTAACCTGGTGTTGTGAGACTTGTTACTGTAGCCACTCCATTCTAATGCCGGTATCTCCACATTATGGGACAGGAAACAGAGTTAACGTTCCATGTTCCTGATCTTGTGTTAGAACTCAATAAATATTTGTGGGTGATGTATCACAGTGATTATGTACAGTGAAACAAACCTCTGCTTCCATTTAACTCCTTACTAAAGTTTGCAGCCCCTGTTTTTGATGGGGCTATTCTTGAGTCACTGGCTTCATTGGGCCACCTGGTGTGGAGGGAGGTAGCTGACTTGGAGGGTTTCCTTGTGGGTCTTTTCCAGGTCTGGGCAAGGGAATCATTCACTGATCAAAGTTGAAAGTAAGAGATATGAGCAGGAATGAGCCATTCAGTCCCTCAAACCTGCTCACCTATTCAAAAGAACATGACTGATCCTTGACCTCAATTCCACTTTGCCAGCCACCCCATCTATCCTTCAATTCCCATGATGATCAAAAATTGATCTCAGTGTAAAGAGTCAAATTAGAAACCTCAAATATGTTATGAAGCCAACTAGACCCTAATAGTTTTTCACTTTTGGCACTAGTGTGAAGATAATGTACTTCACTCCAGGTGTTATTCTATTGACACATTAGGACGCTTTATCAAAACAAACTTCATTTTAGCAATATAGTTTAACTATAACAAATGAATTAGTTTAACTTTTACCAACTGAAATAAATAAACATGACAAGATACAATTCTTAATTTCCAATCAAATGATTGGAACTCTTATTAATTCCAATCTAAGCAATATTCCTCTTATAGACTTCAACCCTGTTCAAAATCAGTTAGCAACACACAGGCTTACGTGCTTGATGGGAGAGAGAGAGACCTATTTTTCATCGCAGGTCCCAAACTGGCAGGATCCAGAGAGAGAAAGAGAAAGAGGTCTCTTGCTTCATTCAGATCCTCGCAGTAGCTACCCACTTTTCCCTATTAGCCTAGCTCTTTCCCTTAAGCGCATGACTCTGTCAATCTACCTGCTCCACCTTTGCTCTGAAACCCCAGGGGAAAAGTCAAATAAACAAAAATGCACTAATTCAGATTAAAACCAATACATCCCTAGCTAAAATAAATCAATTTAACTGCATCCTCAGCATGTGTGCTGCTTGATGCAGACAAATCAGCATTGTGTAAAACAGAGCTGAATTTTAAACGTACATCTCACAAGAAACATGAATACATTTCTTAAAGGCACAGAATCATAACATTAGCCTTGAGCATAGAGCAATAGGGCAAGATGGCAGAGAGGCAGGCTGCAAGAGAGGCCAAAGTGCATGCCCCCACCACTCCAACAGATATCGACAACCCTATGAGGGAGAGAATGCTAACAATTTGCAACCATCTGAGTGAAGAAATTTCTCCTCATCTCATTTCTAAATAGTCAACCCCTTATCTTTAAACAACATCGTCTGTTTTTAAACCCTCCAGCCGGAGGGTACCAACTTCCCACTATCTACTCAGTCAAACACCCTAAGAATTTTACATGTCTCAGTAAGATTACCCCTCTTTTTCCTAAAGCTGAGAGTGTATTGGAGCACTCCACTCATTCAAATGGCCAGTAGGAATGGGGAGGGTAATGTGAGTGAGACAGATGTTGGCCACTTTGGTTGCTTGCCTCTCTGCCAACTTGCCATTCATGGGTAGCTCACAGATGGGCAAAGCAGTGCCTATCACTTGAAACTTTTAGTGACTTCTCCATGTGGCAGAGATTGGGGTTTGCCCTGAATAGTGTGTATAACATCATTTAGCTTGATAAATTTACTTTTCAATTTGATGATAAGTTCTTTCTTAGCTGCACCTCTGGGGATTATTTGTTGGGAAGTGGGCAACTCATCCTTGATGTCCATCATTCTTCATCAAACAAAATACAAAAACTCCTTGACAAAAATCAAATCTAGAAAGACCAATGGGATTCCATCAAATTATTTCCCAATATGGAGCCACTTGCTCAGTAAAGGAAGGGATTGAATGGAAACACCTCTATCACTTTTTTCAAAGAAACTAAACTTAATGGTAGCACAGTGGTTAGCATTGCTGCCTCACAGGGCTAGGGACTTGGGTTTAATTCCAGCCTTGGGTCACTGTCTGTGTGGAGTTTTCACATTCTCTCTGTGTCTGCCCAGGTTTCCTCCAGGTGCTCCTGTTCCCACAGTCCAAAAATAAGCAGGTTAAGTGGATTGGCCATGCTAAATTGTTCTTTAGTGTCCCAAGATTGGATGGATTAGCCATGGTGAATATGTAGGATTACAGGGATAGGATGGCGAGAGGGTCTGGGTAAGATACTCTATCAGAGAGTTGGTGCAGGCTTGATGATTTGAATGGCCTCTTCTGCACTGTTGGGATTCTATGATTAATACTCCTTCCTTTGGACCCTAGTTTGCTTTTGAAGATAAATATGCTGCAAATTGTTTTCTTCTAATAAAATCTGATACAAAAGGCAGGCCACTTCTGTGCTTGTTGGACACTACAGGGACTTTTTGATTTGATACGTTAAGTTTCATTTCTCTTTGGTTTTGTTCTGAGTTCTTCCCTCCCCCCTTTAAGGAGCTGCTCTTCTTGCTTTGTCCTTTGGTTTGTTTAACTTACTTTGATCGATTTGCCAAAAAGATTGGCAGGCGCAACACAACAAGAGCATCAAGCTAGTCTTCAGTGTTCACTGTGTCTCTATTCTCTGCCACATTGTATAGTATACATTGGAACCTGGAAAGTCCAATGTAAAGATGTCCAAAGAGTTAGGTCAGTTGGCCATGCTAAATTACCCATTACTGTCAGAGGATTAGCAGGATAAAAACATGGGGTTACAGGAATAGGATTGTTGTTGGTGCAGATTTTTAAACCCCAGGTTTTGCAACACTAAATCAAATGTACCTTCCATTTCCCTTGGTCTTTCAGTCCTAGGTGGCATGGCTGCTGGCACTGCTGCCTCACAATATCAGGGATCTGGGTTGGATTCCTGTCTTGGGTACTGTCTGTGTGGAGTTTGCACATTCTCCCCATGTCTGCATGAGTTTCCTCTGATTGCTCAGTTTTCTCCTACAGTCCAAAGATGCACAGCTTGACCACGCTAAATTGCCCCTTCATGTATGAAGAAGTGTAGGTTAGGGTGATTAGCAAAGTCAGTATGAGGTTGCAGAGATAGGGCATGGATGGGATGCTTGGTTGGGAGAGTGATGCAGACTCAATGGACCAAATGTTCTCTTTCTGCACTGCAGGGATTGTATGAAAGAAAAATACTGGAATGTTGGACGTCCTAAATAAACATGTTTTAATATGTGTAACTGAAGAGTTGTTGAAATAAGTAATGACTACAGTTTGGGTGGGAGGGGGTGATTGTGAGGAGTGGGCAGCACAGTGGCACATTGGGTGGCACACAGTGGTTATCACTGCTGCCTCACAGCACCAGGGACTCGAGTTCAATTCCTGGCTTCAGGTCACTGTCTGTGTGGAATCTGCATGTTCTTCTCGTGTCTGCGTGGGTTTCCTCTGGATACTCCGGTTTCCTCCCACAGTCCAAAGATGTGCGGGTTAGGTGGATTGGCTATGCTAAATTGTCCCTTAGTGTCAGGGAGACTATTTAGGATAGATGCATGGGGCTATGGGGACAGGACCTGGGTGGGGATTGTGGTCAGTGCAGACTCGATGGGCCGAATGGCTTCCTTCTGCACTGTATGATGCTATGAATACCGCACATGCAATGAAAGACAAACCTTAACTAACAATCAACGATTTAAACATCTAAGTTCAGAGCACAAGTGACCCGACAATCCGATAATACATCATCCTCCTGTGGAGGGCGATGGTTAGGCGTGAATAGAGACCTACTCCCCACAGTAATCAATGCGCAACTCAGATCCATTAACAGGCAAATTGGTAGGTCCAAACACAAACTAGCAAACGAGCTTCACAATCTGTGAGCATAAAGCGAGGCAGTAACCAGTTGATTCTCGCTGCTGCCAAAACTCGGGTGGAGCCAGAGGTGTATTTCACACCCCCCCCCCCTCCAGAACTCCCACTCCCCGAAGCGGTTAGTAGTCCCTCTGACAGAAACTTTATTTTTAAGTAGAAAACGGCCGGAGAGAGAAACAAAACCTTTGTCTTTCGTTTTCACCATAAATCTGGAAGTGGGCACAGGTTAGTTTTGGGGGCCTGTCATTTCAAATCCAATTTGTCGCGTAGGCGTTGGAGAGAGAGAAAGACACTTTCAGTAGTTCTGGAAAGTACAGAGTTGAAAAAGGAATTCTAGTAGACTTCCCCCAAATTAGTTTTAATTTCACACTTAACTTTGCTATGAGGGGTTTCTTTTAAAAAAAAGCAGCTCCTTGGGGAGAAGGTAAATCAACCTAGCTTTTAACAATCTCCTCCCTGACTACTTTGACTCAAATTTGGGAAGTTCTTAATCTCGCTCAGTAAATATGGTACAGTCAATGCTTATGTGAGCGAATTACATGTTCAACTTTAGGGTAGAGCTAGCCAGGCACTTCCCCGCCTTTAATTTATTAATTAATTGCATTAATATTTTTTGATTTAGACTAATGCTCATGAAAGTCAATTCCCGGCTGAAATGTTAAAATGCAGCTATTTGTGAGATATTACCTACAGTGGGAGTCACTTTCCTGCCTTCATATTTGTTCCAGGCGCCAGCACCAATCGCTTAAAAATGCAGTTAAATCATTTGAGATGGATATCAGTCACGAGGAAGGTGTGCAGTAAAGTTGCTGCGAGTTTTGAATTCGGGTCACACGGAGTGTATATAGTCTGCCTTTATAGATGGAGCTGTCCAACAGAAACCAGCGAGTTTCCAAACGGGATTTCCCGGGAAAATCCATTAACTGCTTTGTCATTCAAACTAGCAGGATGGGGGTTAATGTTTTTCTAATGTTTGGAGCGTTTTCTGACCCCCATTCTGTTTGACCCGCTTGTTTTTAAAAAAAGCAAAATTATTTCAATTTCTCACACACATTTTCCTCCCGGGAGCGAGTTAAACAGGTGGAGTTACTGCGGGATATCTTCTCTCTGGTTGACTTGCACACTGCTGCCTCAAGATGTCATATTTCGCGCATCCCTTTTGATTTATAGTTTAGCTGTGTAACCAACTCGCAGGTTTTCCCAATAGTGTACCCGCACTTTGCTGTACATGATATCCCCGGTGATTATTTAGTTTGGTCTGTTACTTAATACAGCAGTCTCTGTTCTGACATGTGCATGTTTAAGGACACACATCACACAGGCACTAACATTACATTTTGCCCATACCGTCGGCCACATTGCGATGGTACACAGCTACTAATGGCACTGTCAATATTAAGTTGACTCCCCCGAAGTGCTTTAAAACCAACGGGGTATTTTTGAAACATAGTTAGTGTTGTAAGGTCGGAAAGGCAACAACTAATTTGCGCACAGCGAATCACGCAAGCAGCAATGTGACATGCCAGATCATCTGTTTTTGTGGTGATTGATAGAGGGATATGTATTTGCTCGGACACTTACTCCACAATAGTGTAGTGGAATCTTGTATATGCACATGAGAGAGCAGACAAGGCTGCCTTAACGTCCTGTCCTCCCGCAGTCATGTAAATACTTAAATATACATGGAAATAGCCTTGTACCTCCTTAAAATATAGTCAATAATGTATAGAGACTACCAGATGGTAATAATCCTTTGACACGTGTATGGAGCCTGTAATCGAATGACTTCTAACAAATATAAATTCTGTAGAGCATTTGCCAATCAATCAGCGCTCTCTTCTCGAGCAGTATAACTTGTCGCATTTGAAATTTGGTATTCTTGCATCTGTCCTGAAGGATGCGAGATGAAAAGCTTGGACAAAATGGGTTTGATCTCACCACCTGCTCATGCCACGCTGCAGTGAAGACTGAGAATTTGGCGACAAGCCAAATCTCTGTTCCCTGCAGCGGGATGGGAAAATCCCTGTGGTGTGGACGATTGGAAAATTCAGCCCCATGTCTCTTTATCAGTCATAGTCAAAAGTCTATTATTCTGAATATTTATGAACTGTCGTTAATATAATAAAAATATTAATCCAGCAATAATAGAGCAAGTGCTTCTGACAGAACAGTAAGGAATAATACGAAATGTTCAAATACAGTCATGATCTAGGCACTTACAGCATACAATCATCAAAGTTTAAATGTTTTTTGAAGTTTATTAGTCACAAGTAAGGCTTACGTTAACACTGCAATGAAGTCACTATGAAAATCCCCCAGTCATTTCAAAGAGTGCCTTTTTGGGTTAATGCACCTAACCAGCACATCTTTCAGATTGTGGGAGGAAAGCAGAACAGCCGGAGGAAACCCACGCGGACACGGGCAGAATGTGCAAAGTCCACACAGACAGTGACTCAAGCTGAGAACTGAACCTTGGTCTCTTGTGCTTGTGAGGCAGTAGTGCTAACCACTGTGCCACCCTATGATCGACCAGGGAGGCCACTGAATCGTGAATCTCCCCAGTTACAGATGCCACAGGCTAGCATAACAGCACCGATCAAACACCAACAGTCGTTGTAGAAAGGTAATAATAACGTAGTAAATGGATATTGTGTTTTTAAGGAGATACTCGGTGAACACATGGTGAGTTGTAAATGGGAATCAAATGGTGCCGTTACATCTTGCTTGTTTCATTTATTAGAGATTTCCTGCCCAAGCAATCTGTAATGGTGTACTGGCTTGCAATATTTGTGGTTGGTAGTGTTGCAATGACCTACCACGTGCTATTAGATATACACACACGCATATAGCTTTGTTTTCATCAGTGCAAGTCAATTTTGTTTTATGCAAGTTCTGATTTTGGCTCTTATAATAGAATTCTGATTTTCAATAAAGCTTACTCGCGCTCACAAAAGAAAAGATGCTTGTTTAAAACGGGTTTGGTAAAATTTTCCCATTGCAACGGGGAACATAATCCAGCCGCATTCTTTTTCCGTGAATCAGCAGATTATTATTATTTTCTTAATTCAATATTTAACCATGCGTCAAAGTAAAGATATCGGAGTTTTTTTAATGCGGTGACCGCATGATTTAACGCAGTAAATAATATTTGACAAAAGTTTCTGATATCTAAAGTATCTTTGCCACTTTAAAATATTCATCAGGAACGGGAACTGAACATTTACTGTTGGAGTTTTGGCTTGCATGATTTTTGTGTTCACTCTTGCGAGGCTAAAACGCGTTTCTCATTGCCGCCGCAGCAGCTTTATTCAGACTGAAGCGGAGTTTGTGGGAACGGAGTTTGAAACGATGAGGTTCTCTGGATTACTGTTGGTTTTGCATTGGGCGGGGAACACGACTCGATAAGCGCCGGCGATTGCAGCTAAATGACCGCCTGGCCAAATGGGAGTTCTGCAGAGGTGAACACTTCCCCAATAACGCGGTGGGGAATCTCAGGATGAGCTTTAGGTGGTAACGCTGCCTTTGAAAAGTTGGAAGCGGGGGCTTTATTTGTATTAAAATCCAACATAGTCACACAAACAGTAGTATTACAATTCAAGATAGTCACAAATAATAGTTTTAAAACTCAATGTAGTCACAAGTAATTGTACTAACCTCGATATAGTTACAAATAATAGCATCAAAACTCAATACAGTCACACAAACAGTAGTAATTCAATCCAATACATGCGCACACCAACTATTGTTAAAATCCAATATGGTCACACGATTGTATTGAAATCCAATGTAGTCATGCAAAGTATTATTAACATGCAATATAGTCACAAACAGTCGTATTACAATTCAATATAATCACGCACAAACTATGATTAAAATCCAATATAGTCACACAAACAACAGCAACCATCCTAGAATTTGTTTCTTCGCAATATCAACAGCGCGTTCCCCAATGATAGGAATCGGCTACAGCTCTGGACTGTACCAGCCACCCCTGATTAGATTTAATGTCACATGAGCAATTATGTGGTTTCCCCCCTGTACAGAATTACCGGGAAAGTAGAGGGGAGGGAGGGTGTTGAAAGGAAACAAACTTTATTATCAAGGTGACACTGTATTTGGGGGAACTCGAAATCTAGGGGAGTGAGGAGGAGGCGATGGTAGTGGCTGGAGCCAGCATCAAAGATGGCAGCCCCCGCGGCTGTCACAGGGCTGCAGCTTTAGACGGTCGGCTCCGGCTCTCTTGATGTGGACTTGATTCATTCGGAGACGCGAGGGGATGACGTTTCCAATCTGTTGATTTGCTACATGCACACACAGAGGTGGATGTGTGTGAGTGCGGCGCGTACTGTGAACTGTTTTGTATGCTGCGCTAATAATAGCGTGCATAATTCGGTAAGTACCTCCAGATTGAGGCTGCTGTTGAATGAAAAGACGATTGTATTTGTATAAAAAAAGCAAACGTATTTATTTAGAGAGAGAGAAGAAAAGGTATGCAACGCAAAAAAAATATTGCAACTAGCCGGCTTGTGTGATAATTGTAATTGTGTGTGTTTGACTCTTGTTACATTTTGCTTGTTTGGAAGCTTGCTTTATATATATTTGTGTATGTATATATACATGTATTTGGATTCTTTGTTTGTAAAGGAAATATTTTGTCCAGGAAACTCACTTGATGGAAAGATACTGGCTGGTGTCCCTCAGTGGCTAAAGCAGTCACTGTAAAGCAGTGTGAAATACATTTAGAACGTGCGGGAGCTGCGCCTTTGTTACTTGGATTTGTAAATCCTCCCTCGCCTCTCCTTCCCCTGTGTAATTCCTTTTCCCCCGGTTGCATTAGGAGTGAGTCGCCGGCTGGGTGATTTAAACGTGATTTCTTTTCCGCGGTGGTCAGCCCGGGAGGAGGGGAGTCAGGCTGTGTTTTAACACGGATGGCGGGCTCTCTTTCCTCCCCCCAGTGTGGTGCCCGCTCTCTGAGCTATTCACACCGGCAGAGGGACGATTGGGAAATCGCTTGGAAATCTCACGCTTCGATCCGGGGAGAAGAGGGAGGGAGGGGAGTTGGGTTTTTTAAATCCTTCGCTCTCGGCTTGTGGTTGGTGATATTTTAACCGTGTGGGATGGGGAAAGTCCCGTTACACACACACACACTCATTTTCTGCAAAGCTTTAATACCTATGACATGTAATTCCCTTCCTGCGAATTGTGTGATTTCTCTCGCTCTCTCTTCCCTTTCAATGAATTGAATGTATTTGCAATGGTCGGAAACTGACGCATCCAATTACAGATTCTGAATATAACAAAATGTTATATGTCGAGGGATTGATTTGTGGGGGGGGGGGGGGGAGAAGAACCGACTTGAAATGGGGGAAAACGTCCGGAAGAGGTAAAGGGGGAGGGATGGATAGGGGAAATGAAGATGGGGAAAGCGGGAGAAGTGAGAGAGAGAAGGGATGGAGAGAAAGGATAAGAGGACCTGGGAAGGAGGGATGGGGGTAGCAGAGAGAGGGCAGGGAGGAGGACACAGCGAGTCTTGGGATCGTTGTCACTGGAGCGTTCGGTTTGTCTGTGTTGATGATGGAGAACATCTTTCTATGCACAAACACACACATACAGAGGACTGCCGAAGTTAAAATGTTGATTTTTAAGTAGCAACTGTTTATGTACCAATCCCGACTGTTACCATAACACATGGCAACATTTTGATGCATTATCATTTAATTAAGATACATATACTGGACTCATCTGAAGACGCTTTGTGTGTTTGGGGGGGGGGATCTGAATTTTAAACACGCTGTTGCTTAACCAGGTTGTAATATTTGGTAGCCGAGACGAGATATATTTGCGCTCATTGCATGCTGAAGTTATGTGGTGCAGACAGGTGGCAGACTATATTAGTGGGAGGGTTTAAATATTGAGACCAGTTAATAATTACAATTACAGTAAATTGTTTTTAATGAAGGTGCCTGATTCTTCCACCATTCACTGGTTGTGTTTTGGGACTTCTACCCGTCCTATTATTTATTATTTACGACTTACTTTCGTGCGAGTTATTTTATTGAAGGGAGAGTTCAGGGTGAGAACTGGATTGCGAGGCAGGAGAGAAACTCGCTCCGGGTTTAATCAGTGGGTTACAAGTCACTGCTCAAAGCCTTTGCGTTCCACTTCTTGCACTTCATTTCCCTATCGATATTCCCAGAGAGGGCACGTGTGGATTTGGCCACCGTGCCTTTTTATCTGAAGGTATAACTCGGAGTTGGAGAATGTGTGGGGGGATTTCCCTTTTACAATGATTGTGTCAGCCTCGGTAAGTGACACATGTTCATGTGTCAACCCAGAGACAGAGCTTTATTCCGGACAGATTTCTCTATAATTGTTCCCGATGGCCAAGCCGACAGCACCTCCTTGTGGGATCCCTCTGTGTGTCTGGGTGAATCGCACCGGCCCCTCGCCCCCTGCCGCTGCTGATGTTAAATATCACTCATTTCACAAAGTCGCGAATCAGTGGATTAATTGGGTGCAGAGTGAGTGTGAGGGGGCCAGTGGATTGTGAAGTTGTCTCTACCTAACGCACCCCCTGCCCCTTCCGTGGCAAAGCTTTAACTCTGATTGTCAAACAGAGATTCTGCCACCATGTAATTTAATATTGGGGTTTCAATTCGGCAGCAGTTCGCTATCCTGGCTGCCTCACACCTAACAGTCAGTCTGTTAACCAATTTATTTCCAATCTTCCCCCCCACCTCCGTCCCTCCCCATTCAGCCCAACCGATCATTATCAATGTTTTACTCTGAGCCTGCTCCTATCCCTTAGAATCATAGAATCCTACAGTGTAGAAGGAGGCCATTTGGCCTATCAAGTCTGCACCAACCACAATGCCACCCAGGCTCTATCCCTATAACCCCAGCATTTATCCTAGCTAGTAGTCTTGACATTAAGGGGCAATTCAGCATGGCCATTCCACCTAACCCACACACCTTTGGACTGTGGGAGAAAACTGGAGCACTTGGAGGAAACCCATGCAGACACGGGGAGAATGTGCAAACTCCACACAGCCGAAGCCAGGAATTGAACACAGGTCCTTGGCACTGAGGCAGCAGTGCTAACTGCTGTGCCATCGTGCTGCTTCCTTCTCTCACCCTCAGCATTACCTTCTACTCCTTTCTCCATCATTTACTTACCCATATTTTACTCTTAAATGCATCTGTACTCACCTCAAATAGTGCATGACAATGAACTCCTGCAATTCTTCCATCTGCTCTTTCTGGTCTGTTCTGTGTTAATTAGTTTAAGCACATTATTGAAAATATGGAAAGAAATGTATTTCCTACATGAATACAGAATTTATTTTCATAAATTTAAAGCAGTCATCGTATTTCTTCTTGGTTTTTCAATGTAATATCAGTTCTTATAATCTGTGACTTTTCTCCTCAATGTTTCTTTTTACTGTCCCATCTATTCCTTTATTCCTCACAATGCTCCCTCCCAAGGCAATGGTGCAGGGTGATTTTAATGATTATTGTCGATCGGCGTAACCTGCAATTACTACCCCCACACCCAACTTTCCATCTCATCCTCGCTTTTCCCAATTTGTCAGAAAATCATGTGCTCCCATGGGTGAGGCATCCTGCTGAATGTTTGATGTTTGAAAAATGCTGCCTCCAGATGATTTGACTCTGCGATGCACTTCTAGCTGAATAGCTGTAGGTGCCTTCTTTTCAGACGAGCATATAAAATGACATATTGGAGCATATCCAGCACCTGTCCAAAGGAAACAAAAGAACGATGAGATAGATTCCAAATGTAAATGGAATGATCTATGAAGAATGATTGGAGGAAGTTTATCTCTTTCCATCCACCCCCAAATATCACCTTAACCTTTACTGTCTGCTATTGTGTGGGGGGGGGGGAGAGGAGTGGTGGAATTAAGGCACATCCTCTCATATAATACTGAAATAAAACATTCAATACCAACAAAAATGGAAAACTAGAATCTTGCTTCAAAGTGTATTGCAAATAGTAAATCAGAAAACTTGTATAAAAATGAGTAAAATAACAAATTAAATGCTTAAGGACTATTCATTAAAAACAATTGTAATTATCTGCCCCTGCAATTGTAATGAATTAAAAAAAAGGTTTACTTAAAGTACTTTTTAATGCTAAAAACTTGCATTTGTACAGTGTTTTTTGTTACTTTGTTCCAAAGTATTTTACAGTCAAAATATTTTTTGAAGTGAAGTCACTTGCAATATAGGGTCATTGAACATTTCCAAGGCAGGTGATGCTTGACTAAAAAGGGGGTCAGAAGAGTCATGGGCATCGCAGAAGTGGAGTTAAGGCTGTAACCAGATCACTGCAATCTTACTGAATGGCTGAGCAGGCTCGAAGTCTTATGGCCGAATCCTCCTCATTATGTATGGAATTAAGTTCATGTTGAGATCTCTTTCTCAACCGAAACCCTTCTAATTTGGTATATTGTATTAAAAACTTGGCACTGTAATTTCTCAATTGGTCCTGTAACCAGTAAAGACAAAACTAGCTTTTCCACGAAAGAAAGTTGAGGGATTATTTTGACGTCAACTCTGAAAGGACGAGCATGGTGAGATCCATTATAATGTACTTTGTTAGTTATCATTGCACTTGCATTTCTTTGCGCACAGTTTATTTTTTTGGGGGGGTGGGGGTGGTGGCGTAGTGGATAGTGAGGAGGATTGTCAGAGAATACAGCAGGATATAAATTGACTGGAGACCCAGGCTGAAAGATGGAATTTAACTTGGACAAATGTCAGGTGTTGCAATTTGGAAGATCTACAAAAGGAAAGTTGACACGGAATGGTTGATTCCTTAGAAATATTACCATTGCAGAGGCTTCTACGTGTGTTGATCCACAGTTCCCTGAAGATGGCAACTTTGGTGGATGAGGGGTGAAGAAAGCAAATGGTATGCTGGCTTTTATTGGTTAGGCAGTTGGTTAGGAATTGGAAAATCATGCGCATGAGAGTTTGGTTAGGCTGCATTTGGAGTACTGTGTACAATTCTGGTTGCTGCACTGCCAGACGGATGTTGATGCATTGGAAAGGGTGCAGAAGAGATTTACTAGGATGGTGCCTGGTTTGGAGGATGTAGAGTTGAAATAATGTTGGACAAACTTGGATTGTTTTCATTGGAGTGTCAGAGGATGAGGGGGGACCTGGAAGAGGTTTTCCCAGGGTCAGAGGGTCAATTAGGGGCATAGCTGGAAAGTGAGGGGGGGGGGGTGAGGAGTTTAAAAGAGATGTAAAGGGCAAGGTTTTGGTGGATGCCTGGAACACACTGCTGGAAATGGTGGTGGAAGCAGGTTCTATAACAACATTAAACTAAAAACTTTATTTATTTGCCACATGGAGGCAAGAAAATCTAGAGAGGCATCTGCGTCAGCACAGACTTGGTGGGCTGAAGGACCTGCTCCTATACTGGACAATAGTAACAGGAAGTTCAAAGAACAAAGAGAGTTACAGCACAGGAACAGACAGACCCTTCAGCCCTCCAAGCCTGCACCGACTGAGGGGCTGATCAGAGTGAAGACTGTTCTTTGCAGCAGTAGCATTGTTATTTGCAACATTGTTATTATTTCGAAAGTGATACAAATTTGTAGGAAGTGGCTTCTTTGTAACATGATGAACTGCTATCATTTAGAATAATGGATTATAGCACAATCATTAGTCATAATCCTCAAATGATGTTTTGAACTGTCTTTTTGAGGCATCTTACTGCTTTGAAACAATTTTGAGGAACCTGGAGAGGGTATTATCTTGGCTAGTGAAACACAGCAAATCTTTCCATGATTGAGTGACCGGTGCATTGTATACATCACGTGTCAATGACCTCCTCTAGTAGACATCTGTGTAGGATGTTTCTCTACATTGTGTTCCTTTGCAAGTAAATTACAGCTTGTGCACTAATGAAAGGCTGTTCTCATTTGTCTCGAAATTAGAAATTCTTTTTCTTCTATTTCAGTACGTGCTGCCGAGTGTTATTGAGAATGCTTGTGTAAATATTGATTCATTGTCTCTCAACGCATGAATAAAGAAATGGTGGATATGAAACCGTTTGCAGGAACATGCAACTCTTATTTGGTGCAGTGGTTTAACCAGTACTTGTGTTTATATCGCACCGTGTTACAGTCTGAGTCACTTCACAAAATAATTAGATTGTTAGTGCTATGTTGGGTAAATATGACCACCCATTTTTATGTACACCAATGTATGGAACTCCCAACAAGTTACATTTATATAGCATCTTTTTAATATAGCAAAATATCAAAAAGCATTTCATGGTGGGGGCTATCAAACAAGATTTGACACACTCAACCCAAGATTTGCTGCAGGTGACTATAAACTTTGTCACAAGCAGGGTTTAAGTAGTGCCTTGGAAGCAGGGAGGGAACATAAGGAGGGAATTCCAAAGTTCGTGGCCCCGATTTGTGGGGCAATTAAAATCAGAAATACACGAGGTGTGAATTGGAGGAGCACCTTTTGGAACATTTGGGGCAAAGATAAGTGTTGGCCAGGATTAGGGCATATTTTACCTGGGGGCAGCATGGCACAGTGATTGGTACTGCTGCCTCTCAGCACCAGGGACCCAGATTTGATTCCCAGCTTGGGTCGTAATCTGTTGTGGAGTTTGCACATTTTCCCGTGTCTACGTGGGTTTCCTCCCACAGTCCAAATGACGTGCAGGGTTAGGTGGATTGGCCATGCTAAATTCTCTCTGTGTACCCAACAAGCGCCAGACCGAGGCGACTAGGGGATTTTCACAGTAACTTCGTTGCAGTGTTAAGGTAAGCCACTTGTGACAAATAAATGGGTAGAGAATTGAAAATGATACAAATTTTCTTCTACTAATCACGTGAATGATGAATGCTTTGTGATGTTGACCAGGAAACTGAGAGAACTTTCTACTCCTAGCAGTTCTGAGCATTTGGGTTTTACTTTGATAATCTGACAGCATCTGACAGATTAGGTGCTCAAAGTTTGGAACGAAACTCAAACCCATTGCCTTCTGACTCCCAACTTGGACTATTTTGGAAGGAAACTTTCAGCCCTGTAAAATGTTTCAGCTAAATCAGAATTACTGTCACATGTAATGTGAGATTGGATGGATTCTATTCAGTTAACGGAATTGATGGCAGTTTCCTTTGCACCATGAACTGGTATAAGCTGGAAGTCTGGTAGCCCTCCGCTCTCTTTAAAGTAGAAATGGTTACAAAGTTATTTAATATTTAGAATCATGAGTTTTTAGAAAGTAATTAAGGGGAAACTGTTTTTGCTGGCATGATGGTGGTGTGATTAACGATGCCGCCTCGTGGCGTCAGGGACCCGGGTTCGATTCCTGGCTTGGGTCACTCTGTGAGGAGTTTACATGTTAAACCGTAAGACATTGGGCCGAGTGGCCAAATTCTGCTCCATCAAGTCTGCTGTGCCACTCAATTATGGCTGATACTTCTCTCATCCCCATTTTCCTGCCTTTTCCTCTAACTCCTGATCCTCTTATTAGTCAAGTTCTCTTTGTGTCTGTGTGGGTTTTCTCTGGGTGCTCCAGTTTCCCCCCCTCAGTCCAAAGATGTGCAGGTTAAGTTGATTTGATCGTGCTAAATTGCTCCTTAGTGTCCGAAAATGTGTAAATTAGAGGTATATTAGCGGGATAAAATGTGGGATTGTGGAGATAGGGCCTGGGGTGGGATTGTTGTCAATGCAGACTCGATGGGCTGAATGACCTGTTACGGCACTGTAGGTTTTTTATGATTTCTGAGAGTCAAAAACTAGAGGACATGGGTTTTGCGTAATTAGCAAAACAGATCTGGGAAAAATGAGACATTTATTTCAATCAGCAAGTTGTGACCTAGAATGCACTTTTTTGGAAGGCGAATTGGGAACATACTTAAAATGAAAAATGTCAGAGGGCCATGGGAAAGAGCAGGGGGGAGCAATTAATTAGCCAGTTTTTTCAGCAAGTAGACATGATAGAGTGATTGGTCTTCTATAATTCCAGCCTTCTCTATACTCTTAGACACTGAAGGGATACTGAGAGAGAGTGGGAGTATGGTATTGAGATTGAAGATCACATTGAATGGCGGAGCAGGTTTGTTGGGCCGAATGGCCTGCTCCTGTTTTGTGTGTTTTTATCCCGTATTATTTTCTGAAACTTGATACTTAGACTAAAGAGCATACTACCAATCACGTTAGCAATAGTGACTGGGTGTGAAGGAATTGTGTGTGCTGGATTTACTTCTGTTCACTCCAAGTACACTTAACGTGATACATTTTCAGTATTGTGAGTGTTTTCAGTTCAGTAGTTTCATTTCTCACCCCACATTCAATGGCTAATCTTAATCTTCATATGGAGCCGTACAAGGCTGATTTAATACAACACGCACTCTCTTTCCATGGCCATTATAGTAAGAAGTCTCACAACACCAGGTTAGAGTCCAACCAGTTTATTTGATAATAATCTTACAAGCTTTAGGAAATGGTGTTCCTTTGTCAGGTGTGTGGAAGAAGGAACACCGTTTCCGAAAGCTTGTGGGATTACTATAAAATAAACTGGATGGACTTTAACCTCGTGTTGTGAGACTTCTTACCGCGTTTACTCCAATCCAACGCCGGCATCTCCACATCATGACGTTATACTAATGGGCAGCGCGATGGGCTCCCATACACTACATAATGGGGAAGAGGTTGGGGCAGTGGGTGAGGGCGAACCTACAGAATCCGAGATTGACGTCAGCCTAGAATTCAGACTGCAAGCTTCATCACCATTTATTAGAACTGTTTGAACTGGGGTCTGGCTCTGAAGCAGGAATGCTCCGACTGAATATAAAATTCATTCCATGAACAGCTGGTGTTGCAAAGGCACAGAAAGCACTTGATCCACTGGCTCAGGGAGTTTGAAATATTGCAGCCTCGAGTTTTCATTTTAATTCCATCATTTCTTGAAAATATTTGTGTGTCACTGTGAAGACGGTGATGTTCTGTGCTTTTAAAAAACATATATTTATTCATTCATGGGTTGTGATGATTGATGGCAAGATCAGTCTTCACTCACCCCTTTGAGAAGGCAGTGGTGAGCCTTGTTTTTGAGCTGCTGCAGTCCACATGCTGAAGGTGCACCCACAGGGCAATTTGGGGAGAGAGTTTCAGGATTTTGACGCAGTAATGAAGAAGAATTGGCAATATGTGCTTTGTTACTTGGTGGTTTTCTCATGCATCTTGCTCTTCTGGGTGGTAGAGTTTGTAAGCTTTGGAACATGCTGTTGTAGTATCAACTCTGAGGCACGTTTCATCTCCATTGTGGCACAGTGGTTAGCACTGCTGCTTCACAGTTCCAGGGACTCGGGTTCAATTTCTGTCTTGGGTGACTGTGTGTGGAGTTTGCACGTTCTGCCCCTGTTGGCATGGGTTTCTTCCCGCTGCTCCGGTTTTCTCCCACAGTCCAAAAATGTGCAGGTTAGGTGGATTAGCCATGCCAAATTGCTCCTTTGTATCCCAGAATGCATAAGTTAGAGGAATTAGTGGGTAAACATGTAGGGATATGGGGATAGGGCCTGAATGGAATTGTGATTGGTGCAGTCTCAATGGGCCAAATGGCCTCTTTCTGCACTACAGGATTCTAAGCACTATTCTAAGCTGTCTGTCAGTGTCCAAAGCAATAGAGGATAGGGGGATTAGTAAGGTAAATGCATGGGGTTACAGGAATAGGGCAGTAGGGGCTGGGCATAGGTGAGATGCTCTGAAAATCCATGCAGACTCAATGGGCTGAGTGGCCTCCTACTGTGCTGTCGGGATCATAAATATTCACCTTGTTCAAACATTTCTTTTTGCCTTTGGGTAGGTTGAGAGCATTTGAGCAGGCCAGTTATTGTGATGCCAGAATGGAATGGTTATAACATCAGGATAGGATGAACAGGCTGGAGATCTTCCTCGTGATGAGGGAAGGAAGAAGGTTGACGTATTTGAAGTCTTTTTAAAATTGTAAAGTTGTAGCAAGGTAGAGGTAGAGAAGATGCTTCCACTTTGTGAGAGCTCGAAACTCAGCACTTGAAATAATCGACAGTCACTAATAAATCCAATGACGAATTCAAGAGGAATATCTTACTAAAAGATGGTGGGAATTTGGGACTCATTACTCTAAGGTATATTTGTGACACAGCATAATAAAGTTTATTTATTGGTGTCACAAATAGGCTTACCCTGCAGTGTAGTTACTGTGAAAGTCCCCTTGTCTCCACACTCCGGCACCTATTCAGGTACACTGAGGGAGAATTTAGTGTGACCAATCCACCTAACCAGCAAATCATTCGAACTGTGAGAGGAAACAGGAGGAAACCCACGCAGATACAGGGTGAACATGCAAACTCCGCACAGACTGTGACTCAAGCCGGGTATCGAACATGGGTCCCTGGCACTGAGAGGTAGCTATATTAACTACTGTGCCGCTGTACTGCCCATTGCAATGAAGGGGAAGCTGTTAAGTATGTGGGAGAAAAAGAAGTGCTGATAGGATTAGATAACAAGTGAGGGGAGGCTCATGGAGTAGCATGGACCAGTTGGACAAATAGCCTGTTTTGTCATGTTAATTTAACGCACTGTATTTCAATGTATTGCTGATGACGCAACACCGTACCCCCATCATATGATGAATATTTTTAGCTGTGGATTAAATAATTTTAAAAAAATTGAGCGCTGGCCTGTTGGTGTGTTTTTGTGTTGCTGGCATGTTGGGTTCCATCCATCATCTAAATGGGTCAGATTCACAAGTTCACGTAGCCAAGCCGGCAACATAAAATGAGCATGAAGCAGCCTAAATTCTAATAGAAGTAAGGTTCTGGGATTGCAGGCTGATCTAAAGACATATTCCATGTGCTGAGTGTGTAATCATGAGTTGGACTCCTTACAGACCTTGGCGAGTTGTTCTATCCAACAACATTTGGCTTTTTTAAATGTTAGCAACCAATTTCAAGCCAGTTGGAATTGAGCCACATCAAATTAGTGAAGTTAAAGGTGCCAATGGAAAGCAGCAGTTGGTACTTAACTATTTAGCTGCAAGTTTTATGTTACAATTTATGAAAGACAAAAATACAGCTAACTGAATCACAGGAGGCCATTTGCCCCCTCATGCCAGTACTGGCTGTCAACAAGAGCTATCCAATTAATCCCATGTTCATGCTCTTCTCATAACCCTTGGTATTTATCTTTCCTTTCTAAATATATCAGTGGCACAGTGGTTAGTACTGCTGCCTCAGTATGCCAGGGACCCAGGTTTGATTCCTGACTTGGGTAATTGTCTATGCAGAGTCTGCTCGTTCTCCCTGTGTCCGCGTGGGTTTCCTCTGGGTGCTCCAGTTTCCTCCCACAAACGTGCAGGTTAGGTGAATTGGCCATGCTAAATTTTCCCTCAGTGTACCCAAACAGGCACCAGAGTGTGGTGACTAGGGGATTTTCACAGTAACTTCATTGCAGTGTTAACATAAGCCTATTTGTGACACTAATAAATAAACTTCTGAAAAATTTCCTTTCAGGTGTTACATTCTACATCATCATCTTAACTGACTTTTTTAAAAAGGCTCTCCTCATCTTTCTCCTGTTTTTACAAATGGATTTAAATTCATCTTTTCTGGTCACTGACAACCCCCATGATCCGGTTGGAGGAAACAGTTTTTCACTCTCTACCCAATCAAAGCCTTTCAAAATACTTTGTTTATGGAATCACTCTTAAATTTCCTTGCGGCAATTTTTGTGTGGGTACAGTGCATTAACAGCACACAACACCTGTTCCACAAACACTCCCATCACTTGGACTCTTAATTTCCCTGTTGTCCTATCTCCATTTATTTTCAACCGTTTCTCTCTCTCAATCATCATCTCTCTCTTTTTCCTTCCCAACACACTCCCCGGACCTTTGTACCACCGTGCTTGCTTCTGCACATGTCTCTGTCCAACTCAACACGTGACAGACACCTAATGGAAAGTATAACGTGGCTACTGTATTCAGTTCTACATTAACCTCTCCTCTTATGAGGGGAGGCTGCAGATCTTATGAGGAGAGGCTGAGGGATTTGAGGTTGTTTTTGTTAGAAAGAAGGCGGCTAAGAGGAGACCTTATTGAAACATATAAGATGATTAGAGGTTTAGATAGGGTGGACAGTGATAGCCTTTTTCCTAGGATGGAGAAAGCTAGCACGAGGGGACATAGCTTTAAATTAAGGGGTGGTGGTTATAGGACGGATGTCAGAGGTAGGTTCTTTACCCAGAGGGTGGTAAGGGTATGGAATGCTCTGCCTGCGTCAGTTGTAGATGCGCCAAGTTTGGTGGCGTTTAAGAGGTTAGTAGATAAGTTTATAGATGAAAAGGGAATGGTTTAGGTTGGAGGGTCATTGCTTTTTCGTAATTGGTCGGCGCAACATTGAAGGCCGATGAGCCTGTTCTGCGCTGTAATGTTCTATGTTCTATTATATACCAGACCCCCTATTCTAAGCTTCCTACTCACGTGCTCCTACATACCCAGCTCACTCACTTTTGGGCAGGGTGACGATAGTCACAATTGTCGATGGAAATTGTTCCCACGTTAAGCTAAACTCTGTACATATCTCCGCACATTTACTACACTGCACTATGCTGTTGATGTCATTCTTCAGAAATCAAATTATCGCCATCCTTTGTCTCACTGAAAGTTCACATAATTAATCTTAGCTAGCAAAGTTTATCAGGGAGAGCGATCATATTGGCTGGTAATTAATTTAGGAAGATGGAAGGTTTTGCCCGGCGTTGCATCAGGGAATCCAACAGGATAGTAAATAACCTTCACGGAAAAACATTTGTCACCATGGATTAAGCAGTATATTTGTGGCTATATTGATTTATGACTAAAGCACTTAATGTTCCACCGTAGAGCCCATGATAAACAATAAGCAGGCTTTAGGAAGAATTCTACAGAGGGAAATAAGAGAATTATTGCACAGTTTTGGGAGTTTGGTTAAAGAGCCACCATGGACAACAATTAGAAAATGACAATTTTCTTTTTTAGGAAAGATTGCATTACATGCTAGGGTGGCACGATGGTTAACACTGCTGCCTTTCACCGCCAGGGACCTGGGTTCGATTCCTGGCTTGGGTCACTGTCTGTGTAGAATTTGCATGTTCTCCCTATGTCCGTGTGGGTTTCCTCTGGGTGTTCCAGTTTCCTTTCACAGTCCAAAAGACATGCTGGTTATGTGCATTGGCCATTCTAAATTCTCCCTCAGTGTACCCGAACAGGTGTCGGAGTGTGGCGATTAGGGGATTTTGACAGCAACTTAATCGCAATATTAATGTAAGCCTATTTGTGACACCAGTAAATAAATAAACTTTTTAGCTGCAGATTTCTGAGGCGGGGAAGGAAGAAGCAACACAGGGATTTGATAATAAAGATGGCAATTTTAAAACAAAAATGTTGCTGGTCTGGGATCTAAAGTGGGTCATTGAGCACCAGGGAGTGGTGGGTGAATGGAACTTGAAGGTAGATTACAGGCAGCGAAGATTTGAGTGATCGGAAAACCAAATTACTGCAGATGCTGGAATGTAAAACTAAAAGAGAAAATGCTGGAAAATCTCAGCAGGTCTGGCAGCATCTATAAAGAGAGAAAAGAACTGACATTTCGAGTCCAGATAACCCTTTATCAAAGCTTTAACAAAGGGTCATCTGGACTCGAAACATCAGCTCTTTCCTTACAGATGCTCCAGACCCGCTGAGATTTTCCAGCGTTTTCACTTTTGATTTGAATGATCAGGGTTTGTTTGTGATTATAAACATCCCCAGGTATAGCACAAACGGGTTGATGGGGAACTGGGGTTAATGGGAGAGCAGAACTTGCAAACTTTTCGCCCATGTGAAATATGAGTTTTTAATATATTTGACTCTTTCCTTGTTCCTGCAGGTAGTTGAACACCTCTGTGTAATCAACAGTCACAGACAGCCTAATGAGTTGGCCCAGTGCACAGCAGATTGGAGGATTTGATTAAAAATGGGATTAATAAAGCTTCAGAACCCCAACCACCCCTCGGCGCTCCTTCACAAAGCCAACCAGATGCGACTTTTGGGGACTCTGTGTGATGTGGTGATACTTGTGGATAGCCAGGAATTCCACGCTCACCGGACAGTCTTGGCTTGCACGAGCAAGATGTTTGAAATTCTGTTTCTTCGCAACAGTCAGCATTACACCCTGGACTTCCTCTCACCAAAGACTTTCCAGCAGATTCTCGAGTATGCTTACACTGCCACGCTGCAGGCAAAAGTCGAGGACTTGGATGATCTGCTGTACGCAGCTGAGATTCTGGAGATAGAGTACTTGGAGGAACAATGTCTGAAGATTCTAGAAACGATTCAGACAACAGATGATAATGACGCAGAAATGACCGTCACTGAAGATGAGGATGGAGGGAAGGCTAGGTTTAATAATAACATAATGGTTACAAAACAACATCCTGGCGAAGAGGCTGGTTACGCTAACCAAGCTGTACCAGGCAGGACAATGGAAGAACAAAGTCCTTCCGTTTCCACTTCATTTGGACTTTCAGCAATGAGCCCCACCAAAGCTGCTGTAGACAGTCTTATGAGCATTGGACAGTCAATTATACAAGGGTCTTTGCAACAAAGCTCAGCAGATGAAGCGTTCACTGTTGGCGACAGGCATCCCATGCTAACTGAAGTCAAGCATGAAATGATGCAAGTGGAGGAGGCCTCGAGTCCCAAGATGGGTGAATCTGGCTCTTCAGGGGCTGAAAAGATATCTGATGCAGATAGGTATAAGGAAGCTCCTGGCACGCCAACACGGAGTAGCGTCATCACCAGTGCCCGTGAACTGCACTATGTCCGTGAAGAGAACTCTGGGGAGCAACCTCATGAGGCAGGGTTGGGCGTACAGATGGGCATGGAGAGCAACTCCAACATGCAAGGTGACAAACACGCCACCTTGTACCCCATCCAATTCAACCGCAGAACTGACAGCCTGTTGGAGGTGCCTACTTCTTTATCCTCTGCCCTCCACGTGCAGCCGACGCTCTCGGTCGCGATGGACTTTGCTGGTTACGGAGGGCTTCTGCCTCAAGGCTTCATTCAGAGGGAGCTATTCAACAAATTGGGTGAACTTGCAGCGGGCATGAAAACTGAGAATAGATCCGCCAGCGAGAGGTGTAACGTCTGTGGCATGGAACTACCAGACAATGAAGCCATTGAGCAGCACAGGTAAAGTCAACCCAGCACCCAGTCACTGTATTGTATTATTCCTATCATTGGATGTTGGGTAAAGGGAGTGAATAAGAGGTTCGAGTAAGAAAGCCGAGAGAAACTCTTACAGCCACACTTTTATAGAGTTGGAGATTTTTGAGGCTCACTTACTCCATCAATTCTGTCTCTGTATCATTACACTCATTATCTGGTCCTCTAAATTTCCCTGTTTTGCAAGCAACTCTCTAATCCTTTGTGAACCGCACCACATGCTTTGTAGCACAGAACTCTATGTTCCAACCAGCTTCTGTGCAAGTTTTTTTAATCTAACTTTCCTGTTTAGTTTCTTTCTTGTGATTGTCTTAATGTTGTGCCCTTGGTCCCTCAACCAGTCAAGGTTTAGGTGGATTGATTGTTTTTAAAAATATAAATACAAGTGGATTTTTTTTTTTAATGGGACATATTTTGCATGGATCAGGCAGAAGAATATAGAGGGGATCTATTCCTGTTCCTGTGATCTCATTAACATTAAGCTTGGTGTTGTAAAATATTAACAAAAGGAATTTAATATAGACAAATGGATACAAGACAGAAAATTAAGCGATATTCATACCCAGAATGGAGTAGAAACAGTTAAAAATGTAGTGGAAGGAATCTTTCTGGACTTGGGGACTGCAGAGCCTAGTCAATTCAGAATAACTATCAATAAAGCCAATAGAGTATGGGGTGAGTGCTGGTTAGGTGGATTGGCCATGCTAATTTGCCCCTTAGTGTCAGGGAGGCTAGCTAGGGTAAACGCATAGGGTTATGGGGATAAGGCCTAGGTGGGATTGTAATTGGTGTAGACTTGAATTGTAGCTTGCTGCACTGTATGATTCTATGATATTGGCTAACTAATGTGCAACGCAGATGGGAGGATGTTGCAATGAAATTGGACTGGATGCTGCTTAGATTACACACTGAGTACTGTGTACAGTTTTATCTGCCTGGATCTCAAAGGGATGGTTAAAGCAATGGAAGGAACTCCAGGAGGAGAAACTAAGTTAATTCCTGTTGTCAGGGGTTTGGCTAAAGAAACTCAGGTTTTTCAACTCTGGAAGGAGTTATTTGAGAGGTGATCTTATGGTACATCATTTTAGTTCATGGTCCCGCAACAGTAATTCTGTAATATTATTTAAATTTAGGTTATGGGAATGGGATTAGTGTAAGATAACTTCAGGACTTGTATCAAGAGATTTTTCTCCCAGCTATTGATCAACATGTAGCATGTCCTCACAACAGATGTTGCCAGGTAAAAAGTTGTTTTATTTGAGAAATAATTGGACGCAAAATGCTAGGGAGGTGAGGGATTGTGAGGGTTGTAGACAGATAAACTAATGTGGTCTGAATAAACATCCCCATCCATAATTGTCTTCCTTCAGAATCACTTTCTACTTGTGGGGTTCCCTGGGATGGATGACTGTGATGGAGACTGCCTGTCACCTCTTAGCCATCTGTGTTTGAAAGCAGGGTTAACCTCAACTTGTCTTGAACGGTGTCAAGGGAGATCCAGTGATGTAATTATGAAATAATACAAGTGTTTTAGTTTTATTATTTAGGCAAAAAATAGAAAGTGTGTGAACATTGAAGATGTTACATGTGTGTAGTGAACAGCAGAATGCACAATGATGCAGCAGTAAAGGTTCTGCAATTCTTGGGACAAATGGATTGTGTTTCAAAACTATGGCCTTTTCCTCCTTGGTTGATTTAAATTTATTTGCTAATGTGATGCTATAAAAGAACAGCCAATGTTGCAATTAGAATTTCAGTCTGTCACTGTATAACACTGCAGTGCAGTACTGGTGGGGAGATGTCTGTCACTGTGTTACACTGGTGTACAGGTCTGTTACTATGTAACACTGGGGTACGGTATTAGTGGGACAGGTCTATCACTATATAATACTGGGATACAGTACTGGTGGGGATAGATCTGTCACTACAACAGGAGCAAAACAAATTGATGAATTCTGGTTTACTTGGTGGTGGATTTTTAGATATTTCTGGAACACTCCCTTTAGCAGTGATCCGAGCAGATTAGTACTGATGGAGGGGTGAGAATTAGGGAGGGGGGCATTCATTATGTTTCAAAGATTCTCTTTCTTTTCCTCCTCCATCAATTCCATTTTCCATTGCCAACCACATTTGTCTAATGAAATATTTTGCTTTAAGTACTTGCTTTGGGATGGGAATTTTGGTGATCCAGGTCCAGGGTCTGTTTAATGTTGAGTTTGTTTCAGCAACTTTATAATGGCCTCCACTAAAACTCCCAGTCTGAGATAGCACTGCCTCAGCATGTGTTCTCCATTGCAGGAAGGTGAGACTCTCTTTGGAGGCTGCTGTCCAGGTGTTTACAAAGAGCAGAGCCAAGGGAGTTTAACTCCATTCTGAACCACGCTCAAATCTACCTCTGGTTATGGTGATCACTAAGTGCCTCAATGGAAAATGTTCTGCTCTTCAGTATTAGCATCGTGCACAGACACAAGGGGCTGAATCAAGACCTCCTGTGTTGTCCTACTCTGATTTTTCAATCATCTTTCTAGCCACTGAGACTTTGAGTAAGATTTTAAAAGCCATTTGAGAATAATGTCACAGAGGTAATTTTCAGATGTCCTTGGGTCCCTTCACCCTGTCACCTGGCTGAACCTGCTGGCAACTCTGTGGTGTGAGGTAAACAGTGCAGATATGTCTACTGGCAGAGTGTGTCGCTGCTGTGAATCAGAGACACGTAGGATGTGAGTTTACAGCCGCTGCCTCAAACTATGTAGCTCTTCTCGACTCCACTATGAAGGTTGTACGCTTTTCTCTGCTGGATTGGTGTGGCAGGTGGAAGAGGAAAGGGTGGGGTACTAGTGCCCAAGCTGGCTCTTTAAGCCAACTTTCAGGTTGGCTTTCTGACCACTGGAAGCTACAATCTCTCTGAATTGGTAGAGTGCTCCTTCTCTCTGACTAAGTGTCTTTGTTTCATTTATTTTGTTCTTTGTTTTGTTACCAAGGGTGACAGTGCATGGCAGCTGAACCCACAACGTTCAAAATAAACAGTGTCCTAATTCGGAATCCACTTAGCACAGTTGCCAAAGGATGAATCACGGCAAACATGTAATGACTTCCACTTGCAATGGTCTGGAATTAGGGTATCAAGGTGAATACCCACTAAGAACATTACCTCGCTGGTACAACACTGATACCCTGTATGAATGTGTCCATCAGGGCAGGTGCTTACTAATTCAAGCTGTATTAATGAGTGACCCTGACGATGGCATCAAGCCAAGTGGGAAGCAATTAACCGGGATCAACATCAGTGACAGGACAGGCTCAAGGGGCTGGATGGCGTAGATGCAGTTGTGCCCCTCCATGGGGTGACTAATCCAAACACCTCTACATACAAGTGAAACTATGTTTCACATTGGCATGAAACCTGAACTCGTGCATCAGAGGAAAATATAACAATGGAGCTGACATCTTCATTCCAGAAAAGGCAGAATCACTAACTGGCATATGACCCCGAGAGCAGCAGGAAAATCGTAACTTATTGCATGAAGAACCATATGTCTTTGATTTTTAGTTTAAGAAAGCCTCCATGTTTGTGAACTAGATGGTACACCTTTACGAGGGTGGTGGATCCAGATTAAATGGTAACTTGCAGACTCAGTAAGAATTTAGCAACACCAATTTTTAATCCAACCGATTTATTTGATAGTAAAATTGCGAGCTTTCAACACTCCGTGTCTTCCTCAGGCAAATGCACTGTTTTACATCATAACTTGCAGACAGTCAGTGGACATAGCGGCACAGTGGTTAGCACTACTGTCTCTCAGTGCCAATGTCCTGGGTTCAATTCTAGCTATGAGTAATTGTGGAGCTTACCCGTTCTCCCCCTATCTGTCTGGGTTTCTTTTGGGTGCTCTGGTTTCCTCCCATAGTCCAAAGATGAGTGGATTAGGTAGGTTGGTCATGTTAAATTCATAGAATCCCTGTAGTGCAGAGGGAGGCCGCTTGGCCCATTGAGACTGCACCAACTGCAATTCCACCTAGGCCTTATCCCCATAACCTCATGCAATTTCCCTAACTAGTTCTCTTGACACTAAGGGGCAATTTAGCATGGCCAGTCCACCTAACCTGCACATCTTTGGGCTATGGGAGGAAACCGGAGCACCTGGAGGAAACCCACGCAGATGGAGGAGAACGTGCAAATCCAGGTAGACAGTGACCCAAGCCACGAATCAAATCCAGGCCCCTGGCACTGAGAGGCTGCAGTGCTAGTCACTGTGCCACCTGGTGCCCTTTAGTGTCAAGGAGATTAGCAGGGTTACAGGGATAGGTCCTGAATGGGGTTGTTGTCACTGCTGGCTCAATGGGCTGAATAGCCTCCTTTCTTCACTGTAGCGAGTCTATGATTCTACTTTAAAAAAAATATCATTCAAGAGTATGGGGAAAGAACAAGGATGTGGGATTAATTGAACAATTCATTCAGAGAACCAGCATGGGCCTGATAGACTGAATGGCCTGTGCTGTAAGTTTCTACTCCTGTCCTGTATTAATCAGTGGCTTCAATACACTCATCGGTAGCGGTTGTAAAAATACAAATTAAATTAAAGCACTGTTACTTGCCTGGAGATGCTGCTTTATGGGAACCATACAGCCCATTCTGCATGTGCAATCTCTGCTGTTGATAATTTCCAGATTTGGAGAGACATTGCTTCAAGGGAACAATCCCCCCCCACCCCACCAGCCCCTTAACCACTCACTCATTTCTTAATCTTCTTCCCCCCCCCCCACCCCCACCCCTCCAACTGCCGCCATTCCCTTCCCCTCTCTTTCACTGCACCGCTTATTAGTGGCACCTGGTAATGGGAGCCTCATAATCGAAACCAGCATTTTCCTTCAGCCCAGGCAGTGACAGACAGCTTTGTCAGTTCCAACATGCCATGCGAGGAAGTCCCATTAGCTTTATTGCTGGAAGATCCAGCGCTGCTCAGGAAATGAGTGCTGCAGTTAGGCGCAAGATCTTGACCTGCTCGTGTAACCCCTGCTCGTTGCAAAGACCTCTGTCAACACACTGGGGATTCCTGTTACTCTGGTTCTCGTCTTGAGTCCTGGGGTTAACAAAAAGTCTATAGATTGACATTCTTTTGGAAAGAAATCAGCTCCTGACCTCTGATTTATTCCGCCTACAAAGAACGTGATGTGTTTGTTTTTTTTAAAATGTGATGTATAATTTAAGGCTATAGTAATACATCTAATTGCATTTCTAAGTAACTTTAGGATTGAATTATAGTGCAATGTCTGTGTGTATTTTCTACTGTGCGGCTTCTTACAAACTTTCCCTGATTCCTTCCCCTCTCCTGCACCACTCCAAACTTTGATGATACCTATAAGTGTGCAGAGGCAATGGACATCCCCACGTTTGTGTGACAGTTAAAGCTGCAAGTACTGGCAATGGAGGTCAGCTCATCCCAAATCTGTATTTACCTGATTGATCAGAAAGCATCTCTGGCTATAATGTATACATGTGCCTCAATTACCTATTGCCATAGAAATAGCGGTTTGGTCTCGACGTTATCCTTGTTTTGTATGGGTCCATATCTCTCCAGTTGCACCATCGTATTTGTATATCAGTGTGAATCTTTTATTGAACAGATCTCCTTCTGTATGCAAACACTGGAGAGGCAGTGGCCTAGTAATAGTATCAGTAGACTATTAATCCAGAACAAAGAACAAAAAAGCACGGGAAACAGGCCCTTCAGCCCAACGAGCCCGCACCGCCACCCCGATGTTCCCACCTCTACCTGTGATCCCTGTCTATGTTTATAGATCTATGGATTGAAAACCAAATTTGAGACAATTTAGGGAGAATCTCTTCTGCCAATTAGCCTAAGAGCACATCTTTGGGACATGGGAGGGAAACCAGAGCACCCGGAGAAAACCCACGCAAGCATGGGGAGAATGCGCAAATTCCTACAGACACAGGCCCAAATCCACGTATCTGCACAGCACAGCAATAGTCACTCAGCTGTTGTGTTGCCCATCAAATGGTCCAGGTCAAAATGCGGTTAATGTTCTGGAAACTCGGGTTCAAATCCTACCACAGCAGATATGGTGGAATTTGAATTTGATTTTATTTTATAAAGAATCTGGAATTAAGAATGACCATTTTCAATTTTCAGAAAAACCCATCTGGTTCACTAATGTCCTTTAGGGAAGGAAAGCTGCTGTCCTTACCTGGTCTGGTCTACATGTGATTCCAGAGGCACAGCAATGTGGTTGATTCTCAACTGCCCTATGAAATGGAATAGCAAGTCATTCAGTTCAAGGGCAACTAGCGATGGGCAATAAATGCTGGCCCAGCCAGCATAGTCCAGGTACCATGAATGAATAAAGGAAAAAAACTGATTTTGGTTGACTGCTTCCCAATATTCCAATAAAGATACAGGGCATGCGTTGACAATTTGGAACATGGTTGATTGTTGAGTGAAAGGAAAAGGGAGAGAGAAATGAGATGTGTGATAGAGTTGGACAAAGGCTTGCGTGGAGCATAAACATCAGCGTAGACTTGTTGAGCTGAATGGTGTGTTTCCATTCCATATCATCCTGATTCTTTGTAATGACCCAGCCACTGCTCCCATTTTGTCCATGAGCACCTTTCAAATCTAATTTTACTTGCCCTGAATAATGGGCTCGGAATTTCAACAAGGGTGATTCTGGTAACAATTTTGTGGGAGGACAAACAAGATGGTCAGGTTTCAAAATGGGCAACAGAGGATATATTGTACTACCGACTTAACCTTTTAAATTCTACCCTGGCCTCGGGAATTGAAGAAAGACCCAAGTATTTTCAGAAATGAACAAAACTGATGCGATCAAGAAGCTGGTGATTTTTGACTTGATCCATTAGGTGACAGCCTAACACAATCAGATTGGCCACTAGATTTTTACCTTTCTGTAAAAGTCGACAGTAAAGTTGAAGTGCAGAAGGAGTTTGCATCAAATTCCCACTGGATAAGTTAAATTTAAAATCTGTTTCTCTCTGTCTCAGCAGTTTAGTTAATTTTGGGGTGGGGGAAATTTTTAAAACAATTTTGTGGTTCTGATAATGGCTTACCATTAACACTGTGAAAATCTCCTGGTTGCCATACTCCAGTGCCTGTTTGGGTACACTGAGGTGAATTTAGCAAGGCAAATGCACCTGACCAGCGCGTCTCCCAAACTGTGGGAGGAAACCGGAGCACCTGGAGAAACCCACGCAGACATAGGGGGAGCATGCAGACCGTGCAGCGGCTGTTTCCAAAGACAGGAGTCAAACCCGGGTCCCTATGAGGCAGCAGTGCGAACCACTGTGCCGCCCCTGTAAATTGGGATACAATTTAATGCTGTTTTCTGCTGACTGGTATTCCCCTAACTTGTCTCTCGTCCAGCCTTTCGTGAAAAGGGATTTCAGTGTGTGTAAATTATAATCATGTGTGCTTATAGTAAGGTACTGAAAAGCTCATGAAGTTGTTTATTTGAAACTGAGCTGAAATGCTTAAGCGTTCATTTGGCACCGTGTCAATCCAATGTACTTTGAATGAGAAGCTTTATGTATAAGTAAGATTTAATGGTGACTTAATTACCAGACCGCAAAATAATCTTTTTATAACGCTCTTCACCCACCTCCAGTCGGCCGCCCTAAACTGACAATCTGCAGAATTAGTTATATTGTTGAAATCAAATAGCTGCAATTGAAAAGTAAAAATATAATTTTTTTAATGAATCTGAATGAAGCGACATTTAATAAAAATACCTGGATTAGAGAATCATTTTGACAAGTCAGGAAGGATGTTATCTTCAAATAATTATCTCTGATTTACCTTTTCCATTTGGCAACTTTTATATCATAAAGAAATTAGTCAGTTGCTTCATGCAAGGTGTAGAAAAAGAAAATTATTTTCACAATTGGCCTGCTGTTTAAAATTTAGACAGTGAGGTTGAATCTTGTATTTAGAATGGTTTTGAGTGGCAAATTAGTAAACTTAACCAGGCAGTGTGTACAAGCTGTGCCATCAACTTTTACAAATGTTTGAAATATTTCTTTGTAGTTAATTTTATTGGATGGCAGATTGGAGGTATATCATGTTCGGCTCGGTGTAATTGCATCCAGATAACACAGGGTTATGTGTGTTAGAATGAAGGGTCTGGTAAGTGCTAGCTTCCTGTGTAAATTTGGTTATTCTATTCATTCTGGGCAGTCCTGGACTCTGTCATTCTTTTCAGGAGTTTTTTTTCTCCCCCCGGGTTAGGGTTAGAGCACAAATTAATTCGGACTGAGTTAATCACGTAATAACCTGGCAGATCTCCTGAAATAACATTGTGCTTTGCCTGAAAAGAATAATTTGGGTTCATAAGGCGCAGCTAAATTTTTAAATCCTGACATTTGGTTGCCTTCAATTGTTAAGTTGCATTTTAATTTTTTGAATGTTCTTCTCCATCAGATTTTTCTTCTGTTGGTTTTCCTGTTTTACCAAATTCACTACCTCTTACAATCAAACCCAGAGATTTCAGCAGCATAACTTCCAGTGATGACTTTAATAGTGTATGTGTTTTGAAAAATCAGTAATGTTATTTTATTCTCTTTGGCAGTTTGTATCATTGTGCTTTTTGATCACAACGTTCCACCCTGGGGTGGTTGAGCAAATGACCAATCCTCCTCTCCATGGGCTTGCCTCTGCCTTTCTTTGGAATCACCACCGCACTCCTCCTATTGTGTCCTCTTGTGCATTTCCTATTTCTACTGCTGTGTTACTGGTGTCATGGCCCTGAACTCTGCAATTTCTTCTCTAAATCTCCCTCACCACCTCTAGATACTTCACAAAACTTTTCTTTTTGACCAAGCTTTTGGTCAGCTGTCCTAAGTGGCTTGGTGTCATCCTATTTTGATGACGCTTCCGTGATGTGCCTTGGGATATTTCACTAAGGTGCTATATAAATGCAAGTTGTTGATTATGGTCACTAGAAAGATGGGAAAGGAACCTTGCTTGTCTTTTGTTTGGTCACGTGTTTTCTAGCCTCTTTCATTGCAGACTGAGCGTTTGGCTCATATGTCAGTTGTGTTCATGTTATAAAAATGGTTCTTTGCCTATTAACACGAATGTGTACGTGTTTCGTATTGACTGTAACAATGGGTTTAATGGAATGCATGAAAGCATTAGTTCGACCTGTTAGCTTGCAACATGGTAGCCCAGTGGATAGCACTGTTGCCTCACAGCACCAGGGACCCAGATTTGATTCCGGCCTTGTCTGTGCGGAGTCTGCACATTCTCCCCATGTCTGCGTGGGTTTCCTCCGGTTGCTCCAGTTTCCGTCCATGGTGGGATGGGCAGCGGCACAGTTGTTAGCACTGTTGCCTCGTAGCGCTCGGGAGCCGGGTTTGATTCCTGTCCTGGGTCACGCTCTCTGCATGTTCTCCTCGTGTCTGCGTGAGTTTACTCCGGATGCTTTCTTCCCACAGTCCAAAGATGAAGGTGGATTGGTTCTGCTGAATTGCCCCTTAGTGTCAGGAGGACTAGCTAGTGTAGATGCATGGAGTTATGTGAATAGGACATGGGTGGGATTGTGGTTGGTGCAGACTCGATGGGCCGGGTGGCCTCCCTCTGCGCTGAGACTTTCTAATATGTGTTGGGTTCTCCGGCTTCCTCCCACAATCCAAAGGTTTGCAGGTTAGGTGGATTGGCTGTGCTAAATTGCCCTTTAGTATCCCAAGATGTGTGGGTTAGGAGGATTAGCAAGGTAAATACGGGGACAGGGCGGGGAGAGGGCAAGATGCTTTGTCAGAGAATTGGGGCAGATTTGATGGACTGAATGGCCTCATCCTGCACTGTACAGATTCAATGATTTATTCTATTCTGAGTTATAGAAGTGTGGAGATGTTGAAGCAGCAAATGGAATTTGTGGCTTTAACAGAAGGATTAACTGAACATAGTGTAATTTTGGAAACTAATGAGTTAAAACTGCACGGTGTTTCACATTTATCTTCTGAAAGATTTGCGTTCTGCTTCCTCATTTCCTATTATGCTAAGCCCTGTAGAGTGCTTTGCCCCACTTACAACACCCTCCCTGAAAGGCTGTGAAATCATTGCCACTTGTAGTGGCTGAATGTCAGAGCTTTTACAGCTTTTATAACTTTTCTGGCTGAATTTTACTTCTGTTGGCTTGTGCCCAATATTTACATTCCTCTGTTACTTGAGGGGATAGAAAGCGTGTGTATATGTGTGTGCACCATTTCTCAGATCTGAAAGCCAGCAATTATCAGCAGCCTGTAATCCCAGTAAGAGCTCCCGACAAGGCAGGCAGAATGGGAGCAGAGGCAGCAGCTTTTCCTGGTTCGGGAGAATGCTGGGCTGTTGTGGCTGTGAGTGTGGGTGCAGGTCGGAATTCCCCAGGTGCGAGTTGCTGAATGAAGTGGGGTGCACCCATGAAGGGGTGATGTCTGATCCTGGACAAGTTGTGCAGATGGAAAGTGGGTGCTCACGGAGTGGGTGAGAGTTGCCTCGAGTTTGCTGATGGCGGGAGAGAGGGGAAACTGCTGCGTTACACAGTTCGTAGAAATTTAGAAGCATAGAAACCCTACAGGAACAGGCCATTTGGCCCATCGAGTCTGCACCAACCACACTCCATCCAAGCCTTATCCCTGTATCCCTACATATTTACCTACTAATCTCTCTAACCTATGCACCTCAAGGTACTAAGGGCAATTTTTTTTAGCATGGCCAATCAACCCACATATCTTTGGGCTGTGGGAGGAAATTGGAACATCCAGAAGAAATCCATGCAGACATGAGGAGATTCTGCAAACTCCACACAGACAGTGATCGAAGCCGGGAATCAAACCCACTCTCTGGAGCAGTGAAGCAGCAGTGCTAACCACTGGAACATGAGCACAATCCATTGCTGTCTGGGAATAGGATGGGATGAGATGGGGAGGGGAAAAGGAAAGAGGGTGCCTCAGTGGTTAGCACTACTGCCTCACAATGCCAAGGACCCGGGTTCGATTCCCAGATTGGGTCACTGTCTGTGTGGAGTTTGTATATTCTCCCCATGTCTACTTGGGTTTCCTCCCACAATCCAAAGATGTGCTGGTTAGGTGGAATGGCCACGTTAAATTGTCCCTTAGTGTCAGGCGGACTAGCTAGGGTAAATACAGTTACAGAGATAGAGCCTGAATGGAATTGTTGTTGATGCAGACTTGATGGGCTGAATGGTCTCCTGCACTGTACGGTTCTGTGATTAATTGGAAAAAGACATCATTGTGCCTTGGGATGGATATACATGTAAATTTGTAAATGTGTAAATTGATTAAGCACTGTCAAGATTTAGACTTGAGAAAATTTCCCACTGTGTAGAAAGTAGGGTTGTGGTTTGATGGAAACATTTATAAGAGAAACTCTTTTCCCAGAAAGATGACTGGAAAAAAAGACATGATCTTAAAGTTAGAGACAGGCTATTAAGGAGGGAAACGACTTGGCCATTTTAAAACCTGAGATCGATACTTGTTTTTACCCAGTGGTATTGGTGGGCATGCATTCAGAGCGTTAAATAGATCCATCATGTTAACCAGCCTCCCATCCACTGACTCTGTCTACACTTCCCACTGCCTTGGCAAAGCAGCCAGCATAGTTAAGACACTACGCATCCCGGACATTCTGTCTTCCACCTTCTTCCTTTGGGAAAAAGTACAAAAGTTTGAGCTCGTATACCAACCAAGAACAGCTTCTTCCCTGCTGCTGTCAGAGCTTTGAATATAGTTGCCTAGCATTAAGTTGATCTTTCTCTACACCCTAGTTATGACTGTGTAACATTACATTCTGCACTCTCTCCTTTCCTTCTCTATGAACATATGCTTTGTCTGTATAGCCCGCAAGAAACAATACCTTTCGCTGTATCCCAATACATGTAACAATAATAAATCAAATTAAATACCCTAAGATCCCCCACAATCTAAATTGAAGGGTTAAACAGGCTTGAAGGGTTGATTAGCCAATTTCTGTCCCTCTAGGTTAAATGAGGAAAGGAATGCTGACCAATGGAAATAACTGAACTCTTGAGAGTTGAGGAAATGGTGCGATGTCTCTCTCTCTCAACATAGAGGCTGAACTGCAAAGGGAAGGAATTTGGGACATTATTTATCTGAAGCTGCAGAGTTGCCAGAAGGGAAATTTCAGGAGTGCAAGATTAAGCTATGAAATCTGAACGGAATTGGCAGTGGCTCGGAAGCTAGGACGTAGTGAATGACTTAGTCACCTAGAGAGGGGCTGTGTTATTGAAGGCTCCTTTACGTGAGACTGATGTACACGTGAAACAGTGATGAACGTGAGAGAGGAAGTGAATGTTTAACAACTTTATTTGCCTGTTGCTGTACAGGAGTTTACATTTTTTTTTATTACAATTACCTTAAGCCCTAGGTTTTGAGTGGAAACATTCCTTCTCACTGTTTATTTTGGCAGATTCGGAGCTGTTTACCAGCAGCACAGCACGCAGTGTGTGTTGTCACTCTGTTTGAGAAGGACCAGCTTGTTCTCTCTGGCTAGGCATTATTTTTGTCTTCAGTTTATGAGCTCAGTCTTCCGTAATTTGGATTTTGATCCCTTTTGTCCCTGATATTGCCGCAAGGCAGTTTTGTGGAATGGTGAAAAAGGCACACTCGCCTTTATCAATTGGGATATAGATTACAAAAGCAGAGAGGTCATGATGGAGTTATATAAAACCTTTTGGTGTGGCCACAGCTGGAGTACTGTGTGCAGCTCCGTTCTCCACATTGTAGGAAGGATGTGAATGCACTGGAAGGGTGCAGAGGAGATTCGCCAGGATATTGCCTGCGTTGGAACATTTAAGTTATAAAGGGAGGTTAAGTAGGCTTGAATTGTTTTCATTGCAGCAGAGAAGACCCGAGGGGTGACCTGATTGAGGTGCTCAAGATTATGAGGGGCATGGACAGGATGAACAGCAGCTGTGGATAAGGAACAGCTGTTGCCCTTCGTTGAAGGATCGGTTACATGGGGGTACATGTTAAAAGTGAGGGGTGAGAGGTTCAGGGGGGATTTGAGGAAAAATCTTTTTATGCAGAGGGAGGTGATGGTCTGGAACACACTGCTTGGGATGGTGGAGGCGGGATGCCTTACATCTTTTTAAAAGTACCTGGATGAGTACTTGGCACGCCATAACATTCAAGGCTATGGGCCAAGTGCTGGTAAATGGGATTAGGTGGGCAGATCAGAGCATTTTGTATGTTGGTGCAGACTTGATGGGCTGAAGGGCCTCCTCTGCACTGTATTATTGTGATTTTCTGATGGAACCATAATCTCTGCTGGAAGTTCTCCATCTTTTAAAAGAATTTTGCTTTTGGATTTCAGTAAACTAGCTTAACTGATTCCCAACCTGTTCGAACATGCTGAGCAGTCAAGTATACAGATAGCATAAGCCAACCAAAATGGAAATGGTTCAAGGGCACACACAATGCAAATGCAACCACAATGTCATCCTGAAATAACTGGAAAGATTCCCAAGTTCCAGCCCTGATGAATTAACTAATCCCAGTTGTTTCAACATGAGTAGGCTGCTACAGTTCCTTCAGGTTAGAGTCATTGACTTACCACAGCGCAGAAAGAGGCCATTTGGTCCATCAAGCCTGCACCGACTCTCCAAAAGGGAGTCCCACCCATGCCTAATTCCCTGTCCCATTCCCATAATCATGGGCATTTGCCATGGCTGCTCCCCCTAACTTACACATCTTTAGACAGTGGGAGGAAACCAGAGCATCCAGAGGAAACCCACGCAGACACGGGGAGAATGTGCAAACTTCACATAGACGGTGGCCCAAGCTGAGAATTGAATGGACGCTGGCTGTAAGCTACTCCAGTGTAATGCACAACGTGATGTAATCACCCAGTAACGTTTCATTTGTTAAGCTCTTGTACAAAGAGAACCATTTAAGAGAAGTTGGGGTAGTAGAGAGCAGATGGAGGCCAATCAGCCCATTGATTCTGTACTAATTTATTTAACAGCAACGCATTTACTCTGCTGAATTTTTTTCCTCCAAGTACTCATACAGTTCTGTTTAAACTTATTTCTGCCACCCTATCAGGCAGTGCAGTTCAATTCCGAGGCGGTTATTGAATGCCCAAGAACATCCATGAACATTCATACTGAACAGGTATTGTTTTATTAATGAATGTTTCATTTCCGCTACTCTATATAGTTGGTCTTGTTTGCGCTCTGTCTCATGACAATCTGAGCATTAAAAGTTGCCCATGCCATGTGCTGAGAGCTTTCATCTCGTGACCTCTCACTTCCAGCTTTCTCACGCTCATCACTGGTCAACTAACTTGTCTATCTCTGTGGACCTTCTTCTCCCAACTCTGCTACCCGTTTGTTTTTTTATTCGTTCGTGGGACATGGGCATCGCTGGATGGCCAGCGTTTATTGTCCATCCCTTGTTGCCCGAGAGCACTTGTGAATCAACCATAATGTTGTGATCCTGGAGTCCCATGCAGGCCAGGTCAGGTAAAGTCAGGAGATTTCCTTCCCTAATGAACATTAGTGAATCAGATGGTCCTTTACAACAATCAACAGTGGTTTCATGGTCAGCAGTAGATTTTTAATTCCAGATTTCTTTTTATTGAATTCAGATTCCACCATCTGCTGTGGCAGGGTTTGAACCCAGGTCCCCAGAACATTAGCTGAGTTTCTGGATTTCTAGTCTAGTGATAAGATCATTACCTCCCCACACATTTGCAAAATTCTTCACCACCAGTCAACAGACTTCCACTGCTCCCTCCCTCTTTCCCCGTCAATTCTCCAGTAATGTTGTAAAATGTAAACAAGGAAAACAAAATGGTGGATTCTATCGTCTCTGAGCTGAATTTTACCCCACCTTTCATCGTGATTCTGTTTCTTACCTCCTCACCCCTGCCCAGCTTGCACCCTCAGCCTGGTTACTGTGCACCGGTTACTCTGACTGCAGAGAGTAGTGCAGGAAAGCAATATGTGTTTGTTCTTCAGTTAAAGAACTGGATGTTTCTCCTTGTTAATTTAAAACAGAATTCGTACAGTGCAGAAGAAGGCCATTTGGCCCATCAAGTCTGCACCGACCACAATCCCACCCAGATCCTATTCCCATAACCTCACGTGTTTACCTTGCTAACTCCCCTGACGCTAAGGGGGCAATTTAGCATGGCTAATCAACCTGACCCGCACGTCTTTTGACTGTCGGGGGAAAACAGAGCACCTGGAGGAAAACCACATAGATATGGGCAAAATGTGCAAACGCCACACAGGCAGCGACCCGAGGCTGGAATTGAACTTGGGTTCCTGGCACTGAGAGGCAGCAGTGCTTGTCGCTGTGCTGTCCAAAAAAGCTGCGTATAAAAAAACAATTTTAATGATTTATTGCCTGGAGGATTAATCCTTAAGCTCTGGAGACTCAGTGGAGATCCTGAAGGGCTAAAGATGTTGAAAGAATCTCAATTGGGATAGCTTATAACTAGTGCTGTATTGTGTGTGTGTGTGCTTGTCCCACTTTTTGTCTACGCGTGTGTTTGAGTAACAAGTCCTCCATAGACTTATTATCAGTCTAACTGATAACCTTGTGGTCTCTGTTGTACAATACATGAAGAGTTGATCTTTTGATAAAGATATGTTCCATTGTTAGGAGGTGAACTGCAAATATAATGGATTCTTTTTACAGAAATCTCGAACCTTGAAAGTTGGGAACTGTAAGAGTGTCCTTGCTTTCTGCCATTCTCATGTGATTCCATCGTGGTTTTAATTAATTTGCAAACTATCACTGTGTCCCCCCGTTATGTTCAACCTTGATTATATTACTTTGTACCTCTCTCAATGGTAAGTGTACATATAAATATAAATCTCATCCCAACCAGGTGGGAATGTGTTATTCTGAAGATTTCAACACTTCCATTTCAAGCATGCATTCTGAATAGGTGAGAGCATCAAAGGTCAGTGGGGATAGACAGAGAATGTGGACCACACACAAGCAGATCAGCTGTGATGTTACAGAATGGTGGAGCAGATTCGAAGGGGCAGAATGGCCTATTTGTACTCCTATTTTGTATGCTCGTATGAATCATAGAATCCCTACAGTGCAGAAGGAGGCCATTTGGCCCATTAAGTCTGCCACTGACCACTATCCCAGCCCTATTCCAAATAATTATCCCCCCTTATGAACATTACCTTTGATATTATTTGCAGTATGGATACTCCACAAGCTAACAACCCATTGAGGAAAGGAAAAAACATTGTTACCACAGCCTCCTCCTACCACTTTCTTTGCAATCATAATTTTCTCAAGTTACCAATTCAGTGGCCAAAATGGGGATAGCTTAACATCTTTTGCCTAATTTAAACCTTATTTTGAACCACTCGATCATGTCTCATTTATTGTAACGAGGAGAGTTTGAGATTCCCTACCTATTCTTCATAACTGAAGCAATCTCACTCCGCATAACAACCTGCTGTCCTACTGCAGACACTCAAAACTTAGCCGTATTCTCATTTTGGCCTAAGCTTTTTTAAAATAAATTCATTTTAACAAGATTGTTTTGGTTTTTTTATTCAGTGCCTCCTCTTGTAGGATCCCACCTCCTCCTCCTCCCCATGCCATATCTGGCATGAACCCCATTATACCTATCAGGCCTGTGCCCTTATTTAATATGCCCATGGCTGATCTTGATTTCAATTCTTTTGCTGTCCATCCCTTAAGATCAAAAATCGACCTACCGCAGTTTTAAATATATTCAGTGATGGAGCATTCCCAACCCTCTGGGGTAGGGAATTTCAGAGATTCACAACCATCTTCCTTTGCCCTCGATATGACTCCAACCAGTTGAGAGCTTTCTCCTGGATTCTCATTTACTGCAATTTTGCCTGCATTCCTTGACCCGGCTTGGTTAAATGTCGTCTCTATGTCAAGACGCCATCACTTTCACCTTGTCTCGGGTTCGGCTCCTTCGTCCATGTGCGGACTCGGGCTAGAAGGAACTGAATGACTCCAATGGAACCCAAATTGGAAGGTTATTGCTGAGTAAGTGCTGCCTTGTGACACTGTCCGTAACATTTCCATCACTTTGCTGATTGAGAGTAGACTAATGGGTGGCAATTAGTTGGGTCGGATTAGTCCTGCTTTTTGTGTCCAGGTCTGTCTTGGGAATTTTCCATATTGCTGGATAGATGCCAGTACTGTAGCTGTATTGTTCTCTTAAGATAGCCAAATGCCTCGTCATCTAATTAGTGATGCACATGAATGAATGAATGAGATTCCCACAGTCCCTACTATCTACCGAAACCACAGCCAAGGGAATGGGCTCAGCAGAATCAGCAGGGAAAGAAGACTCTATTGAGCTTGACTCTAGCCTGGTACTGTGAAGAGACGTGAGAGGCGTAGAATAAGTGGGAAACAGTTTTGCAGTGACATAGCTGGCTGTGGAGCTTCAGTACTATTGTCATCAGGGTCTACTGAAGCCTCTGTAGCATTCAGTCCCTTCACCGTTTCTTAATTATCATGTGGAGCAAATCAAAATGGCTAGGAGATGTTGGGGATCTCAGGAGGGGGCTGAAATGGATCATTCTCCCAGTGCTTCTGAAGATGGGTGTAAATACTTCAGTGTTTTCATTTGCACTGATGTGCTGGTCTTCTCCACCATTGAGGATGGAGATATTTATGGAGTGCCTGCTTCTCCAAAGAGGCAGTACAATTCCGGTGGTTTAATGGTCTCTATCTCGGCATTAATAGTTCTGGAATTCTGTGGCACATCCTGTGTAACTTGAGATATCCAGCTCATTGGTCTAACTTGCTTTGGAACATGTTTGAGATGAAGCTAGACATATAAAATGCTACCTCACAATATTCTCTGTTTCAATATATTAATTTAACAGTAAGGACGTATTTACTCCGGGGAAAGTGCAGAGAAGGTTTACAAGAATGTTGCCAATGATGACCGGAGACGGGAAAGGCTAGGCTTGTTTTCCTTAGAATAGAGGAAGCTGAGGGGTGACCTAATTGAGGTATACAAAATTGAGGGGCCCTGGATAGGCAGGAAAGGCTTGTTTCCTCTAGCTGAGGGGTTAATAACCGGGGTGTAGATTTAAAGTAGAAGGATTAGAAGGAACGTGAGAAAAAAATCTCTTCACACAGAGGCTGGTGGGTGTCTGGAATTTGCTCCTAGATTGAGGCTGAAATACTCAACTCATTTAAAAGATACTTGGATTCCCCAAACCAGGTGCTGGGAAATGGGGTTAAAATCAATGCCCGGTTTCCTTTTTTTTTGGCCGTTGCAAACACAACGGGCTCTTTGTGTTCTGTAACTTTCCTGTGGTTCTAATTGATCTGCAACTGCTTTGTCCTGATTTACACACACGTGCTGCCCTGCCATCAAAGCACTGTTGACATTTTTAGGGGTTGGTCATTGAAATATTGAAGATTTACAGTCGCCTAATACAGAGACAGAACCCGATTGTGGCTGACTGTTAAAAAGAGACTGCAATGGATAGAGATTGAGAACAGTAACTGTGGTAAGGTTGGCCCCTTTAAGGGGTCATCCTTCACAGGTCATGTGATAGGGCCGGACCCTATGGAGTGGCCGTGTGGGAAGCTGAGCCATGTGGAGTGCATCCTGTGAACGTATGTTGTGATGTTGCGCTGACCTGTGAAACCAATCTAAACCCAACCTAACCTGCACTCCTCCAATATCATCCATGTGTTCACCCAATGACCATTTAAACACCCTTAATGTTGGCAGGGGAGGACCTTCAGTTGAAGCCAAGCAGGGGAAGCAAGTAGACCTCTGGTTGCATTCTGTCAGACCCTTACCTTATATACATTTATATTAATTAAAGTTTATTTATTAGTGTCATTAGATATGCATTAACACTGTAATGAAATTACTGTGAAAATTCCCTAGTTGCCGCACTCAGGTGCCTGTTTGGGTACAGTGAGGGAGAATTTAGCATGGCCAATGCACCAAACCAGCATGTCTTTTGGACCATGGGAGGAAACAGGAGCACCCAGAGGAAACCCACACAGACATGGGGAGAACATGCAGACTCCACACAGACAGTGACCGAAGACAAGCATTGAACCTGGGTCCCCGTTTGATAAACCTTTTGTTGTTGGCACCACATCAAATTGCCTCCTGGATTTAGGTTCCTCAACCACTCGAGTATTGGCCTGAGGTAATCCAGCCTCCAGCGAAACTCCAGCTGAAGTCAGTTTGCTCTGGGAGTTTCCCTGGAACATAACTCGGTCTGTGAAAAACCAGGCTGTGAACTTATCCCAGTGCGGCAAGGGGATGGATATTGGACCACCCCCAAGATGCTGAAGAGCTGGTAATCTGAAACAGCGAAAGCAAAGCAGATCAGTGAGCACCTGTGGGGAGAACAGATGGTGAGTGTTGGTTATAGACCCTTCCTCAAGACAGGCTTGCACTGTTGTGTATGTGGTTTCAGTGCAGATCAAGGCAGAGACAAAAGCCCGTGCAGCTTGTTTATTGAGAGAGAAGGTGGTTTTGTGGACTCCCCTGATTGAAGTGCATTGGAATGGAGCCGAGTATGAAGATTTCTGCATTTTATTGATGACTGAGAGAAAATGAAGAATGGAAAGTGAAAGTGGAGTTGGGGGCGGGGTGGAGGGGTTGGGTAGCTCAGTTGCGGAAACAGTTAACGTGCGGTTCAGGCAACAATGTGATCTCCATACTGACTGAGGTAGACTTTTAGGCCTTTGCTTTAGGCCCTGTAACAAAATGTTAATGAGCTACGATTCGAAGATTCTCAAATCCTGGAGGATGAGACTAAGAGGAGCAAAATGCAAGTGGCTGTTGGGGAGGGTGATGAAGCTAGGGCCTGTGGAATTTTAATGGGGAGTAGAAACTAGAAGCAGGAGTAGGCCATTTGGCCCTTCAAGCCTGCTCCGCCATTCATTTTGATCAAAGCTGATCATCAAATTCAATATCCTGATCTCCCCTATATCCCTTGATTCCTTTAGCCCAAGAAATGTATCTAATTTCTTCTTGAAATCACAATGTTTTGGTCTCAATTACTTTGTGGTAGTGAATTCCACAGATTCATCACTCCTTGAGTGGAAGACATTTCTCCTCCTGCTCAGTCCCAAAAAGGGAAAGAAATGTAGTTCTGATGTGCTGGAGAGATGATTCCAAAAGGACATTTACATGTAACTTAGCTTCTGAAAATTGGTTGAATTGTTTTCACTGTCTGTAAATGTGAGTTGACATCACAAATATCTGATGATAAATTATATTGTTCTTGGGCCTCAGGACATAACAATCCAAAATCAGTCAACCTTTGGACTAAATGACAAGCAGCTAACCCCAGGACAAGAATAGGAATGTTCAATACGCATACAAAGCCTGAAGTGAACATTATCATTAGCTAATAGTGCAGCAACCTGTACAGCATGTGTAACATTGAATAAGATGTTTTATTGTGATTATTGGGCAAAAGTTTGACATGCCGTCCCACTGCCACTTGAGTTACATAAGGAGATATTGGGCCAGGGTATCTATAAACTTGCTCATCCTGAGCACCTTAAAGAAGGCACAACAGACTGCAAGTTTTATGAAGGAAATTACAGAGCGAAGAGCCTAAAAGACACAAATATCAAATATATATTAAAACATTAGTTTCCAGTGCTGATGGAATACTGTCTGTCGATTTGGAAGCTGTGGATTATAACCTGACTATTGATGTCAAATGATGGATTTAACTGGGGAATAATGTAGTTAAATGGTTTATGGGCTTTAATAGTTATAAACCTAAGCAGTGTGTGGCCTGAGGCCCGTCTCATACACTTTATTTCGATCTAATTTAAAAAGAAATTCTTCAAGTAGCATAAGAGAATTGTTTCAGAAGAGCAAAGGATTCTTTTGCAGGGGTTTCAAGATTTGAGGCCTGATTAGAACTTTTGTACAATTTGCTAAATCTGCTTTTCTGATCCTCATTCTAAGTACACAAAACATTTTATTGCTGTTGTGACATTCTCTTAGTATATTTGTGAGTTACATGCTCTAACTTGAGAGCAGTAGTGCCATGCTGATGATTTCTTGTCTTCGTCTGTCGTCCAATGACATGACATCGCGGTCATTTAGGGAACTGGATAGGTCCCTGGTTTCCCATTTTTACTTTGTACTCAGATCCCAGTATCAGCTGCTGGTCTGGTTGTGGTCATGAGTGCAGGATGGTGAGGTGGTGCGGTTGAAATGATTTGAACATAGAAACATCGAAGATAGGAGCAGGGGAAGGCCATTTGACCCTTGAGCTTGCTCTGTCATTCATCACAATCATGGCTGATTGCCCAACTTAATTTATTACCCTGCTTTCTCCCCATAACCTTTGATCAACTTGTGACATCTGTACTACTCACACAAACCACATTCGATGACTCGTCCAGGTTACCAGATTAACCATTAATTAATGTTTTTGATCTTATCCAAAACTGGACTAACTGAAGGCCTGTTCACCCATCACTACTGGACTTGTTGACTCCCATTGGCTCCCAGCCCAACAATGCCTTCGTTTTCAAAATCCTCATGTTTATTTTCCAATCCCTCCATGGCCCCCACCATCTTCATACCATCCACCCTAAAGCCTTCTAATGTCTTCTGGCCTCTTGCATGCATTAGAATGATGGGTGACTGAAGCTTGGTGCATGTTGGGATGGAGGGTAGTAGAGATTTGAGATTGAGTTCAGAGTTTATGGACGTTTTGCGATCTTTTCATGCAGATGACCATAGCACATGTATTGACTGTAATTCTTGTAACAGAAAAACTCACACAGTTTAAAATAAAATCCTGAGCCTTGCTGAGTGGTTTTATTGTTGACCAAGATTCTCCTTAGAACATTGGGCACTTCCGAAAAACATCCATTGATCATGGAAGTGCTAGAACGTTGTGTTGTGTTTGGAAAAAGGCACAGAAGTTTTCTGGCTGACAGGTGTTTCTTTCCTCACCTCTAGTCTCTGGTTCAATTAACCACTTGTCTGTTTTCTTGATGCTACAATGGTTAGTGGGTCATTGAGACCTGTAAATATTCTACAAACTCCACTCTGCTCTCATGGTAGCATAGCACAAGCCTCTGCATTTGGATTGGATGTGGGTGAGATAGTGAGTGAGGGCTGGGAAATGCCAAATCAGGGACATCTTCGGGGATCTAAGGGTAATGGCCCAGGTTGAAAGTGTACAGACTGAGATAAGACCCAACCATCAACTGAGGCACTTTTACATTGAAGAAAGGATAGCCAACAACTAGCACATTCTCCCATGAAGCATCAGCTGAACCACATGGGCGCCATACCAGAGACCGAGGCAGATTTTGTAGCAAGTTGGATCAAGTGTCACTTGTGGGCTAAATGCAGCATGTTGGCTGGAATTTTCAGGGTGGCAAGGTTCACAGAATGGAAATCTCCGTTGGCCCTCAGGTGGGATTTTACAATCCCATCCGAGCGAGGTCGTAAAATCTGGCCTGTTGTATCCGTACTCCTGTCAACAAAAGGTTGCCTTTAATATGTCATGCCTTTAACATCTCAAGATGTTTCACAGGAGCATAATCCTGGAAATTGTATGTGGAAATGTTAATAGAGATCAAAATTTGAACTTGAATGAGCGATGCAATGATCCAAAGTTACATCAGAAGCTGAACGCTCGGAACCTTTTGTGGCAGAATTGAACAAGATGTTGAGGTACAGATATCCAAAACCAATAAAACCATTGGTAGGGAAGAGATTGGGGATCATTCAAGGCAGGAAGAAAAATTGATTCACGGGTGTGGGGTTGGGATGGTGGTGTGGGTGTTTAAGACAAGCAAAAATAGGCTAAATATAAAAACATCTGAAGCTAAATCTGGGTTAATGACTCGATACAAAGAAAGAAACTCAGTTGTTTCTATTATCATTTAATTTCTAAAAATTCAGTGGACTGACCAACATACAGCTGCTTGTGGGCTTTGAGATTTAGTGACGAGACGGTTAATCTGGTAACCCAGACTAGTTGTAGAGTGTGGTTTGCCTATGTAGTGCAGCTATCGCAAGCTGAATTCTAGGGTTGGAGATAAGGTGGTGCCGTTGCACAACAACTGTTTTCAATTCTTCGCTAGTTGTTTTCAGCATGAACAGTAACTGCAAACCTCAGTGGGGATTCGGGCCCCCAACTAGTAAGGGTGTTATTGTGAAACAACACGCCATGCCTAATGACACACAACCTGTGCATTTGTGGTTAGATAAGGAAGTTAAGAGATAGACAGTGTCGAGTGCTCTACACCTCTGCTGGAGCAGTATCGTACAGATTCGTTAAAAGAGAAAAAAAATTGTCTTGAGGTGTAATTTCAACTGATTCCCTTGCATGCGATATGATGCAACTGTTAATGTAATGTGGGTCTATTTAAAAAACTTCTGCAAATTTTGTCTCTTTTGCACCCAATTACCATTTGAAAGTAAGTTGCTCTTCATGCCTGCCTTAAATTAATGATAAGAAGTCTCACAATATCAGGTTTAAGTCCAACCAGTTTATTTGATAGTAATCCCACAAGCTTTCGGAAACAGTGTTCCTTCGTCAGATGTATGGAAGGTTCTGATCAGAGAAGGGCATATAAAGACACACATGGTTTACAGAATACTGATTAGAATACAAGTCTTTGCAGCTAACCTATTCAAGTCTTAAAGTCACAGACAATGTGAATCGAGATAGCATTAGCATAGGTTAAAGAGATGTGTATTGTCTCCAGACAGGACAGTAAGTGAGATTTTACAAGCCCAGGCAAGTCATGGGGGTTACAGATACTGCGACATGAACTCCAGATTCCAGTTGAGCCCATCCTCGTATGCGGAACTTGGGTATCAGTCTTTGCTCAGTGACTCTGCGCTGTTGTGTGTCGTGAAGGCCATCTTGGAGAACACTTACCTGAAGATCAGAGACTGAATGCCCGTTGACCGCTCAGGTGTTCACCAACTGGGAAGGAATAGCCAGAACCTTCCACACATCTGACAAAGGAACACCATTTCTGAATGCTTGTGGGATTACTATGAAATAAACTGAATGGATTTAAACCTGGTTTTGTGAGACGACTTACTGTGTTTACCCAAGTCCAATGCCAGCATCTCTACATTTAAATTAATGGTAGCAGCCTTGCCTCTGGGATCAAACTCTACTCCCAGACCTGAATGAGGACAGCATGATGGCACCGTGGTTAGTACTGCTGCCTCACAGTGCCAGGGACCCAGGTTCAATTCCTGTCTTGGGTCACTGTTTGTGTGAAGTTTGCATGTTCTCCCTGTGTCCGCATGGGTTTCCTCTGGGTGCTCCGGTTCCCCCCATGGTCCGAAAGACATCCTGGTTAGGTGCATTGACCATGCTAAATTCTCCCTCAGTGTACCCAAACAGGCGCCAGAGTGTGGCGACTACAAGATTTTCACAGTAATTTCATTGGAGTGCTAATATAAGCCTATTTGTAACAAATAAGTTAACTTTAACTTTGAATATGGAAATGGTTCACACATGCATGCGCACACATCCATCATATCCACATGGAGAATTGACATTGTGACTCCCAAGAACTGGTCAAGAGTTAGAGAGTTCAGAGTTACTGTTCAGCCTCTACTCCAATGTTTTAGGAGTAAGGCTTGGTGGGGTGGTGGAAAACTGTAGGAATGGAAACTGGGTGATCCTTTATGATTTTGATTATAAAACTGTCCATTTAAGAATAAGTTTGGGCCTTGTGCAAGGGTTTTCAGAGAATTTGTTCAATTTGCTGAGAAGTAGTTCTGTTCTCTGTTCGTACCGACGTATATCATAGAACATAGAACATTACAGCGCAGAACAGGCCCTTCGGCCTTTGATGTTGCGCCGACCAATTAAGAAAAAGCAATGACCCTCTAACCTAAACCATTCCCTTTTCATCCATAAACTTATCTACTAACCTCTTAAACGCCACCAAACTTGGCGCATCTACAACTGCAGCAGGCAGGGCATTCCATACCCTTAACACCCTCTGGGTAAAGAACCTACCTCTGACATCTGTCCTATAACTACCACCCCTTAATTTAAAGCTATGTCCCCTCGTGCTAACTTTCTCCATCCTAGGAAAAAGGCTATCACTGTTCACCCTATCTAAACCTCTAATCATCTTATATGTTTCAATAAGGTAAATATCGGCTCCAATCATAGAATCCCTACAGTGCAGAAGGCGGCAATTCGGCCCATCAAGCCTGCTCTGACACTAACAATCAACTTAGCACAACCAGCCAACCTAACTTCCATGTTTTTGGAATGTGGGAGGAAACTGGAGCACCTGAAGGAAACCCATGCAGACATGGGGACAATGTGCAGACTCTGCGCGGTTACCCAAGGCTGGAATTGAACCTGGTGCTGTGAGGCAGCAATGCTAACCACTGTGCTGCCCATCTTTTAACAAGTGCCGTTTACTGCTCTAGGATTATATATTGTCTAAAATTTGAGAGATTTTTGCTACAAACACCATCGCTGGCTGGGCCAGCATTTATTGCCTGTCGCTGAGGTCATCTAAGAGCTAATCACATTATTAATGGATATTAATGAAGCAGATGGATTTTTATGATAATTGGCAATGGTTTCATGGTCACATCAGTAGATTCTTGGATCCAGATTTTTATTGAATTCAAGTTTCACCAACTGTTCAGGTGGGATTTGAACCTGGGTCTCCTGTATCTCTGGATTACTAGTCTAGTGACAATACCACGATGCCACTGCCTCCCCCATTGTACCTTTTTAATGGACTGCAGTTCCACATAGACCATCAGTCTTTTGGTTCATGTGGTCATTTCTTTTAAATGCAGGAACTGAGTGACCTCAGGACGTTTGATTGAGATTTGTGGTCATCGAGTGTCTACATGTAGATCACACGTAGAAAATCTTGCTAGAAAGTAGAAATCCATTCACAGTTGGACAGTGTGATTCACCTCATGGTTGACTAGCTACTTGCTTCAAGCAGGTGACTGGAGTCATTGAAACTATACCCACTTCCCTCTAGAGTGCTGGCTACAGTATCATTAAACGGGTAGAAGTTTCTAAAAGTATGAGGGGTATAGAGAAGATGAACAGTTGAAAGCTTTTTCCCAAGGCAGAAATAGCAATCAAAAGGGGGCACAGGTTCAAGGTGAAGGGGGAAATGTTCAGTGGGGATGGGCGGGAGGTTTTTTTTTTTTTACAGAGGGTGGTGGGCCCTGGAATGCATTGCCAAGTGAGGTGGTTGAGGCAGTTACATTCGCTACACTTAAGATTTACCTTGGTGGGCCTGTGAACAAACGGGAAGTAGAGGGATATAAGTGGTTAGTTTAGATGGATAAATGTGATCGGTGCAGACTTGGAAGGGCCTGTCCCTGTGCTGTACTGTTTTTTCTCTTTGAGTGACATGTTGAAAACAAAGTCAGAAATTCCTTCATTCGACATATTTGTATAATCTTGCAGAACACCAAATTGTTTTGATGTGGTTTATTGCTAAGAATTGCAATGCTTTGGAACGTTTTCTTGCACTACCTTTTGATGCAGTTTCAATAATAACTTTGAGAACAAATTTCCATAAACACATGAAAAAAATTCAGGGTTATCGGGAAAATCAGTGAAGTGGGACTAATAGGATAGTTCTGGCAGAGGTGATGGGCTGAATGGTGGTATCCTGCACTGTATCATTTGATATTTATCAAACCTTTCATGACTATTAGGCAAATCACATTCAAACATTTCATAAGACTGTAAATATCAGCAATTTTTTAAATGGTGATTACATGGTTTATTAATTCCTTTGGAACTGTTTGTTTTGGGACAATCTAATGGATCACAGTGGTAGGTATGTATGCATCTTCTGTTTATATATTTTGGCATGAATAGATTCTGACAGCAATGAGCTAATTTTTGAAGTGCAGATGTGCACAATGGGAAGATGTACAGTGCGATGAGAGAGAGAGAATCTGAAATTGTGTTTTGACAGAATTAGTCACCTCCAAAGGTGTCTCAATTGAAGGTCAGAAGGTTCTTGAATGCGATGTGAATTCTACAATAAAGAATGTACAAATAAGACGACAGCCCTGACTTCTGTAAAACGTGTCTGTCGCAATGACTGTTCCTGACATTGTGTTTGTTAGTGTTTGGCTTATCTCTTTGAACTCTGGACTGCCATCTTGGAGGTTGGAGCATCTGATATTTGACTAAGCATCATGTCAGCCAGACACCACCAAATTTGGCCGAGAAGTTGTGAAATGGCCTGACTCCTCACTGACTCCATAAATGTAATGTCTGATTTATTCATAGTTCTATGGTTGGCAGGTCAAAGGTGAAGGGTTGCATTGATGTGGCAAGTGACTCCTTTGTTGCTTTTCCAATGTAGTCCCGCACCTGATTAATGCAGCAGATTCTCAGATCCATGCCTGTGTGGTCCTTTGTATTTTGAAACTAATGTTGGGGGACTACCCATTTATATTTTTCAACAGAAAATTACTTGGTTACAGGCCATTCGGCCCATTTGGTCTATGCCATTCTGTATACTTAACATGAGCCTCCTCCTTGTACCACCTTCTGGTGCCCTAACCAGCATATCCTTCTGTTTTATTCTTCCTTATTCCCATTTTCCCTGAAATGCATTCATAATATTTGCATGAGCCACCCCTTCTGTTGCCAGCAGCACTCTTGGGGGTAAAGACTTTTCTCCTGGTCTTCAGAGGAGGTACTGCCTTCTGCAGAAGAGGTTAAACTCTGCCCTCAAGTTAAAACTAAATATCCCATTGTGTTATTTTTGAAAAAAACCTGGGGAGTTCTCTCCAGTGTCCTGGCCAATAATTATCCCTTAGTCAACATTGAAACAGATTATCTGATCATATTGTTTTGCAGTTTGTGGGAGTTTGCTGTGTACAAATTGGCTGCTGCATTTCCTACATTACAACTGTGACAATGACTACACTTCTTCAAATACAATTCAGGGGCTGTAAAATGCTTTGAGATGCCCTGAAGTTGTGAAGGATCCTATATAAATACAAGTCTTTTTCTATTTTTTGGAGTTCTCTATTAAATGTACACACTTGTCAGTGCAAGATGGCAGCCGAAAGCTGTCTTCCCCCTCCCCTGTCCCACCACCCAACTGCCCAAGAATAACTCTTTCAAAGTAATTAAGCACTCAGTGAAGTCAATGAAGTTTGGTTCAAAACCCTTCCAGGGACTGAAGTACATAGATTGGTTATAGTGGTGAAGGAGGCCGTTTGGCCCATCAAGTCCATATTGGCTCTTTGCAAGGGCAATTTAGCTAGTACTAGTTGCCTGCTTTTTTTTCCCTGCTGATGTAGTCCCTTGGGATGCTTGTGAAATTCCCTTCTGAAAGCCCCAGTTAAATCTGCTTCCATCATCCTTTCAGGGAGTACTTTCCAAATTTGAGCAGCTCATCAATGGAAACCATTTCTATCTGTCAAGTAAGTAGGCCAAACACCTCCAGTGCATTACTGAGGAAGTGCTTCCCTGTCAGAGGTGCTGTCTTTCAGATCAGACATTAAACTGAGGCCCTGTTTGTACCCTTGAGTGAACATAAAAACTCCTGTGGCACTATTTCAAAGAAGAGTGAGGGAGCTTTCTTCACTCTCTTGTGTCCTGGGCAATATGTAGACCTCAACCAATTACCCCCAAAATTAGCTGGTTGTTTTTCTACATTATAGGAGTGATTATTTTCTGTTGTAGGAAACACAAAATTGCCTTTTGGTGCTCTGGACTGTTGAAGGCCCCGCATGAATGTATGAATTTGGAGCAGGTGTAGGCCATTTGGCCCTTCGGGTCTGTTCTGCCATTCAGTAAGACCATAGCCAATCTGATTGTGGCCTTAACTCTATCTGCATTTGACAACCTTTGATTACCTTTTTATGTACACACCTATCAACTTTGGGTGCATAAGTTAGACTTGGTAACTTCAACCTCAAGAGCTTTTTATCAGAGGGGTACACTATTCCACACTCAGATCTAAGACTGAGCAACCAAGTTGCACAATGGGAGGAGCTAATCCCCCAGGGGTCACCTGACCAACACATTAAAGGGCTGTACGCAACTCAATCCAACACACATTGTATACAAAGATTCTTGATGTATCTAACTCTGCCTTAAAAAAAAATTGTTGACCCTACCTCCACTGCTGTCCAGAGATGAGTGTTGTGAAGAACACTCAACACTCTTGAGAGCAACAAATACTCCTAATCTCTGTATTAAATAGGAGGCTCCTTTATTTTTGAATTGTCTCACCTCGTTATAGAGGACCATTAAGCATAAAATGTCCCATCGAGACCTTTGCATAAAATCACCTCTCATTGTTTTAAACTCCAATGCATATAGGCCCAACCTGCTAAAGCTTTGCTCATAAAAAATGCCCCCCCCTCCCGCCCCAAAACACCGCTCCGGTATCAGTCAGGTGAGCTTTCTCTGAATTGCTTTTGATGCAGATATACCCATCTCCAAATAAGGAGACCAAAACTGTACACAATACTCCAGATGTGGTCTTGCTGCCTTGTACAAAATGTAGCAAAACATCCCGACTTTTATATTCCATTCTCTCTGCAGAATAAATGTCAATATTCCATTATAATAAAAACAAATTACTGCAGAACGCTGGAATCTGAAACCAAAAGAGGAAATGCTGGAAAAACTCAGCAGATCTGGCAGCATCCGTAAGTAGAGAAAAGAGCTGAAGTTTCGAGTTGAGACATCCCTTTAACAAAAGGTCATCTGGAACTCGAAACGTCAGCTTTCTTCTCTCCTTACAGATGCTGCCAGACCTGTTAGAGATTTTCCAGCATTTTCTCTTTTGGTGTCAATATTTCATTGCCCTCCTAGTCACCTGCATACTAACTTTGTGATTCATGTATGAGGACACCCCAGGTGCCTCTGTCCATTTCAAATAACGTACCAGTTTTCTATTCTTGAAATACAAGTTTGTCCTGTGGGGGGGAATTTCCATTTTTCAACTGTTCTTGCATCTTTGAGATATCATCAGGCACATCTTGTTATGCAGGCAACCACAGCTGTCAATTTAGATGTTGAAGATATAGAACGATATTGATATAAAATCCCTACAGTGCAGAAAGAGGCTCTTTGGCCCAGAGAGCCTGCATTAACAACAATCCTTCACAGGCCCTATCCCCTTAACTCCACATATTTAACCGACACATTCTGGGACTCTGCGGGGCGATTTAGCATGGTCAATCCATCTAACCTGCACGTCTTTGGACTGTGGGAGGAAACCGGAGCACCCGGAAGAAATCGTAGCAGACGTGGGAAGAACGTGCGAACTCCACAAAGTGATCCAAGCTGGGAATTGAATCCATATCCCCAGAGTGTGAGGCAGCAATGTTAACCACAGTGTCACCAAGCTGCTCACAGCACACCAATGTCCCGTGAACACAGTAGCACATTGGTTAGCAGTACTGCTTCACAGCTCCAGGGTCCTGGGTTCGATTCCCCGCTCGAGTCACTGTCTGTGTGCAGTTTGCACATTCTCTTTGTGTCTGCGTGGGTTTCCTCCGGATACTCTGGTTTCCTCCCACAATCCAAAGATGTGCAGATTAGGTTGATTGGCCGTGCTAAGAAATTGCCAGTGTCCAGGGATGTGTCGGTTAGAGGGATTAGTGGGTATAGTATGTAGGGATATGGGGGTAGGGTCTGGATAGGATTGTGCTCAGTGCAGACTTGATGGGCTGAAGGGCCCCTTTCTGCACTGTAGGGTTCTAATGATTCTATGATAACTGCAGTGAAATGCATGATTTGGCCAGTTAATTTGTGGTGATGTTCGAAGCGAGCGAGGGATGTTGACTAAGGGACTAGGAGGATTTCTCACTCTTCCACTTTGCAATCTTTTTGCATCCACTTAAACATATAGACAAATCAACCTTGGTTTATGTATTTCCATTGGGCATTCAAACTTCCAGCAGCCAGCTCCTTCAACAGCCTGCTAGAGATGTGTGATTTCAAGTAGAAATTAGACCTAGTGCTTTGGGCTAAAGGGAACAAGGGACGTGAATGGGTGGGGAGGAGGGATCAGGGTACTGAATTTAATAATCAGGCATGATTAAAATGAATGGTGGGGCAGGTTTGAAGGGCCAAATGTCCATCTTCTGCTTTTAGACTTTGTGTGTTGACACCGAACATGGAAGCGAAGCCAGTCAGTTTGGCCGATTGTTGAAAAGGCTGAATGCACGCACGCAAGTAAACCTCATCAGCAGCACAATATCTTAGCCCTGCCGCAAAGCAGGAAATCTTTGTCTAATAAGGCACCTCGTGGAAGGTTGAATGAGTCTAAGAGCGATTGACAAGCATGATGCATCTGTGGAAACAGGCCATTCTTGAGCAGGAGATGGGAGGTGGTGGCGTGGCCGGGGGTGGGGGGGGGGGGGGGGGGGGGGAAAACAGATCACAGTGTCGCACAATGCTTTATTGTGCAGAGTCCGATACTACTGTAATCCAGCCCTTATTTGCTCACCCTGGTACAATGGTCAGGTGACTGGGGCCAAGGACAAGGTCTGATTGTTACTTACACCCCCACCCCCAACCTTTCTCAATGAATTTCCTTCTGAGACCAAACTTCAGTACAGTTTTGTAAGCAGGATTGATAAACATTGTTACCTGATCTGTGTGTGCGGCCTAGGTTGTGGGGGCAGGGACCTGATTAGCTGTAAAAGGGGATTACCCTTCTAAACAAGCTTAGCACTTTGGCTGTTGTGGTGGGGGAAATAATGAAAGGTTAGAATTTTCCATTAAATTCATACGTTCCACCTCAATATTCACCATTCTGTTTTGAATGATTGATGAAATATGGAAACTTGTCTTTCTGGACAATTTTATGATCGCTTTCAGTCTGTTTCTGATTTGAGAGAGTGTGATTGTATCGCCTCTTCACTTAATGAGAATGGTGCGGTTTGGAAGGGTAGGTGAAATGCTCTGCCACACTAAATTGTTTCCCCCTGCTGGTTTAAAACTTCCTTTCTACTTGTACAATTCCCAGATAAAGTGATTGCTTGCCACACTTGTCTGTTATATGAGGGAGATTAAAACCGCCTGCAATTACTTCTCCCTATTTTTGGGGCCTCTTTCTTTTCTACATTCAGGAACTGAGTTTGTTCTTTGGCTGTGTCCGGCATATTCGGTGAACGGACACACAAACTAGCAGCATTTAACTCTTTTTTTTTCCCCTCACGTTCTTAGCTGGCTTCCCTTAAATTAATTTGTACTATGTGTCAAAGCCACTCTTTTTTTTTTTTGCTGTGTTCTACACTAACCACACTCTGGGTAATGAAGCTTCTTCCAAATTCGCTTTTTTGGATTTATTAGCGACCTGTTTTATATTTATATGCCTGGGTTTTCTTTTCCTCAACAAATGCCTTGGAAAAGCAGCAAGCTTAATCAAGGACCCCATGCATCCTGGACATACGTGTTCCATTGGGAAGAAAATACAAGAATCTGAGTACCAAATAATTCAAGGACAGCTTCTTCAGACATTCCTTCAGGTCTTTTGAATGGACCTACCTTGCATTAAGTTGATCTTTCCCTACCCCTTAGCTATGACTGTAACACGACATTCTGCACTCTGTCCTTTCCTTCTCTATGAACAGTAATCTTTGTCCGTATAGCACGTAAAAAACAGTACTTTTCTCTGTACAGTAATACACGTGACAATAAATCAAACTGAAAAAAACACAATCTCTGCATCTACCTTTGTGGACTTCTCGTGAAAGATCTCTATCGAGTCACTCATCATCCTTCCGTTATCTAGAGGATAAAGAACAGCTTGCTCAGACTTTCCTAGTTATAGCTCTGGCATCATTCTTATGAATCATTTATTTTTTTTAAGATTTGATTTATTATTGTCGCACGTATCAATCTACAGTGAAAAGTATTGTTTCTCGAGGGCTCTGCTGACAGAGCACACTGTTCATAGAGAAGGAAAGAAGAGGGTGCAGAATGTAGTGTTGCAGTCATAGCTAGGGTGTAGAGAAAGATTTTTGCACCTTCAGTGCTGTTCTGTATCTTTTTATAAGATGGAGATTGGTGACGCAGTCACTTTTACAGTTCTGCAGCCTAATGCTCAGTGGGAAGTAGATGTTGCGATTGCCAGTTTTGTAAGGACGGAGTCTGAGCAAGTGTTTATCTGTTGCTGCCAGTTCTACAAAATCCACTTGGGATGTAGAACAGGACAGACTCCAGAGCGCACATGGAGCTTTGACGGATAGAAAGGTTTCTCGCTGATGGATCTCTGGTACTATTTTAAAAAAAAACACCACAAGGGTTAGGAAGAGGTCGACCTCCCCGGACATGACAGTGAATCGTAACCCCCATCTTGAAACTAGCTGCCTGGCTAAAACACTTCAGTAATATAGAAGTAAAATACTGTGGATGCGGGAACCTGAAACAGAAATACAATGCTGGAAAATCTCAGCAGCGATCATGTCAGACCTCCTGAGATTTTCTGAAACACTTGCTGTTGGCTGGTTTTGAGTTTAGGTTGGAGAAATGCAATCTTAACTCTGGGGTGAATTATCTTTTGAGCTATGGATGGCTCAATTTTGACCCCTTTGCAAATTTGAATGCAACTTAAAATATATATATATATATATTTATATATATTATATATGTATATTTTATGTTTGATCCACTGTCTCTTGCGACTGAACTGATAAATTTTGCTACCTCATCACACACACTGCCAAAATAGATATTCTAAATTCTAAATATTTTAAATTCACAAAATATTTTCACAAGAGCAATTTTTAATCAATGGTTATAATTTAGACTTTTTAAAAAAAATACATTTTTTCTTAGTGGCTCTTTTGTCACCACAGAACCCACTTCAGTAGGGATACCACAGCTTAAGAGTTTGAACGCACACTGGGGTTGGAACTCTTTGACAATTCTTTTTTTTTCATCCTGAAACTATGGGTGTATCACTCCCCGGCAAAGGTTAGCGCAGCCATCAGTGAGCCCATTGTGCAGAGTGTGGCTGTGTTACAGTAGAGTGGATGCAGGGGTTTGAGGACAGACAATGGCAGGTCAAAGAGGCCCCTCTTATTTACAGTAGTCCTTTTCATTGCTGGACTGAAATGGGAGCCTGGGAGGCCATGTGGAAAGGGCACTGTGTTTGTTCAGTCAGGCCTTTATGGGATTGGGAGCAGAGTTGCAGTGGGGAGGGGATGGGGAGTGGATTGGGTGGGAAGAGAAGGGGGGGTTGCTCCAAAATGGACCAAAGCAGCTCATTGTACAGGGCAGTCAGGCCTGACGAGGGTGAGGGGCTCCCTTTAGAACAGGACAATGGGCGTCAGAGAGGGGGAGGGGGGGGGTTCCCTCAAGTATCTGTGCAAGAGCAAAGGTCAAATTCCCTCCTAAATCTATCCGCCACCTTTAGTCAAAATCGTACAGCTCCCAGAATGCTGTTATTGTCCAGTCGGAAAATTAGAGCAAGATTTAGTTATTATTCTGGAAGCTCTTAATTAACCGGCTTGTACTTTGTTTTATTTTAGGAGAAGGCAATTGTGGTGATAGGCTCATTTTTTTTGTTTTGTCAAAAGGGCAAAGGATCATATTTCGGCTGACCCACAAGCTATTTAAAAAGTTAAACTTTTAAGATGCAAAGTGGTCTGCTCAATGTGCAGAGAAACGTCAATATTTTTTTGCAGAGAGGTAAAGAAATATTGAACTCCTAAAATAAGCTATTGTTGTGAATATGAGGCAGAATCCTAACTTGAAAACATTTGTTTGCCTTTTCTTAATGGAGTGCTGGGCAGTTAGAGTACTTCCAGTGGTTTACTTAAACCATTTGTAATTGTGTGGATACCGTTGTGTGTGTACCTTTACTATGTTCCCATAAGACATAGGAGCAGAATTAGGTCACTCAGCCCATCGAGTCTGCTCCACCATTCAATCATGGCTGATATTTCTCTCATCCCCATTCTCCTGCCTTTTCCCAATAACTCCTAATGCCTTGATTAATCAAGAAACTATCTATCTCTATCTTAAAGACACTCAATGACCTGACCTCCACAGACTTCTGTGCAAAGAGTTCCGTAGATTCACCACTCTCTGTTTTAAAGGAGTGCCTCTTCAGCCTGAGGTTGTGCCCCTCTGGTTCTAGTTTTTCCTGTTGGTGGAAACAACCTCTCCACGTCCACTCTGTTCAGGCCTCACAGTATCCTGTAAGTTTCAATAAGATCCCCCCTCATCCTTCTAAACTCCGAGTACAGACCCAGAGTCCTCAACTGTTCCCTGAGAGTTGTTGCTTCTCATTTAACTATAGAAAACCAAGTGCCACTTATCCAAAGAAAAATAATGCTGTTGTGGGATCTTTTACATGGGATCCAACTGAAAGAGCAGAGGGGGCCTCCACTTAACTGTCTCATCCAAAAAAAGAGAGATTTTCCAGCTGCACTTGCCCCCAAACTGGGAAAATCCTACCTGAAGTCAACAGATCTTTGCTTGGTCTGTGTCCAGTCTGGTTTGATTGCTGTGGTGGGCAGGAGAGGAAAATTCTTCCCAGTATCTCAGATAGCATATCTTCGCAGTGATAGCCTAGATTCATTTGCTCCAGTTAGAGTAGGCTTGCATTCTCAGCTTTCTGAATTAGAGGCATACGTTCTACCAATTGAGCCAATGGCTCACGCTATAAAACCAAACATCTTGTGAATCCCTTAGACTGGGTTTGCAACCTACAGTTCCTGAAACCTCAGGTCTATTTAAAGTAATGACCCACCTCCAACAATTACATTTTCTCTTCTCCAGATGATACCAGTTCTTGTTGGACTCATTTGGATTTAACCCTTACTTAAGAGGCCATTCTTTGCATGAGCCTAAGCAGAGAATCTGAGGAGAATGTTTATCCAAGGGGCTGTCAATGCTGTTCTCCCCCGGTGTTCACGCGAGTACTTTTCCAGTGAGGAAAGAAAGAAATTTGCAATTTATATCAAAACCGCAGTGGGTAACATTCTGAGTTTGAGCTGCTCTTGAGGAATTGTTTATCAACCTATAAATCCTTCCAGAGCCCCTATAGCAAACGGTAAGACAGGCTGGCCACATGGCCAGCATTGCTTGATATGGTATGACTTTCTCGAGGTATAGTGTCTGGAAAGCAGCTACAGCAAGAAAAATTCACCATAGAAGCAGAGAGGTGTGAGCTTCATCTGCCTTGCCTGTCTCCAAGTGAGAGAAGAGAATGAGGAAGAACAATCTCATGCAGGTCAGCTTTGAAAAATATTGGAACACAACAAATTGGGGTGTGGGAATATCAGCAAAATGTCCATTTCTGATTGTTGCCCATTGAAGCTGCACGCGTGCCACTAGAACTCGGCTTGACGTGTGGAATAGCCAAATATTTGCCAATGGGACTTGCATCGGAAGGATGTTTGCTTGGTTGAGGGACTGGGTTTGGAGAGAAGAAAAGCAGGGCTTGGTCATGTCAGCACGATGGAGACTGGGGCAGCCAGGAAACATGAATCTGGATGATAAACGTTTTAATTTGGGCTCGAAACCTGGCTGCTGTCATAAATTAGCATGATGCAAAATTTTAAGACGGGGGTTAGAAAGAGCAGGAAAGATGATGTATGTATTTCAGCCTGGGATTTAGCAGCTGAATTTGGTGTTTGTGAAAATCATCACCCTGGACAGAGGCAGCACTTTAACATTGACATTAATCATGAAGCTGCAGTAACATATTCATGTCCACACACACTTGGATCTCTTCTATCACTTTCCGCTTTGCTTTCTTCCACTTTTTCAGCGCCTGCCTGCCTGCCCATGCACCCTCCTTGTCGTGTGCCCTGTCTGCTCCCTTGTTTTTCCTATGCTGTAGTAAAACGTACTTCTCAAATCCTTTTGTATTACTACCTAAAGATGTGCAATACGAAATACAATTATAATATGAACGTATCATAATGGTTGACTTCAATTAGGCTTTATTAATAGGGGCATAGGAGATAAGACAAATTGCTAATGTTGAATTTATACAAAACACTAGTTAGATCTCAGCTGGAATTTTGTATACAATCCTGGGTGCCAGGCTACAGGAAGGATCTGGACAAATTGGAGAGAGTGCAAAGAGGTTTCCAAGAATGGCTCCAGGGACAAGAAACTTCAGTAGATGAAGATAGATTGGAAAGGTTGGGACTCATAGTCTTCCTGTCTCCAAGAAGAAGAGGAGATTTGATAGTTGCTCAGTCATGAGGGATTTGGACAGAATTGATGGGGAGAAACTGTTCCCACTTGTAAAAGGAGCAGGAACGAGAGGACACAGCTTTAAAATGATTTGTGAAAGGAGCAAATGTGATATGATGTGATTTCGAAAAAGCTTCATATCACAACAAGTGTTTTGGGTCTGGAATATCCTGGAAGTGTGGCGGGGACAGGTTCAATCCAGGCATTCAAGAGAGCACTTAGATCATGTGCAGGGCATGGGGGAGAAGTTAGGAATGACACCAAGTCATGATGCTCATATAGAGAGCTATTGCAAGCAGATGGGCCAAATGGCCTTGTTCTATACTATATCAATTTGTGATTCGGTGAATTAGATCAATATTCCAACCCACTTCACTTCAAGATTGTATTTCCTCTTCACTCAGATTATGTAATTGCATAAAACAATTAGTAACTGCATCCGTGTCATGTTTTTAATTCGTGTATTCTAAACTGTACTTGTGGAAGTAAGAAGAATGCCAAGGTAATCTGGCCTTGCCTGAAATTGTGTGCAGTTCTCTGCACTGCTCTTCAAGGACATGAAGACTTTCAAAGGGATAGCGAGATTTACTAGAATGGTTCCAGGGAGAAGAGGTGGCCGTTACATGGATAGACTGTGACACTGGTGATGATCTCCAGAGTGGAGTATGTACAAAGTGGAGGTTTGATAGAGGTGTTTAATTAGAGAAGATTGCGGTTGAATACTCAATCACCAGAGGGCACTGATTTAAATGATTGGCAAATGAATCAGGGACAATATTAGAGAAACCTTGAATACCACTTGTGGCCAGGATTTGGAATGCGGTGCCCGATGGGGCGAGGGTTTTTGATTCAGAAAGTCTTTAAAGAGGCATTGAATTAACAAGAGAAAAATTGCAAAGATATGGGAAAGAAACAGGGGAATGCGGTTAACTAGATTGCTCCTTGAAAAAGCTAGTACTGATTAGGTGCTAAATTGGTTAGTGCTGGTTAGGTCCTAAATTTTCCCTCAGTGTACCTGAACAGGCACTGGAGTGTGGCGACTAGGCGATTTTTCACAGTAACTTCATTGCAGTGTTAATGGAAGCCTACTTGTGATGCTAATAAATAAATAAACTTTTAAAATAAAGATTTAACTGTTTTGATAAATATTATGAAATAAAGCATGCACTGTTCTCTGGTGAGTGAGCATGCACACAAGTTGAACTGTTTTGAATGGTACGAGGCTGTAGGTAGCTTGAGCACTTGAACATTCCCATTCTCTCAGTGGCTTGCTGCTCTGTAATGATATTTACCTGCGATGTATGTAACGTTCTGTTTACCGCTTGTATTCCCGTGTTTATATTGGAGCCTCTTGCTTCGGCTAATGGACTGGATCCAAACAGCGACTACACATGCCCAGGGAGAGATCTGTGGCTAAGAGGGAGTGGGTGGGGGAAGTCATGTCTGGTTGAGCAGGAAGACAGGATTGCACTGTGCTCACCACTGTAAAGATTAAGAGATGGAGGATTTATGATAGGGAGGTGTTGGAGAGAACAGTTCCTGATGCCGGGGGTGGAGGGCGAGAGGGAGATTCAGCAGGTATTTAATGTCACTGTTTAGAAGCTGTTAAAGGGTACGCTGTTTAGCTGTGTGAAAGCTCCTTTGATTCCTGCAGTAATACTTTGTATCCCCTTGTGAAATGGCATATATGAAGGGGTGGAGGGTCAGGATCTCTTTAATGATCTTATTAATCATGTGAATCAGTGTTTACACTGTCTGTTTCTGTATTTTGCCCACCAGTGATCTCTCATTTTGTTTGTCTTTGCTCCATCTCTCTCGTGAAATAAATAAAGCAATGTTACAGCGCCTGTTTGTGTGTATTTTTTTTCTGTTACTTTTTTTCCTTACTGCCTCAGCTTAATTTCTCCCTCCCATCTTTTTGTGTTCCTATCTCTCTCTCTCCCTGTCACAATTTCACTGCGTATCTCTGCAAAATCACCTGGCAATAAGCCCTTGCTCCCAACTCTAGCCGCCCACCCCACCAAAACCCCTCAGTAGACCCAAAGCAGAAAGCAACCTTGCATGCTCTTGTATCCAGTGAGACTGGGGTTGATGGAGTGTTGGAATGAGCAATAAGATATCAGATGCTGAGAAAGCAATTTGATCATTTTTGGTGCTAAATGTAGTGCTCCTCTCATCAAATTAATTTAACACACGGTTTAATTTGCATCTATCACATCTTAATTCTTCACAATGATATTTTAGCTTTGATGGTCTTAATTTGAAAGTAAGTTACGTAACTTTTTTTGTCATGGTGTTATCTGTTCAAAACATGACTGCCAATGTATGTATGTGTGCACAACTTGACTGATCCACACATCTGACCAAGGATGTCTCTTTTGCTGGTCCATAGTTCCTAATGTAGTAATTATTCAAATAACCACTTTTCTTTTTAAATAATGGGTCAATATTCGAGAGCATAAACTTGTCCCAAACCGGAATTATTTCTAATGCAGAGGGAAAGTTGGGTGAGAAGCAGGAATTTAGGATTGAACACACTGCTTTGCTTGTTACACGGAGGATTACTTTACTATTCAGCTGCGATAAATCTGGAAATGTAATCTCACCTTGTTCTGATCCCAACTTAATCCTCATATCCGACTCTTTTAAGGGAAAAACAAGCCTTCAATTTGTTCTGAATTAATATCGTACTATGAAATATCATTTAAGCATAATGTGGTGACATTTGGCTTTTTAATAGGGTAAAGAGATGGCACGCTGATTAACATAGTGCCAGGGAACCAGGTTCAATTCTGGCCTTGGGTTCCTGTCTGTGTGGAGTTTGCACATTTTCCTCGTGTCTGCGTGGGTTTTCCCCAGATGTTCTGGTTTCCTCCCACAGTCCAAAGATGTGTGAGCTAGGTTGATTGGCCCTTAGTGAGGGGAATAAATATATGGGATTGTTGTCAGTGCAGACTCAGTGGGTGAAATGGTCTCCTCCTGCACTGTAAGGATTCTGTGTTTGGAAAATTCACTCTCTTTTTCATTAGTGACCCTCACATATTAGCAAATTAATTTATCGTATTATCTAATTGCTTGCCATTGGGTTAACGTCCTTGTTGAACTCAATTGTTCAGAGAAATATCCTGAGTGCAAGGAAAGAGAATTGGAGAAGTGCAGAAATCTCACAGTGGTTACAGAGGTGGACTCCAGCCTAGGGGAATAGTCACTACTGATTTTGTCATTAACTCCGTTTCAGGGTGGCAAGGTGGTTAACACTACTGCCTTGCAGCACCAGGGACCTGGGTTCAATTCCCAGCTTGGGTCACTATCTGTGTAGAGTTTGCATCTTCTCCCCATGTCTGTATGGGTTTCCTCCAGGTGCTCTGGTTTCTTCCTACAGTCCAAAGATGTACGAGTTAGGCGGATTGACCATACTAAATTGAACCTTCATCTCGGGATCAGCAGTGTAAATACATGGGGTTATGGGGATAGGGCCTGGGAGGGATTGTGATTGGTGCAGACTCGATGTGCTGAATAGTCTTTCTCTGTCGTTATTCTATGAAATCCTTTTATCTATAAAAAGTACATTTGGATTTGAGGGATTTCCCCCAATATCCAGAATAATCATGGAAAGGTTTGAATGCATGTCAGAAATTTAAAATTTGAGGCATTGCTAAGTCATGAAGCAGTATAGTTTGGCAAACACAAGGGTTGTGGGTGACTGAGATTTAGTCTGAGATGGGCTGATTTTCAGAGGTGCATCTTTTTAATATGAAGTTTCTTACGGCACTACGTCACCATAATTCGCAGTATATTAATGGGAATGCAGGCGTCATTGATGACACTTCAACTGTCATTTCTGCATTTCATGCTAAATGAGTAAGAGGCAATACTATCTGCTGCATGATACAAAAATCTGAGGTCACATACCAACCAAAAACAGCTTTCCTGTTGTCGTTAGGCTTTTGAATGGACCTACCTCGCATTGAGTTGATCTTTCTCTACACCCTAGTTATGACTGTAACATTACATTCTGCACTCTCTCATTTCCCTCTCTATGGATAGTATGCTTTGTCTGTAAAGTGCACAAGAAACAATATTTTTCACTATACACCAATACATGACAACAAAGCAAATCAAGATCTATATGCTTAGTCAAAATTGCTCAGGATTCTTCCAAATTCATGATGCCCATCAATAAACCTATCTGGTTAAAAGTTAAGGCACATTCTGGCAGTTTAGGGGAGTTGCACTCAGTAACATATCCATTTTGCACATACTTAACAGCACTTGATGCTGTTACTAGCTACAATAACGGTTACGATCCCTATTTGACAACAGTAGTTCATCATGACATGTTAGTTCCTGTGTGCTTTTAACAACTTCTGTATTGTGATTCCCTAATGTAGTGAGCAAGGGCTTGGTGCGTTTTCCCCTGTGGAAGAAACTTTGAAAGGCAGGATACCCCTGAAGACACTCCGGTTGCAACCAGACACCCCTGATTTTGGAGAATTCTACAAATCTAAACGTTCCCACTCAGAGCCTAAGATGTAGCTTTCTAGAAGCTAATGAAGAAACTTAAAGGACACTGTGAGGTCTGGATACAGTGGAAGTGGAGAGAATGTTTCCATTGGCAAGAAAGATTAGAACCAGAGGGCACAACCTCAGGCTAAAGGGATGGTCCTTGAAAACAGAGATGAAGAGGAATTTCTTCATCCAGAGCGTGGTGAATCTGTGGAACTCTTTTCCGCAGAAGACTGTGGAGGCCAGGTTATTGAGTGTCTTTTAAGACAGAGATAAATAGGTTCTTGACTAATAAAAGGGTTATGGGGAAAAGGCAGGAGAATGGGGATGAAAAAACATCAGCCATGATTGAATGGTGGAGCAGACCCAATGGACCAAGTGACCTAATTCTGCTCCTATGTGTTATGGTCTAATGCGCTTGTGATTGCCAAAGTAATATGGGAAGAAATTATGCAGAGCTGATGTATGACCTGAAGATATTAGTTGACACTAACCAAGGATCTCTTTGACATATTTGACCAAGTTCTTTAAGCACAATATAGGATGTCTGTGAGGGCAGCACAGTGGCAAAGTGATGAGCATTGCTGCCTCACAGAGCCAGGGACCCGGGTTCAATTCCCAGCTTGGGTCGCTGTGTGGAGTTCTCCCCATGTCTGTGTCAGTTTCCTCCGGGTGCTCCGGTTTCCTCCCACGTTCTGAAAGACGTATTATAGTTGGGTACATTGACCCAAACAGACGCTGGAGTATGGCGAGTAGGGGATTTGCATAGTAAATTCATTGCAGTGTTAATGTAAGCCTACTTGTGACTAATAAATAAGTAACCTTTCCTTTAAAATTAAAAACAGATTCCATATCAATGAATTATCCACTTTGTAACAAGTTTAAAATCTCACTCAATGAAGCTGAGTATTCATTCCGTAAGACTTCCTGAGATGAATGAGAGACCTCCAAGATTCAGTTTGATCATCTTTTTTACCATTAAGTTTGTTTTTATGATGTCCTTGAATAGTTGGATAGTGGAGCATTAGGTTGCCACCCTTGTGGTGAAATAGATATCCCTGCCTCCCACTTTACTGCAATATTAAATAGAATTCCCACAATGCAGACGGAGGCTATTCGGCCTATCAAATCTGCACTGACCACAATCCCACCCAGGCCTTATTCCCATGACTCCACATATTTACCCTGCTATTTCTCCCGACACAAAAATCAATTTAGCATGGCCAATCCACCTAACCAGCACAATCTTTGAACTGAGGGAGGAAACCGGAGCACCCAGAGGAAATCCACGCAGTCACAGGGAGAACATGCAAACTCCTCACAAACACTGATCTGAGGCCAGATTTGAACCTGGGTCTCTGGCGCTGTGAGGCAGCAGTGTTAACCACTGTGCCACTGTATCACCCTATATTACTACCAACTAGACACTATCTTTGGGCACTAAGGAATATGGGAAAGTGGGGTTAAGGTCAAAGATCAGCAATGATAGATGGCACAATCATTAGAACTGCTGTCTCACAACGCCTGGAACCCAGGTTCGATTCCTGGCTTGGATCATGTCTGTGCGGAGTCTGCACGTTCTCCCTGTGTCTACGTGGGTTTCCTTCAGGTGCTCCAGTTTCCTCCCACAGTCCAAAGACATACTAGTTAGGTGCACTGGCCGTGCTGAATTCTCCCTCAGTGTACCCGAACAGGCACCAGAGTATGGTTACTAGGGGATTTTCACAGTAACTTCATGGCATTGAGTATAAGCTGACTTGTGACAACTAAATAAATATGTATGTAACTTCTTGAATGGTAGAGCAGGTTTGAGGATCATATAGCGATTCCTGTTGTGATGTCTTTTTAATACATTTTAGCATGGTTTCAGAATTGGCTGTGTGCACTTTCTCATCAAAGCATTAACTGTACAAATATCTCAATTATTTTGCTTCATAAAAGTACCTCGCGTATGAGCTTGCATAAAGGATCGTTCAGCATTTTATTGGCTGTAAACAATTTCTTGTAATTTTTTTAAAGTTTTTTTTGGGTCATATACTGTGTATAAAACTTGCCTAGTAACTGAAGGTTGGTTGCTGGGTGATGAAGCCAAGTAATGAATATGCTGCCATTTGGTCACTTCCTCTTTGTTAGCAACATCTGCTGTGTGTTGGCTGGACAATGCTTATCTGCTGAAAGGACCGTTTATTCTATGATCTGCTCGTGAAACTGTCCTTTGGTTGATTATTTGTTGTTGGCGCTTTGCGTAGCTCCCCTTCCATACATTACTGTAAGGGCGAACCCTGTGGCCCTGCTGGAGTCCGTTTGCAGGAGTAAAATCGTCCTCACTTCCTTGAGGGCAAAAGGAGTAAAACTGGTGCTGTTCATGTGCCTATGGAATGAACTGCTGGAGAAAGTGGTTGAGGCATGTACAATAGCCACATTTAAAAACACATTTGGATGAATACATGGATGGGAAAAGATTAGAGGGATGTGGGCCAAGCATGGGAAATTGCAAGTAGTTGGGAAGGACCATGGATCAGTAGGGCCGAAGGGCCTGTTTCCGTGCTATGTTGCTGTATGATTCTGTAGTATTTTTTCTTGAGTTGTTTTGTGAGGAGGATGTGCAGTGGATCATTAATAATATGATATCTTATTAAACCAAATGGAAATGCATGTCAGTCAGCATTAGGAAGGAGTCTTGCCTGTTCTTCCTATGGGTTGTGAATTTGTGTCTGAACTGGTGCTATTGGAAGGATCACATCTGCTAATTGGCCTTCTCTCTTCTAGATGCTAATTTGTCTGCTGTGAATTTCCAACACTTTATTTCACTGCCCAGTTTTTCTTTGTAAGTAAAAGCAATTTTATTGTTTGTGAACCATTTATTTCTCCCTGCCACCATCCAGCTAAAATCCTACAGCAGAGAAAGTGGCCGTGTGGCCCATTATATCAGTGCCGGCTAATTGGGCAAACCAATTCTTTCCAGTCCTCCTGCCCTTTCCCCATTGCCCAGCATATTTTGCTTGTTGATGCCACATTGATGCAACAGGGAACTAACAGACCTAAGGAGACTTGGATGGAAACTTTGAAATGATGATGGATGTCTGTGCTTTGCTGCTCTTGTTGGCAGCAGAGGTTGTGGGGAGAGAAGGTTGAGGCAACCTTGGTGCATTTTATTTTATTCTTTCACGGGATGTAGAGATCACTAACAAGAGGAGCACTTGTTGCCTATTCCCAGTTGCCCTCAATTTTCCGAGAGCAGTTGAAAGTCAACTGCAATGTTGTGGGTCTGGAGTTGCGTGTAGGCTAGATGAGGTAAGGATGGTCGATTTCCTTCCCTAGAGGACACAAGTGAACCAAATGGGTTTTTACAACAATTAGTTCCACGGTCACTTTTACCAAAACTAACTTTACCTTCCAACTTTATTGATTGAACTTAAATTCCACCAATTGCTGCAGTGGGATTTGAACCCGAGTCCCCTAAGTACCAGCCTGAGCCTCTAGATTACTAATCCAGTGATATTACCACTGCACTACCATCTTGGTGTGGTGATAATGGAGGTATAGATAATCCATTACACAAACCAGCCTCCCTTCCATCGACTCTGTGTCTACACTTCCCACTGCCTTGACAAAGCAGCCAGCATAATTAAGGTCCCGACGCACCCTGGGCATTCTCTCTTCCACCTTCCATCGGGAAAAAGATACAGAAGTCTGAGGTCACATACCAACCAACTCAAGAACAGCTTCTTCCCTGTCAGACTTTTGAATGGATTTAACTTGCATTAAGTTGATCTTTCTCTACACCCTAGCTATGATGGTAACATTGCATTCTGCACTCTGTCCTTTTCTTCTTTATGAACGGTACACTTTGTCTGTATAGCATTGCAAGAAACAATACTTTTCACTGTATGTTAATACATGTGACAATAATAAATCAAATCAGAATATGGCAGGAGTCACCAAACAGAAAATAAACCTAGTATTGACTTTACTCTCCCTTCCCTTCTCCAGCCAAAGAGCTTCCAGACTGCTGATCTTATTTGACATAACACAGAGCAGGTTTCAAACCTGGACTTTTCAGATCTCTATGGCTCAGTAGCAAACTGAGCAACTAAACGACTAAGCGTTGATGCCTTTGAAGTAAAAGGGACTATTAGTTGCATCGGGTTAATGATCGAAAAAGATGTTGGATATTCAGCTTAGTGCCAGAGTAAATCAGTCAGATGGTACATTTTGAAGAGTTAGCTGGAACGCCTTACTTGACCAGATTTAGAATATTTGTTTGCTGATTAGAAGGTTTGGTGAATAAAATGGAGAAATGACTGCCCTCCCCGCCCCCCCATCCAGCACCCCATTAGGCCCTGTTCCCTTGGCACTGCCTGATGCCTGGTGGGCAGTGCCAAGGTGCCTGCTGGCCATTGCCAGCTTTCCCCTTGTGCAGTGCCAGGGGCTCCAGCTGGCTCTGCCAAGCTGGCAATGCCCAGGGCACCTCCCCTTTTACCTCTAATCCCCTGGGGAGCCTCCATAGCACCCCCCCCTCCCCTCCCCCCCCTCCCCATTCAGTTGGGTCAGACCACCAGCTTCGAACAAGTGGGGAGTCACTGTAAACTCCACTCCTGGCTGAGGTGATGGTTGGGGTGGTGATGTGGTGTGGTGTAAAGAGACACCAGTGGAGGTATCAGTCCCAGAACCGCTAGCTAACAAAATGTAAATTCCTGATTTAAATAATTTATTCAGCTCCACGCCAATTTCTGGCGTGACGAGGCTGGAAATCTGGTGGCTGGAGATTTGTGGAGGTTGACGTGCCCAGCGGGGCCTGAGAAATGATCTCCGTTTGAGTCTCCCGACCTGCTGTGCTACAAAAGCAGCACAATGGGCCAGGACAATTGCCTCCAATTTGTGTCCTTGAGAAATAATTCTGACCTTTCTTTTGCTGACAAGGTTGTGAAATCGGTGCGGGAGTCGGCCATGTGACTCTTTTGACCCGCTCCCCCCTTCGGTAAGATCACGGCTGATCTTCCATATCAATTCTGGCCGATTTCCCCATTTTCTTCTTTGACACGGTGCATGAAAATAAACGTTGGCTGAGACGCCAAGTGAATAACCTGCTGATGGTTGGTGCAGGCTTGGAGGGAGGGCCAAAGGACCTGTTCCTGTGCTTGATATTTCTTGATGTTTCTTTGATATTTGCCGAAAGTGCTGCTGTTATTTTCCATCCCTCTGAACAGGCAAAGCCTTTGGTTCAATGTCTTGTCCAACAACCAACACCTTTGACCATGTGCTGCACGCTAGCTGTCAGCTGAGATTAGGTTCTTGTGGCCTAGCTTGAATAGCCCTTGGTGCATGTACAACTGACCTACCGAGTATCGCAGCTAAATCTAACCCATCGACGTGTGTGGATATCAGAATATTCCTGTCACGGTGCGAGGATTTGCCTTTAGATCTGAAAAGGAAGCTCCAATATTTGATCTTGTGTAAGGCTGTTAACGTAACAAAACGTCCCAAGGCACCTGTGGTAGCATGGTGGCACAGTGGTTAGCACTGCTGTCTCACAGCACCAGAGACCCAGGTTCAGTTCTGGCCTTGAGTCACTGTGTGAAATTTGCACGTTCTCCCTGTGTCTGTGTGGGTTCCCTCCCATAATTCAAAAATGTGCATGTTAGGTTGATTGCCCATGATAATTTGACTCTAGTATCAGGGCCATTAGCAGGGTAAATACGAGGAGTCACAGGGATAGGGTCTGGGGGGATTCTGTTTGGTGCAGACTTGATGTAATGTAAAAGAAGATAGGAGGAGTTTTTTTTCCATATATAAAAAGTAAGAGGCAAAAATAGCCATTGGACCACTGGAAAATGAGCTGGAGAAATAGTAATGGGAAACAAAGCAATGGCAGAGGAACTGACTTTGTGTCAATCTTCATGGTGAAAGGCGCCAGTGGGATGCCAGAGCTCCAGGAGAGCCAAACGACACAGGTGAATGCAGTGAATGCCATCACTAAGGAGATGATTCTGAGAAACTGAAAAATCTGAAGGTGAATAAATGACCTGGACCGGATGGACTACACCCCCGGGTTCTAAAGGAGATAACTGAGGAAATTGTGGAGGCATTAATGGTGATTTTTCAGGAATCACTGGAGGCAAGAAGATGCCAAAGTACTAGAAGGTAGCTAATGTAACACTGCTGTTTAATAAGGGAGAGAGGAAGCAGACAGGAATTTATAGGCTGGTTAGACTGACTTTGGTCGTTAGCAAAATTTTAGAGACCATTATTAAAGATGAGATTGCAGAGTACTTGAAAGCACATGATAAAATAGGATGGAGTCAGCACAGCTTTGTCAAGAGGAGGTCATGTCTGATAAGTCTGTTAGAGTTCTTTGAGAGGCAACAAGGAAGTTAGATAAAGGAGAACCAGTGGATGTGATTTATTTAGATTTCCAAAAGGCCTTTGACAAGATGCTGCATAAGAGACTGTTAAATAAGTTAAAAGGTCACAGTGTTCGGGGAAGATCCTGCCACGGAAAGAGGATTGGCTGACTAGAAGAAGGCAGAGAGTAGGGATAAAGGGATCTTTTTCAGGATGGCAGCAGTGACCAGTGGTGTGCCTCGAGTCAAACTTTTCGCAACATACATCAACAATTTGGAGGAAGGAACTGAAGGCACTGTTAAGTTTGCAGATGATACAAAGATATGTAGAGGGGCAGGTGGTATTGAGGAAGCAGGGGGCTGCAGAAGGACTTGGTCAGATTAGGAGAGTGGACAAACAAGTGGCAGATGAAATACAATGTGGAAAGGTGCGAGGTTACGCACTTTAGGAGGAGGAATGGAAGCATAGACAATTTTCTAAATAGGGGAATGCTTAGGAAATCAGAAACTCAAAGGGACCAGGGAGTTATTGTTCAAGATTCTTAAGATAAATATGCAGGTTCAGTTGGTAATTAGGAAGGCAAATGCAATGTTAGCATTCATGTCAAGAGGGATAGAATACAAGAGATTGAGGCTATAAAAGGCTCTGGTCAGAGCCCATCTGGAATGTTGTGAGCAGTTTTGGGACCTGTTTCTGAAGAAGGATATGCTAACCTTGGAAAGTGTCCAGAGAAGATTCACAAGAATGATCCCTGGAATGAAGAGCTTGATTTATGAGGAACTTTGGATCTGTAGTCGGAGTTTAGAAGGATGAGGGGGGATCTTATTGAAATTTCCAGGATACTGCGAGGCCTGGATAGAGTGGATGCAGAGAGGATGTTTGCAATAATAGGAAAAACTAGATCCAGAGAGCACAACCTCAGATTAAAGGGATGATCCTTTAAAACAGAGATGAGGAGGAATTTCTTCAGCCAGAGTGATGAATCTGTGGAACTCCTTGCCATAGAAGAATGTGAAGGCCAAGTCATTAAGACAGAGACAGATAGCTTCTTGATTAATACGGAGGTCAAGGGTTATGGGAAAAGGCAAGAGAATGCGGATAAGAAAAGTATCAGCCATGATTGAATGGTGGAACAGACTCAATGGGCTGAGAGGCCTAACTCTGCTTCTATGTCTTATGGTCTTATGATGGGCCGAATGGCCTCCTCCTGCACTGTCGTGATTCTACAAAGAATGTTTATAGATAAAATCTAACACCAAGCCATAGAGGAAATAATAAGGCAAGTGACCAGATAGGTTACCTTAAAGGAGGAGAGGGAGGTGGGCAGATTGAGGGAGGGAACTCCAGGGCTTGGGGCCCAGGGAGCTGAAAACATGGCCATCATTGATGAGGCGAAGGAAAGTTGGGGCACTCAGTAGACCGGAATTGGGAAATCAGGGCATTTAAAATGGGAATTTTCAGGAGTGTCTCATTTTAATTCAGATGGTAGACTAGAAAGCAGGACTATTTCCCCAAGGCGCGTGTCAATAGGTTGCTATTATGTTCTTGCGTCATTCTGCTTTACGTAGGGAGCTTTCATTTCATTTTTAAATCCCTTCCCCGCTGATTTTATATGATTGTGGCAGTGGTGAGCACAGCGATACTCAGCAGGGAGGAGTTTAAAAATAAAACAACGACCCCCAACCGGTGTGTAGATGAGCAGAATGCTTCAGGCTCATTGAATATTAATTTCCCAAAAAAGTCATTCTTGATTTCTGAGGAAGAATATTTGTGTGTTTGCCCTTTCTTTATAAAATGTGGAGCATTCTGGAATCTGCAGCAGTGCAGGGAAAAAAACAAGCTGCATGCGATGAAAGAAAAGCTTGTATTGATAAAGCACCTTGCATGACTTGACATCGTAAAGCAATTTACAGAGATGATATTTCAAGTGTAATCACTATTATAGGACCTGTCATGAAAAAGAGGACAGATTACTTCATTATGCCTAATCTCTGTAAATATTGATTCATATCCATGTTTGTTCATCCACTATGTATTGAGGAGTTGACAATACAGCCCTTGAGCCTGATGAAAGGTCATCCCTTCTCTCTTCACAGATGCTGTCAGACCTGCTGAGATTTTCCAGCATTTTCTGCTTTTGTTTCAGATTCCAACATCCACAGTACTTCGTCTTTCGCTCCCTCGGGCCTAATGTTTTGCAGCTCCATCGTAGAATTCCTATAGTGCAGAAGGAGGCCATTTGGCCCATCGAGTCTGTACCAACCACAATTCCATCCAGGCCCTATCCCCTTGATATTTAACCTAGCTAATCCCCCTCACACAATGAGGCAATTTAACATGGCCAATTCACCTAACCTGTACAGCTTTGTGTAGACTGTGAGCGAAAACCACAGCATCCGGAGAAAACCCACACAGACATGGGGAGAATGTGCAGACTCCACACAGTCACCCAAGCTGGGAATTGAACCTGGGTCCCTGGTTCTGTGAGGCAGCAGTGCTAACCACTGCGCCACTATGCCACCCTTGTTTCCACGTTTGGCTAATGGACTAGTTTCATCGCTCTGATGCCTTGGATGTGACTGCACACAGCTCTAAGCTCAATTGTGGAAAAAGACAAAAGAAAACATGGCTGCCTCCCCATGTGACTTTTCTTAAGTTCGTGTTCTTTTCCAGATGAGATGTGGTGTCCGTATTGATCTCACATCCTGAGTTGTGGGCTTAATAGCCACAAGGGTTCCAGCTAGTTGGCAATTTTGTTTTCAGAACGATCCATTCAAATTGGATAATTCCCATTCTTGGTTTCAGGGAAGGGCAGCAACTGCCATCAGTTGGGAATGAAACTGGAGAAGTTCTAATCCATGAAAGCAGGCGATCTTGGATGACCTTGTTTCCAATGTTTTGTCCAGTATTTTAAAAAAAATGTTGATTTGAAGTACAGACAATGGCATGTCGGTATTGCGCGTGGCCTGTCAAACCCTATAGGGATTTAAATGTCTCAATAAAATGGCCCCTCGTTCTCTTAAACATCAAACAACAAAAGCCCATTCTGCTCAATGGAAAGAACAGCAACCAAAGTGCAGGATCAGCTGGCGAGGAGATGGTGAAAGCAGATATGATAATGACTTTTAAGAGGCATCTTGACAAAATTATGATAGGATGAGTATAGAGGGATATGGTCCCCGGAAAGGTAGAGGGCTTTAGTTCAGTTGGGCAGCATGGTTGGTGTAGAAGGGCTGAAGGGCCTGTTTTTGTGCTGTAATTTTCTTTGTTCTTTGTGTGATTGAAATGAGTGAGGGAAGAGGTTGATCAAGCTTCTTACTTTGAACTTTTAGAGTCTGTGGAAATCCAAGATCAAATGACAAGAATAGTTAGGGTTTTAAACCCAAACTTCGAACCCTGGCAATATTCTTGTAAATCTCCAGTGCATTCACCCCAGGGTGACTACACTCTTCCTGTAATGTGACCAGAGCTACACACTCCAGTTGTAGCTTTAACAGTGGTTTACACAATCCTAACATTATATCCTTTTATATTCTAGAGCATTCCAGGTACCTTCTTTACAATGTTGTCTACTTTAACTGCTTCCTTTGGGGACCTATGTACTTGCACGCTAAGGTCTTCTTCTACCCTTCTTAGTATATTCCTCCACAGTTGTTCTGTCACAACATTGCAGCTGGATTTATTTGCAACATGAAAATAGATCACTGAACCCAAATTGTCTGCTGCTGTTTGCATAAACCTCTTCTCCCTTTTCGTTTCACCTGATTCCCTTTTCCCTTTCCGCTTTTTACCCACTTTGATGCATCTATGCTATTCCTCTCAGCCACTCGCTGTGATAGCAGGTTTGACGTTCTAATTATACTCTTGACTGAGGAAGTTTGTTCCGAGTTCCTGATTGGATTTATTACTGAAGGTCTCATATTTATAGAGCGCTGAGTCTATCGTTCAGGCAGTTGAGGCGTTGTTGGCCACAGGTCTATCATTGGGGTTTGTGGTTTGAGTAATTTGAAGTGTCCCATATGATGCAAATTGATGCAACTTCATAGTGTATTGGGTTAATTTTTTTGTGTGTCTGTGGTGTATTGGAGTTACTGAATCACATCTCTCCATTCATGGAGTGCATGAATCAGAAAAACGCAGTCTGCAAATGCAGCAGATGATCAAGAAGGCGAATGGAAGGTTGGCCTTTATTGCGAGGGGGATGGAGTATAAAAACAGGGAGGTCTTGCTACAATTGTACAAGGTACTGGTGAGGCCGCAACTAGGGTACTATGTGCAATTTTGGTCTCCTTATTTAAGAAAGGATATATTAGCTTTGGAAGGGGTACAGAGAAGGTTCACCAGGTTGATTCCAGACATGAGGGGGTTGGCTTATGAGGAGAGATTGAGTAGACTGGGCCTGTACTCATTGGAGTATAGAAGGTTGAGGGGAGATCTTATAGAGACATAAGATAATGAATGGGCTAGACAGGGTAGGAGCAGTGAGGTTATTTCCACTTAGAATGGAAACAAGAACTAGGGGGCACAGCCTCAAAATACAAGGGAGTCAATTTCAAACAGAGTTGAGGAGGAACTTCTCCCAGAGCGGGGGGAATCTTTGGAATTCTCTGCCCTTTGAAGCAGTAGAAGCTACTTTGTTAAATATGTTTAAGTCACAGATTTTTAACCAATAAAGGAATTAAGGGCTATGGGGAGCGGGCGGGTAAGAGGAACTGAACCCACTATCAGATCAGCCGTGATCTTATTGAATGGTGGGGCAGGCTCGAGGGGTAGATGGCCTACTCCTGCTCCGATTTCTTATGTTCTTAATACATTGAATAAGCAGAGGAACAAGTGTTGTTTGTTGTTGCCTGATCACAGCGTTGTGTATCAGGAGCTGCATGCTCCTTTTCAATCGGTTAATTCACTGCCTGTTGCCATTTGCTTTGAGGTCTTTTGTTAAGCAACCCCACACACCCAGGAAATTTCCTCCTATTAATTCACGCATTCAGGTGAAGTGTTGAAAACTCACCTGCGTGTTCTACTCTCCTGGGTGGTTTTGGCCTGAAGGGGGGGTGGTGGTGGGTGTGTGAAGAGTGTGCAGCCACCAGTCTCATTGTGCCTGTCAAGTTCCTGGCAGTGTGATTGAAAAGCCGTGCGCTGAGGAATGCGGTGAATGTTAATCTCTTCTGTGTCACCTGCTCAAACGCAGGCTGAATTGGAACTGAGAGTGTGACAGATTAGACACTTGAATTCAAATGTTCAAAATTATTTGCTCAATTCGTCTTTAAGGTTTTGATTTGATTTGTTATTGTTGCATGTATTAGTATACACTGAAAAGTATTGTTTCTTGCACACTATACAAAGCACACTCTTCATAGAAAAGGAAAGGAGAGGGTGCAGAATGTAGTATTACAGTTTTGGCTGAAGTGCAGAGGAAAATCAACTTAGTATGAGGTAGGTCCATTCAAAAGTCTGATGGCTGTAGGGAAGAAGCTATTCTTGAGTTAGTTGATGCATGGAAGAAGGTGGAAGAGAGAATGTCCAGGATGCATAGGATCCTTAATTATGCTGGCTGCTTTTCTGAGGCAGGGAAGTGTAGACAGCTCACTGGGTAGGAGGCTGGTTTTTGTGATGGGCTGCTTTCATGACCCTTTGTAGTTTCTTACGATCTTGGACAGAGCAGGAGCCATACCGAGCTGTGATACAACCAGAAAGAATGCTTTCTATGGTGCGTCTGTAAAAGTTGGTGAGAGTCTGGAAATTTTCTCCTCGAAGCCCACTCTCTTTCTTTCTCTTCCTTTAAGATGCTACTTCTAACCTATAACTTTTGAGTAACTTTCATCTTCTGCCTTAGTATGGGCCTTTTATGGCTTGTGCCAAATCTTTTATGATAACTCTTCCAAATTACCTTGGGACTTAGTACTAAATGAAATGGAAAAGCAATGGCACATTGATATTGGTAATCCAGGGACTCGTGTTTAAATCCCACCGTGACAGATGTTGAAATTTGAATTCAGTAACAATCTGTAATGAGAAATGATGATCATGAAACCATTGTCGATTATCATAAAAGCCCATCTGATTCATTAATGTTGTTAGGGAAGGAAATCTGCCGTACTTATCTGGTCTGGCCTACTTGACTCCAGACCAACAGCAATGGCATTGACTCTTAACTGAAATGGCCAAGCAAGCCACTCAGTTCAAAGCTGAGGAGTAGATAATAAATCAATAAATGCTAGCCAGCAACAACCACATCCTATGAACGAATAAAATGGAAAGGGAAATAAGTGTGCATTGTGATCCATTAATATCTTCAAAATAAAAACTCTGGCCTCCCTTAATTTTTCCGGTTGATGTTCTAGCTACCTAACACAACTGAGTACTTCCCAACACCACTTCCCAGAGGGCAATTAAGAGTTGATCACATTGCAATGGGACTGAAATCATACATAGTCCAATTTGGGAAGGACAATGATTTTCTTCCCTCAAGGGCATCATTAATGAGCCAGTTGGGTTTTTTTAAAGACCTTTTTAGTTAATACACAAAACTCAAATTGTCCAAGTACAATGGCAGAATTTGAACTTGTTTTATGCATTCATCGTGCACCAAGATAATCATGGCACCCTTATCCTGTATCTGGTGTAACAAAACTTTGCATGTTGATTGACCAACCCAAATAATGAGCATTATGGCTATCGAATCAATAAGTTGAGTTATAATCGTCGAATCCTGACAGTGCAGAAGGAGGCTGTTTGGCCAGTGAGTCTGCACTGAACGCAATCTCACCCTATTCCCATAACCCCATGTATTTACCCTGCTAATCCCCTGACACCAGGATCAATTTAGCATCCACTTAACCTGCACATCTTTGGACTGTGGGAGGAAACTGGAGCACCCAGAGGAAACCCACGCAGACATGGGGAACTGCGTTCCCCATGATAGTGCCAGAAGCCAGGAATCAAACTCAGGTCCCGGGCGCTGTGAGGCAGCTCTTCATTCTCTCCGCTCTTTGACCTAGCGTGAAAGAGAAATATTCCTTTTATACCCTGCAACTGCACTGTATTATTTTTGCTTTGGTCAAATTGATGTGTGACGTATGCTCAAAGCTGTAACATCTGTGGCAGGAGTACAGATAGCTAACAGCCATAAGCACTGCTGTTTCACCTCAGCAACCTGCTTTCAAATTCAGCCCAGGCAGATGGTAAAAAAGATTTGTTTTTGTTGCTTGGTTACTTGCTCACGAGAGGCTGTGGGCACTAAAGGAGGCACAGTTCAGGCAGCTTGACACGGTCCTCACAGACTGGTGTCTGCAGATTAAAACCCAGATTTTTATTTCTCCACAATTGACGGCCGTGTCTTCAACTGCCTGGAGGCCGAAATGCCACTAATGCCCCGCCAGACCTGAGAAATGATCCCTTCTGCAGAAGGATGATTTAGATCTGGAACATCAGCCCTGTCTCTGGCCACAGATACTGCCAGATCTGCTAAGTTGATCTAGCATTTGCTGTTTTTATTTGGGGAATGATAACAGGAATAGGCCATACTGCTTTCAGTCAATTCCCCACCACTGAATAAATCATGATTACTTCAAATCCATTTTCCTGCCCAAAGGCCCCTATCCTTTGATTCCTGTGTTAGTGTATGTGTGTGTGTGTGCCCTCCCCACTCTGCTCTGCACCATCAGTACACCTGTTACCTGGTTATCAAGCTTGCCATTGAGTTACAGTTCGTTCTGAGATTCTCTGATGGAGGAAAGAGCGTGCAGACCAGCAGCGTGGAACATAGAGATTGCATTGACTGACCAGAAGTGGCAATCCCCAAAGAGACCTGCATTCCTGCATAGCCATTTCATTCCACAGAGCCAGGGGTGCAGGCCTTTTGGCCCGTTTATCAAGGTGGCACAGCGGTTAGCATCGCTGTCTCACAGCGCTGGTGAGCTGGGTTCAATTCTGGCCTTGGGTCACTGTCTGTATGGAGTTTGTACATTTTCCTCATGTCTGTGTGGTTTCCTCCCAGGTATTCTGGTTTCTTCCTACAGTCTAAAGATGTGCATATTGGGGATTAGCCATGGTAAATTTCCCCTTGCTATCATGGAATTATTAGGGTAAATATCTGTGATTACGGGGATAGGGCCTGTTTGGGATCATTGACAGTGCAGGCTTGATGGGGTGAATGGTCTCCTTCTGCACTGCAGGGATTCTATGATCAATTTTCCAGCTTTCCAATTAGTATCTCTCTCCCCCAAAACACGTATGGTTACAGGGTTAGGACCCAAGTAGGATTGTTATCGGTGAAGCTCCGTAGGCTGAATGGCCGCTTCCTGCACTGTAGGGATTCTAAATGGGATTTCTATTTGATAATCATGTGGGAACAGATGAAAGAAATACATTTTGTGTGTTTCTTAATAATTGGAAATAAATGACATACAATACACACAGCGCGCCTCCAATTATAACAAACTGTAGGCCAATTGAGGCTGGAGCCAAGTTGATGGGGGAAGAATGAGACAGATATTACTTCCCTCCCCCCCACCCACCCCTTCTCATTTACACGTGATTGCATGTGCTGTTGTAATTATACAGGGTCCAGAGCATTGTGTGCAGTTTTGGTCTCCTTTTCTGAGGAAGGATATTCTTCTTCTCGAGGGAGTGCAGCGAAGGTTTACCAGGCTGATTCTGGGGATGGCAGGACTGATGTGCAAGGGGAGATTGACTAAATTAGGATTGTTTTTGCTGAAGTTCAGATGAATTGGGGTGGGGAGGGGTGGATCTCAGAGACTTACAAAATTCGAACAGAGCCTGACAGGGTTGACGCTGGAAGGATGTTCCTGATGGTGGGGGAGCCCAGAACTAAGAGTCACAGTCTGAGGATACAGGGTAGACCATTTAGGAGGGAGATGAGGAGACATTTCTTCATCCAAAGAGTGGTGAGCCTGTGAAATTCATTACCACAGGAAGTAGTTATACCAAAACATTGAATGTATTCTAAGGGCGGCTGGATATAGCACTTGGGGTGAATGGGATCAAAGGTTATGGGGAGAAAGCAGGATTAGACGATCAGTCATGATCATGATGAATGGTGGAGCAGGCTGGAAGGACCAAATCGCCTCTTCCTGCTCCTATCTTCTGTTTCTGTGTTTCTATATCACTGGTCACCTAATGTATCTATCTCTGTGGATCCTCTTTCCCCCAACTCTGTATCGGATTTTCTTTTTAATTCATTCTTGGGACAAGGGCATAACTGGCTGGCCAGTGTTTATTGACCATCCCTAGTTGCCCTTGGAAGGTAATTGAGAATCAACCACATTGCCATGGTCCTGGAATCGCATGTAGGCAAGGATGAAGATTTCCTTCCCTAAAGGACATTAGTGAACCAGATAGGTTTTTCTGACAATCAATGATGGTTTCATGATCATCAGTAGATTCTTAACTCTCGATATTTTATGGAATTCAGATTCCATATCTACCGGGACCGGGGCTCGCAGGACATTAGCTGAGATTCTGGATTTATAATCTAGCAATAATACCACTAGTCCATTGCCTGCTCCTATCTTCTGTGTTTCTCTGTTTCTGTGCACCCCCTTGTCCTGTAACCAGCCAGATTCAACATTGAGACTTCACTGGCTGCATGCCCTAATGGGGAGCAGGGTGGCTAATGTGTGATCTCCTGTGGTGCTTCGGATGGACTTGCTGCAAAGAAGCAGAGGTTGCACTGCAAGCAAGCCTGGTGCAGAGTTAATGTTTAGACAATGCCTGTGTCCCTGATCTGCCTGGCTTCACAGCACCAAGAGTTAAGATGCTGGATTGAAAACAGTGGGACGGATTTGCTGCTTGTGCAAGTTTAAAATCAACATTCTGTAAAGATTTTTTTTTACAAAGAAAATACATTTTCCTCCAAATTAGGGCAGCTTAGTAAACTGTCAATGCATGTATGAGTGTTTGGGGGGTAAAAAAAGGATCAGTGTGGGAGTAGTGAACTGAGAGAATATCGTTTAATCATTTCATTCATTTTCTTTCATTCATTCATTCATTCCCTCCATTCATTCATTTTTTTTTCCCTGGGTTCATTCAACCTGCTTCTGATGGAGCAAAAAAAACTGCAGCTGGTTGGGACGTAAGCCTTTGGTGAAAAACCTTGCGCTGCTTGTGAGTGGGTAGTGTAGGTGGGAGAGAGAGAGAGAGAGTTGCAAATTTCAAAATTAATATATTCCTTCAGTCTCCCCCCCCCCGGCTCCCAGCCCCCTCCTCCGCCTCTCTCTGTTTTGTCGTCCTGGTGGGAACAGATGGTTTGTAGACGGTGTCTGATTGTGCTGATAGAGGATTGGTTCCCTTGAGAAAAGTTTTACAGCCTGGAACTCTAAGTCTAAAGTAAACATCCTTTGTACTCTGTTTTGATGAGACCTGGTGGAGGATAGTGCAAAGCAAAATAAGGAACTGAAAAAGAAACTTTGCTTGCACCTAAGTTTAGCGTGGGTACAAAACGTGACTGTCAAATCGAGCTGACTTGACGGTTAGCAAGTGTGCAGTTCTTTTTAAAAAAAAGTTTTTCTCCTCATTCAGTTGAAGCTCTGTGGATTCCTCCATTGAGTTTATTTTGGTGTTCAGTTAAGCCTTTCAGTCTAAGGAGGTGTCATTTTGACTCCTTGGGCCTGCGTGGCTCCCTGCCAGTTGAGGTGTTATTATTAATCTAGGTTTTGTTGGGTTAGGGGAACTTAGCTTGGGTTCCTTGTTCCTGGATGCTACTACACTGTCAATCTTTTTTATTATTCATTTGTTGGACATTGGCGTTGCTGGCTGGCCACCATTTATTGCCCATCCCTAGTTGCCCTTGAGAAAGTGATAGTGAGCTACCTTCTTGAATCACTGCGTGCTGTGGGTTAACCCACAATGTCATTAAGGAGGGAATTCTAGGATTTTGACCCAGCAACTGCAAAGAAACAGTAATGTATTTCCAAGTCATAATGGTGAGTGGCTTGTAGGGGAACTTGCAGGTGTTGTTCCCATTTATCTCCTGCCCTTGTCCTGCTAGATGAAAGTGATCATGGGTTTGGAAGGTGCTGTCTAAGGATCTTTGGTGAATTGCTTCAGTGCACCTTGTAGAGAAATGCACCGTTGCTACTGAGCATTGGCAGTGGAGAGTTGAATGTTTGTAGATGTAGCACCAATTGAGTAGACTGCTTTATCCTGGATGATGCCAAGCTTCTTGAGTGTTGGAATTGCACCCATGCAGTGGGGAGTATTCCACTTGTGCCTTGTAGATGGTGGACAAGCTTTGGGGAGTCAGGAGGTGAGTTACTCACCGCAGTGTTCCCAACCACTGGCCTGTTCTTGTAGCCGCTGTATTTATGTGGCGAGTCCAGTTGAGTTTGTGGTCCATCCCTGATGGATCTTTGCATATATGAGGAAGATAGGACTTAGCTCCGTTCCAGGTACTAACGAGGGGTAACCCTGGTGGATTTGTCAAATGATCTCCCACCGTTTGCCTGCAATTAGCTGCTCGAATCATCAAACCTCACAGCACTAACCTTCCTTGGGCAAGTGGGAAACAATCCTAACTCTTATCCGTCAGGCTTTTGAATGGACCTACCTTATCATAAAATCCTACAGTGCAGAATGAGGCCATTCAACCCATGAAGTCTGCACTGACCACAATCTCACCTAGACCCAATCCCCAAAACCCCACCTATTTACCCTAACTAGTCCCACTGACACTAAGGGACAATTCAGCATGGTCAATCAACCTAACCCGCACATCTTTGGACTGTGAGAGGAAACCCGCAGACATGGTGAGAACGTGCAAACTCTACATAGAGACCCAAGCGAGAATCAAACCCGAATCCTTGGCGCTTTGAGGCAGCAGTGCCAACCACTATGCCACAGTGTTGCCCTGAGTTGATCTTTCTCTACACTTTAGTTCTGACTGTGGCACTGCAGAATGTAGTGTTACAGTCACAGCTCGGGTGTAGAGAACTTCTCCATGTACTCCTACTCCCCCATGTACTCTATGCACAGTATGCTTTACTTTAACCTAGTAAGGATTGAAAACAATATTTTCACTGTATCCCAATACACGTGACAGTAATAAATCAAAGGGTACAAGCTATGGAGTTTAAACGAATGTGCTGTTGTTGAGACGTTTTGCTGTAACAATGCTCGAGTGTAATTACATGGGATTTATCTCACAATCAGGCTACAGCATTGAGAATAAATTGCCCTTTCCATATTTTTGGACCCAGAAAATTCAAAGCAGAGCGTCATTGCCAAGGACCAAGGAATGTGAATGCAAATCTGATCTGGATACTTCTGTTTTGAAGATTGGATTTCCAGGATCTGTTCATCCTCTGGCTGTGATTTTGAAGTTTCTGAACCACTCCTTTCTTGCAAATAATCCAAACTTGTGGAGAAATGGCAGATGGAACTTAATCCAGATAAATGCAAAGTGATGTATTTTGTTAGATCTAATGCAGGCTGGGAGCTGTACAATAAATGACAGAACCATCCAGAGTATAGAGAGACAGAGGGATCTGGGTGTGCAAGATCCTTAAAGGTAGCAGCACAGGTCGAAAAGGTGGTGAAGAAGGCATATAGCATGCTTGCCTTTAGTGGACGGGGTATAGAGTATAAAAGTTGGCATATGATGTAGTAGTTATATAGAATGTTGGTTAGGCCACATTTGGAATATTGTGTCCAGTTTTGGTTACCACACTATCAGAAGGATGTGGAGGCTTTGGAGAGAGTGCAGAAAAGGTTTACCAGAATGTTACTTGGTGTAGAGGCTTTTAGCTATGAGGTGAGATTGAGTAAACAAGGGTTGTTCTCCCTGGAAAGACGGAGGTTAAGGAGCGACCTAATTGAAGTTATAAAATTATGAAGGGCATAGGTAGGATGAACAGTTGGAAGCTTTTTCCCAGGTCAGAAATGACAAACACAAGGGATCACAAGTTCAAGGTAAAGGGGGCCAGGTTCAATACAGAATGCAGGGGACGTATCTTACAGAGGCTGGTGGGGGCCTGGAATGCACCACCAAGCAAGGTAGTTGATGCAGACATGTTAAGATCATTTAAGACTTATCTAGATAGCCACATAAACAGACTGGGAATAGATGGATACAAACAATGATGTAGTTAGGAACACACGATCGATGCAGGCTTGGAGGGCCGAAGGGCCTATTCTTGTGCTGTATTGTTCTTTGTTTCTTTGTCTTCCTTCCCCCTGATCTTCTCATGGAATCGTCAAAACCCTACATTGCAGAAAGAGGCCATTTGGCCCATCAAATCTGCATTGACAACAAATCCCAACCAGGCCCTATTGCTGTAACCCCACACATTTACCCAGCTAAATCCGCTAACCTATGAATTCTGGGGCAATTCAGCATGGCCAATGCGCCTAACCGAAACATCTTTGGAGTTTGGGAGGAAACCAGAGCACCCAAAGGAAGCCCACGGGGAGAACGTGTAAACTCCACACAGACAGTGACCCAAGGTGGGAATAGAATCATGAAAACAGATACCGCTGCCATGTTGTCAAAGAATTTTGCAACTCCCCAGCAGAGAATTGAACCCTGGTCTCCCACATGACCTGCGGGGATACTAACCTCTACACTAATGAGGAAATTCTTTAAGAAAATCTCAACCAAACTTGTCAGTGGGAACTTATGTCATTGGTACTGGAGTCTATTTATTTGATTCTGCATGAATTATTTTTCTTACAAGTCTGTAAAGTTGCTCACCAACTTAAGGCTTAGTTGACTGAACAACTAATAGTCTGTACGGTCTCTGATAACAGAACAGCAAACCACAACCTAATAAGTGTTTCCTGCTATAATAGTGTGTCCAATAACCCATAAGTCTGCAGGTGACATACAAAGGTGCCTTCTATAATTTATTTTTGACAAAAACAGACTAATATAAATCTGAAAAATTTGATTTATTCTTGTCATTTGATTGTTTCTTGTGCACTGGATAACCCATACCGTTCGTAGAATACATAGGGGCGAAGGAAAGGAGAGAAGTGACGATGCAGAATGTAGTGGTACAGTGATAGCTGGGGTGTTAGAATAGAGTTTTAAAAGCATAGAATGAGAGTAAAAGATTGCAAAAGGTAGAATTAGAGGATATGCAGGAGACAGCTTACAAGAAACCATCTGTAGTGATCTGTAATCAAACTGAAGTGAGCACTTGAACATGAGTGAACAATGTGAGTGGTTACGTAGCAAAATGCAAAAGGAAAAGTAATATGGACCCCAAATTACACTGGGGGATGGGGAGTAGGAAGTGGTCATTCTTATCTGCCCATCTTCCTTCACGTGTTCATTATGAGCAAGTGCAGAAAATAGCAAGCAAATGTTAATGAAATGCTGGCCTTTATATCTCAGACCACAATACAATGGGATGGAGGTTAGCCACACCTGGAGTACTGTGAGCAGTTCCAGACACTACACCATAACAGAGTCAAAAATGATGGGGGAAAGCAAGAAAATGAATTTGGGGGCGTAGTTACATCAGCCATGATCTTATTGAATGGTAGAGTAAAACCAAATGGCCTACTGCTGTTCCTATTTCTCGTGTCCTTGGGAAAGACATTTTGGAAGGAGTGCAGATTAGATTTACTGGAATGAGACTTGAACTACAAGGATTCAGCTTTAAAGAAAGATTCCCTAAACCCGGATTAAATTCCCTGGAAGATAGAAGGATAAGGGGCTCTTTCATTGATGTTTTTGAGATGGTAATGGGAAGAGGGGGGAAAATAGAGAGAAAGAAAATCCACTAGTTTGGGTATTTAGGATTAGGAGGCAGAGTCTGAGAAACTCCACTCACACACAAGGATTTGTAAAGGTTTAGAACTCTCTTCACAAATATCAATTAATACTCGATCATTTATTCATTTTTCTAACTGAGAATGATCAGTTTTTGTTGGCCAAGGGTATTAGGAGATATGGGGAGGTGGGTACATGGAGTTAGGTTGCAGACAAGTCATGATCTTATTTATTAGTGGCTTGAGGAACTAAACTGCCTTGCTTCTGTTCCTATGTTACTTCATTATCTCTCATTGCCTGAAGCTGGAAATTGTTTCTGTTCCTTGGGATCTATCAGGCACTAATCTCAATAACAACCAGGGATGGGCAATAAGTGTTGGCCAGCCAGTGATGCCCATGTCCCATGACTGAATTTTTAAAAAAATTGACATTCAATGGCATTTACCACTGCTGAATCCCCCACTGTCAACATTCTCAGGGTTACCATTGACTAGGAACTGAACTGGATTCACCAGATAAATACTGCGGTCACAAGAATCAGTGAAAAGCTAAGAGCTCTGCAGAGAGTAACTCGCCTCTTGACTCCCCAAAGCCTGTCCAGCATCTGTAAAGCCCAAGTCAGGAATGTGATGGAATATTTCCCGCTTGATTGGATGGATGCAGCTTCCAGCAATACTCAAGAAGCTCGATGCCATCCAGGACAAGGCCCACCTGCTTGGCACCATGTCCACCCCCTCCTTCACCCATGCACAGTGGCAGCTGTGTGTACCATCTACAAGATGCTCATCAAAGCTCACTAGACAGCAACTTGTATAGAATCGTAGAATTCCTAAGCGCAGAAGAAAGCCATTTGGCCCATTGAGTCTGCACTGACCACAATCCCACCCAGACCCTATTCCTGTAACTCCACATATTTATCCTGCCAGTCCCCCTGACACGAGTTAATTTAGCATGGCCAATCTGCCTAACCTGCATATCTTTGGACTGAGCGGAAACCAGAGGACCCAGAGGAAACTCACACAGACATGGGGAGAATGTGCAAACTCTCACACTTAGTGACCTGAGGCCAAAATTAAGCCTTTGGTGTCCTTGGTGTTGTGAGGCAGCAGAGCTAACCACTATGCCACCATGCCACCCTTCCAAACCCATGACTGCTACCATCTGGAAAAAAGAGCAGCAGATACCTGGGCACACCAACCTATATGTTCACTTCCAAGCTAGTCACCATCTTGATTTGGAAATATATCACTGTTCCTTCACTGTCGTTGATTAAAATCCTGGAATTCCTTCCTGAACAGCACTGTGGGTGTTCCTACAGCATAGGGACTGCAGCAGTTCAAGGAAGCAGCTTGCCAGTATTTTCTCAAAGGTAATTTGGGATGGGGGCGTCTTTAAAGGAATCCTAGCAAGTGCTGATTAAAATAGAGCTATTTAAATATTGTTAGGCCAAAGTTAATCCTTTGTTTCTCCTTCAGATAGTTAACTCCTTGCTTGGGTCAGAAGTAACAGGAAAGTTAATTGTAGTGACTGCTGCCAGTATGTCACTCCTGTATATTATAAAGGACTAATTCAATTGGGGTGTTCGGAAGATGCCCTGAAAACTCTCAAGAGTGAAGCTTGATCAGTTTGGTGAATGTTTCCGACTCTCGCAAGATTGAATTACAGCTTTTAACTTGCCCTTGGGTCTAAGTAATGTGTCCTGTGTGTCGTATATTAAAAAAATTGAAGAACCACTTCAAGCTTTTGTCTTTAACTCCAGTTACAAGGTTGTGACAATAGGCTAATGTGTATTTCTGTGCCGTACACTGGTGTTAGCTGTGCCTTGGTGGGTGGCACTTTCTCCTCTGTATCACAAACCAACAGCACTTATTCATGTGACCTGAACATTATATCCAGACTGAGGCCCCCACTCTAATACTGATGGAGGTACTGTCCTTCAGATATTAAACTGAGGTTCCCTTTTGCATTGATACCAAATGATTCACAGTTGTGAGGAAGAGCATGGCTGGTTTCCTGGTTTACAATTTAACCCTTGAGCAACATAACCAAATAGTCGGTTTTTAGTAATCGTATTGGTATTTGTGGGATCTTGCCGTGTGCAAATTCGTTGCTGTGTAATCTATATTACAACAGCAACTGGATGCAAGTGTGTGTGTGGGATACTCAGACGTGTGTGGCATGGTGGCACAGTGGTTAGCCCTGCTGCCTCACAGCGTTAAGGATCCAAGTTCAATCCCAGTCTTGACTCTCTGTGTGGAATTTGCACGTTTTCCCTGTGACTTTGCGGGTTTGCTCCCACGCTCCAAAGATGTGCAGGCTAGGTGGATTGACCATGTTAAATTGTCTCTTGGTGTCCAAGGATGTGCAGGTTAGGTGCATTGGCTATGTTAAATTGCTCCTTAATGTCCCAGGATGTGTAGGTTAGGAGGATTTGGCAGGATCAACGTGTGGGGTACGGGAATAGGGCAGGGATAAGATGCTCTGGTGAAGAGTGGGTGCAGGCTGGATGGGCTGCGTGGCCTCCTTCTGCATTATGTGGGAATTCTCGGTTATGAAAGGCACTACAAGCCTGATTAATGTGCAGTGTGTCTGAATGCCAAGATGGAACATGTCTGTTCATCAGTTGGTAGCACTCACTGCTCCTCAAGCCAGAAACACATCATGAGCATTTGTGCAGATGTTGCTGGGCTGATGTTAGAACGCACAGCTGGGGAAGGAGTTGCATTGCCAGGGCTACCATCTGTTGGACAAGTTATTGAGCTCAATGTTACCTGGCAGCACTTTCAGATTTGTGGATGATGGAATGATTTAGGGTTGTGTAATATTGGGTGGGAGGGCCGGTAGTTTCTGGGCCATCCCTCAGGCTGCCAGTAATGAAAGGAGATGAATGGATATGCTCACACCGCGTCTCTATGGGGTACTCTGGATTGGATGTGACTGAAATGTTCATACAAATATGAGCAATGTGAATGCTTTTTATTTTAACCCACTCTGGGGTCTCTCAGCAGACTCACTGATTTTAAATCTGAGATAGTGAGTGGGGTTTCTAAATGTAGAAATGGTCACCACATCTCAGTTTGCTAATGCTGTTAGTGTCCCCTCACTAGGTGATGCCTGATTTTGAGGAAGGGAAGTTGAGGGGTGAAAGAAGAACCCCTCAGAGTTGTAGACATAGGAATTAGGAGTAGAAGTTGGCAAATTAAGCCCCTTGAGCCTGCTCTGCCATTCAGTCGTAGCTGATCTTTCCCTGGTCTCAAATCCACCTCTTTACCTGCTTCCCTTATCCCCTTTTATCATCAATATATCTATCTCCTTCTTGAAACTATTCAGACTCCATTGCGTTATGGGGTAGCGATTTCCGCAAATTCATCACCCTCTGCGAGAAGTAGTTCCTCCTCCATCTCAGGTTTAAATCTACTGCCTCGCAGCCTGTACCTGTGACCCCTTGTTGCAGATTTCCCCCGTAAGAGAGAACATTTGGTCTAGACTCAGTTTATTGATCCTTTTTAAATTTTTCCGCACCTCGTTCCGATCCCCGCTCATCCTTCTAAGCTCTGAGCTCAAACTGTTTAATCTGCCCTCTGACCTTCTTTGAAAACCCGGCTGTGATTAACAGGCGCGTAACTCAGGCAGTGTCACCTGTGCGATCTAAAGATCAAAAATAATTGGTGTGCGAAAGCTCACCGAGTACACTGCTAGGTGAGGGGGTCAGAGTTGCCACTGGATGGAAGCCAGGCGGTGTAAACTGTGTGGCGTGTTGCCTGTCTGCCTCCCTCCCTGCAGCTGTTACTTTGAAACCTGCCAGCTAAACAGGGCATCAGAATTCTCGCTGTGTTGGAACAATACTGAAACATGTTGTTCAGATGCAACTTTTCTTAAAATTTGAGTTGTAACCGATAAAGGGCAAGATTTTCTCGGCTAAAGGCAGTTGTCGAGCAAGAAAAATGGTGATGACTTTTCAATGCCGTATGGTGCGGGGGCAAAAAGAGGGTAGGTGGGGGATCCATGCTGGCGGGCGGCCTCTGATTGATCTGCCCCCTCGTGGCTTAGATGATCTGGGTGTCATTTTGAATAGCCGCCCCTGAGCACACCTGAAAGCGTTCTTCACCCAGGTGCATCCCCCAAGGGTAGAGCCTGGGGCATACCTTCAGAGACCAGTTCTGACCTCACTATGGATGCATTCATTGACATTGGGGAGGGGAACGTGTGAATTTGATGATGATGAAGCTCTTGACACGGGACAGCAGGGAATGTGTCCCGTGCCATTGATGGGAAAGGGGGAAGGAAGGATTGCTTCCTGCTTTTCTTGCGATGTTTTTCCACGCTCGCTGCCAAACCGGCCTGACACCAATGCGGGAGTGGAAATTCCTGGCCGATGTTGGGGAGTAACACTTCATTTTGTTAATTAGAACACAGTTAAGTAACACTATGAGTTGCAATTCATATAGCGCCTATTGTGGAGTAAAATGTCCTAAAAGACTTGGCAGGAATGATCATCAAAACAAAATTTGACTTCAAGCCACATGATGTGCTATTTGTATAGGTGACCAAAAACTTAGTCCGAGCTGTAAGTCTTAATGAGATTCTTAAAGGAGAACAGTGGTGGGGAGACATATGGAGGGGGTTCCAGCAATTTGCACCTAGGCAACCAGAAGCACAGCCACAGCAAAGGAGATTGGAGTCGTCCAAGGTCAAAATTGTGGACGGCATCTCGGAGATTTGTAAGATTGGAGGGAGTAGCCAAGATAGAGAAGCATTTGGACGTAACGATAAAAAAAGTTAACATGTTGCACAATTTTCCTGTCCCATCCGCTGTGGGAATTGTAGCGAGTTGGGGGTGGATGGTGGTCGGACCATGGAAAGGTCCATTCAACCTTGGGTGAGCGTGCTGAAAAATCCTGCTGCGGAGTTGGTGCTGAAACAGGAGACTTAAGAGTAGATAAGTGGGTGGGAGTAGAGATTAATATTCCCACTGGAAACTTGATTGACCTACTGAGTATATGTTCTTTAGAAGCCCCAATACGGTTTGGTTCTTATGGTGAGGACCTGAAGTAGGACAAAAATATTGCCTCACCCAATTTGGATTTATAGTTTTTAATGGTGATTGACCTAGACTGTGTAATATCAGCAAACCAACCCACAGTCTTGTGTGTCGTGTGCTCCCAGAAGAAGAGGCAAACCAAGGTGCTGTGGTTTTGTTTCTTTAAATTAATGAAAAGGTGAGGTTTGAAAAGTCTGTGGTTGCCACTCTTGTTATACAACAGCTCGAGTCCCCTTGCGGTGTCAGTGGCGAGTTCTGAAAGTTGTATTTACGTTAACTCAGCAGATTTGCTGTTAACGTGCTGCTGCATTGACCCATCCACAACACAATGATTTCTAACGGTGGTTAAGGGTTGCGTTGAAAACCTGCTGACCTGATCCCACAAACTTGGGCTATATTTACTCCTGCCCCCTCGTTTAAATACCACTGCCTTCACGTCCAGAATGAGGTGTGCAGTGTGGAGACTGGGGTCTGACATGAGGGAAATGGGAGGATCCATTTTGAATAAAGAACACAGAACAGTGCAGCACAGTAACAGGCCCTTTGGCCCACCTACCCTGGGCTGATCATACTATCCCATTGAAACCAACCGCCTGTATCTTTCTCCTCCTTGCCTTTCACGTGCCTATCCAGATAAGTCTTAAATGTCACTAATGTATCTGCCTCAGCCACCTCACTGTGTATTCCAGGCCTTCGCCACCCTCTGTGTAAAAAAAAACTTCCCCGCAATCTTCACTGAACCCCCCCCCCCCCCCCCCCCCCCCCCCACCCCTTATCTTGAACTTGTGCCCCCTTGTAGTTGTCATTTCTGTCCTTGGAAGAAGCTTCCAGCTGTTCACCCTATCTATACCCTTCATAATTTTATAAACCTCTATTAGATCGCCCCCTCAGCCTCCGTCTTTCTAGGGAGAGCAATCCCAGTTTATTCAATCTCTCCTCCTGGCTAATACTGTTGTGATAAACCTTCCTTGCATTGTCTCCAAAACCTCTGTATCCTCTTAGCCAGGGCTGTATTGGTGAGGTGTTCAGGAATAGCTCATTAGGAAAGAGAGAGACAAGATGGAACCTGTCCTTGGGGAAAGCCTAAGATCTGCTTGTTTTGACGTCACGAGGAACACTTTTCATCAAATACTATCCCAAGTTTAAGCCCCCGCCGGCTCCCAGCTCCTCTCTGACTACTTCTTCCTGATGAACAAAGTAAATGTACCAGTTAAAATTGCTAAATAGCCTTGTATTCAAGATCTGTCTGATTTGTATAAAGACCCTGCAAGCTTTGGGCATGTGTCCTTTGTTTGGAGTGAGTTAGATTTCTGGCAGGTTTATGACCTGGGCCAGTTCCTGCTAAAAAAATCTTTTGAAAAGCTGTCATATTAGATTTGAAACATTGACTCTGTTTCACTCTCCACAGATGCTGCCAGACCTGCTGAGTATTTCCGACATTTTCTGTTTCATTGATTTCAGATTTCCACCATCTACTGTATTTTGTTTTCATTATTATGCTGTGTATAATTATCTCCCAACAATGCAAAGCCAACACCCATTTTAAGTCTACAATTGATTTATTTGCAATACGTTAAAACATCTCAGAACTTACAGGAGTTTCTATGCACATGTTTTGGCGAGGGGGGATTTTTCCTTCCTGTCTGCCATGGGAATCATAGTGGGCAGAAAGGTGGACCATGCAAAGTCTGTTAACCTTGGGTGGAACTTTCAGATTTTGGGTTGAGCGTGGCTGGAAAATCCTGCCCGTTGTCTCAACCAGAACCTGGTCTTTGCTTGAGAGACCTCTGTTCAGTTAGCTCCCTAGCTGCACCCACAGGCCTGGCAATCCATACTCTCGATTAGGAAACTGATTAACATAATCAACACAGATCAAGCAAGCCATTGAACACTCCTAGCTTCCCCAATTGTGTTTCAAATAATTTCCTTTCCTTAAAATGACTCCTCCCCCCCCTCCCCCCCAAGCACTGTCTATGTAATCATTGGCTAGGGGCTGACCATTCTTCAGTACCAGGATCACAAACTTTGGCTCAATGAAGAAGAGGGTTCACAACTTCACATTATAACTCATTTCTCCTTTTACTCAGCTCAGTGTAGTTGTAATCTTTTTTCCTAACTTATTTGTCGACCTTTCCTCCGTCTTGCGTGCCTCTCACTCCCTTTTACTCTGCTGATCCAGACAGTCTTCAGAGATTGTCAACCCCATCTTCCTACCCACATGGAGGCCATCTAACTGCTTTACTTTGCAGATCAATCAAAGGCATATCCACTGTCTGATTACAGCACATCACAGGCCCAGCTGTTAGGGTGGCCTGCTCACCCATTTATCATATGTATAAAAAACACCTTGCCTCTTATATTGAGCTTCTGAAATGCCACTAGGCGGAGGTTGGAGACTAATTATGTCAGTTCCTTTTAAGTTATTTTCATTCTCTTTGAAAGGCATACAGTAACCCATACTCGACATGTTTCAAAATAGATTTTGAATAATAGCTGATATTCATATATTTTTATTGCTGGATCTGTTCAATAGTCATGACTGTAACACTACATTCTGCACTCTCACCTTTCCTTCTCTACAAACGGTATGTTTGCAAGCACACAAGAAACAATACTTGTCACTGTATAGTCATACATGTGACAATAAATCAGATCATTGGCACCTTTTCTCCATATCTTCTCTGCTTGAAGGAGAGTAACTGCAGTTTCTCCAGCATCTCCACATCAACTGATGTCCCTGGTTTGTGCTACTAATTTTGTCAATCCCTGCAGCACCCTCTCCAACGCAATGACATCCTTCATAAAGGGTGATCAGATCAATGGCATCATCTCTCCATACCTCATCTGTTTGAAGGAGGTATGAAGTTTGGAACATGACTTAAGATTCCTCATCCAGTGTTCTGGGGAGCATTTCAATATTTCATTTCTTTTCCCTATTTTCTCATTCCTGCCCTTGAAGTCACCTTGCTCACTGTTTTGTGTCTTTTAAAAAGAGGGCTTGCATTTCTGTGGCACCTTATGAGTTGTAGCATCAGAAATGTGGCAACCTATTTACATAGAATGGCAGTGTGATAATGACCACATTTTGTTTTGTAGTGATGCTGTGACTTATATTTCCAATGGAACTTGCTGTGGGAGAGCTTGGTTTCTGTCGTCATTGGCAACACCATAATCATGGCCAACTGGCTGCACAGATTGGGGTGGATTTCTCCCACTGTGAATCTAAGTACGGTGTTGGGCAGTTCTGGCAGTGCCTGCCCTACTGACCAGAGTGGCAGGATCCCGTGTCAGATTTGTCTCTTCTGGCGGCTAACAGCTGATTCCTTTGGGCACAGCGCAAGTTTGGAAGGCCTGATGCTGGCGGGCAGCTGTTTTAATGACGCATTGCTGAAATACCAATGATTGTTGCGCCACTTGCTAGCAGGAAGGATGCTCCGTCATTGGGAGAATTGCACTGTGATTATTTTACACTGATGTGGAGATGCTGGCGTTGGACTGGGGCAAATCCAATAAGAAGTCTCACAATACCAGAATAAAGTCCAACATGGTTCAAAATGGTTAAAGTCCAAATAAACCTGTTGGACTTTAACCTGGTGTTGTGAGACTTATTATTTTACACTCCCAGATTTCAGCAATTTACCTCCTGCTGGATTCACTGCATCACCTGCCACTAGATCTGCTTGAGAGAACACCATGATGTAGAGATGCTGGCATTGGACTGGGATAAAGACAGTAAGAAGTCTGATAACACCAGGTTTAAATCCAACCGATTTATTTGATAGTAAACTCACAAGTCAAGTGAATGATGAAGACCAGAGGCTCGAAAGCTTGCGAGTTTACTATCAAATAAATCGGTTTGATTTAAACCTGGTGTTGCCAGACTTCTTACTGGGAGAACGCTAGCCACTTCTGCACATGTATGAATGTGGCTACACCATAGCCATGATCAATTAGACATTGGTTGAATGGATACGTATTGTGTGTGTGCCCCAGTCTGTCTGTTTTCCCTTTTGCTCTGTCCATTCCACTATTTCCATCCAGATAAGGTGCAGTTGCTGCTATAATGCAGACAAACAAAGCAAGCCTTCATAAATGAGATACATGACCCAGAAAACCTTTGGCTGCAATTTGTTGAGGGCTAAATGTTGACCACAACACCAGGGAGAGCTCCCTTGCTCTTGAGATGGCGTGGTGAGATCTTCCAAACCCCATTCAAGAAGAGCTTGTGAACCATTCCTTCGCCTTGTAGAAGTATGATGTATGCCTCGTTCTGTCTGCCAAAATACCGCACGATAAAAGGTGCAGTTTAAGGGGGACACAGAAACAGGAAATGCATGCCCAGAAATGTTTGGCTGGGACAGGACAGGTTTGAGGTGATTTGAAAAAAGCATGTGGAACTGAGCCACTATTGTTTGAGTAAGCAAATTATGCAAAGCTTTTATAGAATACCGGTTCGGCACCAGCTGGTGTTTTGTGTTCATATCTGAGCATCATCCTTTACAAAGGATGTCATTGCCTTGGAGAGGGTGCAGCAGGGAGAGTGACAAAATTGGTAGCAGGAACCAGGGACATCAGTTGATATGGAGAGACTGGGGAAGCTGCAGTTACTCTGCTTCAAGCAGAGAGGATGAAGATATTTTAATTTGATTGAGGTTTAAAATCACAAGGGGGTTTGAAGTGAGTAGGTTAAAGAGAAGCTGCAGCAGAAACGTTGGTAACCAGAGGGCACAGACTTGAGATGATTTGCAAAAGAACCAAAGGGAACCTAGCAGCAGGTTTTTTGCATCTGGAATGTGCTGCCTGAAATGGCAGTGGAAGCAGATCCTATTGCAAGTTTCAAAGATAATTGGTTAAATAGTTGAAGCAGGGAAACATGTCCTGGACCATGCAGAAAGCTCAGGAGACACTGAGGTTAATGGGATAGCATTTTCAGAGAGCCAGCACAGGCATCACTGGCTGAATGGTCTTTCTGTGCTTCGAGGATTAACGGTCTGTCATATGAGAAGAGACAAAATTGGTTAGAATTATATTCACTGGAGTTTAGAAGAGTGTGGTGGGATCTCAGAAACTCCTGAAATTCTGACAGGATTAGCTTACACAGGGTTGATTTCAGAAAGAATGTTTCTGATGGTGGGGGAGGGTCCAGAACTAGGATTCATAGTTTTGCAGATAAGTGATAAACTTTTTAGGGCTGAGGTGAGGAGAAATTTATTTATCCAGCGGGTGATGAATGTATGGAATTCAATACCCACAAAGTAGGTGAGGTCAAAACATGTGATTTCAAGATCTAGCTCTTGGGGCTAAAGGAATTAAGAGATTTGGGAGGAGAAGGGGGATCAGGATATTGAATTTGATGATGAGCTTTGGTCATAATGAATGGTGGAACAGGCTCGAAGGGCCGAATGACTACCTCCTGCTTTTGGTTTCTAGAATTCCTTTTAATCTAGTGCTGCACATAATCCAAAACATATAAAGACCGAGGATGCTCGGTAGGTAAACAGAAAGCAAATTGTTCACGCCAGGAATCCCTGAGAGATTGGGCAAATTTGCTCGACACTTGTCATTCGTTATGCCTTTTGTTATGTGATGTCTGCTGAAATTTACACGGATTGCACGGGAGAGGCTGGAAATTGAATCGACATGAACACTGCCAACTCATTATCCGTTGGACCCCAGGTGCGCACGTGTGAGGCTTTCTCCTTGGAGCTATTGCAGTGTTGATTTGCTCAAACTCTTCTCGAATCTCTGTTCTGTGTGTGTGTATGTTTGAAATATTTTAAGCTGCAATGAAATTGTTTTTGAAGCCGGCTCAGTTTATTTCCTCCTGTGCTCCGCTGTGAGAGCGTCCTGTAATCACTTAACATTCTGTAGCTTGGTTTTCATTGCACCCTCTTATCCACCAGCTTCTTTGATATTTCAATCAAAAGCTTGATCAAAGAGGGTGGATTTTATGGAGGATATTGAAGGTGGAAATGAGAAATGTGTAAGAGGGGGAGGGATGTTGCTCTTGAGAGAATCTGGGCGTGGGATAGGATTGGGGCTGTTTATAGGATAATGAGAAATGGAATAAGAGAGAGGTTCAAATGGGGACCTTGCATTGACCATTTGGGCCAAAAGGCCGGTTTCTGTGTTCTGCCTATATAAATAATGTCAGTCCTCTCTAGAATACAGTCACAAATCCAAAGCTTTCTTTGCACCCTTACACATTCAAGATAATCAGTTTTGTTTTTCAGTTGGACTGATGTTGATTGTGTTGACGTTAAGGGGTATTCATTTCTGAAGTTACTAACCCTTGAGGTTTTTTTGTACTTGATTTGTATGTGTGCCTACGTCTGTGTGCGTATGCAGGTTTGTGGCTATGCGTGCAACTGACACTGAAATTGTGATGGCGTCTGCTGATTTTGATGTGTTGCCGATGGGATCGGGCAGGATTATTAAGATTCTGTAAAGAGCCAGGCTTTCGGTTGCAGCCACTGGAACACTCGTACATGCTCCACACGAGCTTTGCAGTCTGTACGCGCGTGTGTGGCTGGAATCTGATATTAAACATGGTGCTGCAGGGGTTTAACAGAGAGCAGGCTAAGAATGTTTCCATTCCATACAACTTGATGCAGATGATATTTCCGTGTTGTTTCAGAGGGCAGTGTCAATTTTCATTCGGGGGGTCGAGGGGGTGGTTTGGCCAGGGGGTTGGGGTGGTGGTGTTGGGGGGAAGAACAGGGTTGCATGAGAGCTGTCTCCAGATATTTTTGGCATCAGCAATATTAATGTTACAAATCTGTGGTATTTTTAACATTGTTCTAAGAATCCTACTTGCTTATTTGTCATTGAAATGTTTTTCAATTTATTTGAAAACTGGACGGCGTGGTCCAAAGATGTTAGAATCCTGCCATTCGGCCCATCGAGCGTGCACTGACCACAGTCCTACCCAAAACCTATCCCTGTAACCCGACGAATTTACTCTGGCCATGTCCCTTAGTTTCAGGAGGATTAACAGACAATGTAACCCACACATCTTCGGATTGTGGGAGGCAACTGGTGCATCTGGAGGAAACCCACACAGACATGGGGAGAAGGTGCAAACTTCACACAGACAACGACCCAAGCCATGAACCGAACCCGGGTCCCTGGCGCAGCAGTGCTAACCACTGTCATTATCTGAAGTTTCTCCTCAGAACAATATAGTGCCATTCTTTGCGTCATCTTTTTTTTCTCCTGTTTTGTTTTCTTTGATTTGATTTATTATTGTCGCACGTATTAGCGTCCAGTGAAAAGTATTGGTTCTTGTGTGTTATACAGACATACTGTTCATAGAGAAGGAAACGGGAAAGTGCAGAATGTAGTGCTAGTCATAGCAAGGGTGTTGAGAAAGATCAACTTAATTCGAGGTAGGTCCATTCAAAAATCTGACAGCAGCAGGGAAGAAGCTGTTCTAAAGTCAGTTGGTGTGTGATCTCAGGCTTTTGTACCTTTTTCCCAATAGAAGAAGGTGAAGGAGAGAATGTCTGGAGTTCTTCATTATGCTGGTTGCTTTGCCGAGTAGCAGGAAGTGTAGGCAGTGGCTGGTTTGATTGATGGATTGGGTTTCATTCATGTCCCTTTCTATAATGGTTTGTACCTATAACCTTGTGACTCTGAGTGTCTGTGTACTGGGCTTTGGCTATGATGAGCTGATAACAGCAGTGACACCACATGGATAAGACCTAAGAAAATGCTGTGGTTCGGGATTGTTCTGCATTCAGCATGGATGGATCTGGCTGCTCTGAGTACATGGAAAAGCAAACAGTGAATGTGCAGGGGCAGCAAGGGTTAGAATGGCAAATGGAATGTTGCTATTTATTGCAAGAGAAATCAATGGTCGCAGTAAGGAACAAAACCAGGAAATGCTGGGAAATCTCAGCTTGTCTGACAGTATCTGTGAAGAGAGAATAGAGCTAATGCTTTTGAGTCTGGATGACCCTCTGTAGAAGTAAAGAAACTTTGTTACCTCAGTAGTCGGAGGCTTAGTGAGGCTACATCTGGAGTTGTGAACACATTTGGCGTCCTCATTTGGGAAAGGATATTATTGAATTTGAAATAGTTCAGAGAAAGTTCACTCTGCTGCTTCCTGGAATGAAGAGGTTATCTTCATAGAATCACCAGAATCCCTACAGTGCAGAAGGAGGCTATTCGGCCCATCGAGTCTGCACTGACCACAATCTCACCCGAGCCCTATGCTCCTGACCCCACAAATTTATCTTGATGATCTGCCTGACCCTGAGGGTCAATTTAGCTTGGCCAGTCCATCTGATTCTCAACATCTTTGGACTCTGGGCGGAAACTGAAGTATCTGAACAAAAACTCAAGCAGATGTGAGGAGAACGTGCAAACTCTACACAGTCACCCAAATCCGGAATTGAACCCGTATCCCTGCCGCTGTGAGGCAGCGGTCCTAGCCACTGTGCCACTCTCTTCTGAGGAAATGTTGAGTCTGGTGTTGGAGTTTACAAGCATGAGAGAGGATCCAGAAGATATACGACAGGGTGGATGCTGAGGCAATGCTTCCCCTTTGTGGAGAACCCTAGGACGGTGGGGGGACCCAGTTTGAAAACGGGCTGTCTCCCATTTAAGACTGATATGAGGAGACTATTTTTCCCTTGCGGATGGTAAGTCTGTGGAATTCATTAGCAACAAATAATGGGGGCAAGGTCATTAGATGTTTTCAAGGCGTGAGTTAAGTTTTTGAACAACAAGGCAGCAAAGGGTTATTGGTTAGACAAGAAAGTAGACTTTAATCAGATCAACCATGATCTTATTGAATGGCCTACTTCTATTCTAGGTTCTTGTGCATTTACAAAAGTGGTCATTTTTCATGTATGTGTAATAACTGAAGAGGTGAAAGGATCTGAGAGAGGAGAGTCTGTCTAACCCAACCCTGTGCTATCCCAACATACGCATACTTTGATTCAGTTTTGATCTGATGTGTCTTAAGTTTCCTCTGCACTTTTGTTTTTGTTCAGGCCGTTCCCCTTCCTTTTGGGGAGCTGCCCCTTTTTACTTTGTCCTAATTTAATTTGAGTTTGTCTATTTGGTTTGACCTTAAAAGAGGACAAGCAAGGAAGGAATTCTTTCCTCACTCTGATTTAGACCCACTGTGATCAAATACAACATCTTGGATACTGGGCTGATTGAAATTTTCCAGATCATATATTTTTCTCATTTAGACTGCAGTGAGAGATGGAACAATGAGAAGTTATCAGAGTTGAGGTAAGATCTGAAACAGTGGACCAGATTAAAATGGCATTTGCTATTCCTTGGCTACCCTGGATGAGATCATCAAATAGTCTTGTCCAATAGAAATGCTGACTAGCCGAATGAGACTTCATGGGGAAGGGAATCACTTTTTGTACTCTTTGGCGATGCAAAAAATACAATTGGGTGTTTGCTTGATATTTACTGCCACCTCTGTAATCTCCTCCAGCCCTGCAACACTCCAGGATATATCTACACTCCGCTCATTCTGGCCTCTTGCGCATCCCCAATTTTAAACACTCCATCACTGGCAGCCATGCCTTCAGCTGCCAGAGATCTGACCTTCTCACCTCCGCTCTCCTCCTCTAAGACGCACCTTCAAACATACCGCTTCAGTCATCTGACCCCTCACACCACCTTATGTGGCTTGATGTCCTATTTTGTTTTATTCTGCTCCTATGAAGTGTCTCAGGAAGTCCCTTACATTAAAGCGGCTCACTTTACAAATACAAGTTGTTTTCTAACCAAGGAAACCAAGCACTCAGATCCACTAAATACGATACTTTCCATCTTGCCATATTATTCAGAGAGCGCGTGAATATGTAAATTGGCACCTCTATGATGTTGATTGAACTTTTATTTCACAAGTCAAATTGCAATGAGCAGCATCTAGATTCATGTTTAGCCACATGTGACTAAGTGGTTAACCTATGGGGCAACACTTAGTGACGACAAGCCAGACTCTTTGCATAGAGGAGGTTCTTATTTTTTGTTTTTCTCCCAGTTGATTGGACGCGAAAAGTTGTGGTGTTAATCATGGGTGCAGAAGCAGTGGAGGATATAGTCGTGTTTGTGTGACCTTATCTGTAGGAGAAAGGTCAATAGGAAGGAGTTACATTTTTAAAAATTACGCTATGTATCTGTAGCTGTCCACAGAATAGTAAGAAATTCCGCCTGTGTGCGTGAATGTAGGCAGATTGACCTCTCTGGTCTGTTCCGCAATTCGTTTAGGTCACAACTGATTAGTGTCTCATCTCTCTTTCTCTCCCTCTCTCTCTCTACCTGCCTCGCTTCCAAAATCTCATGGTGTCTATTCTGATTGGCCAAACATAATCATCATTTTGATGGAGGGTTCTAAATTCCCACTGCCCTCTGTTTGGAAAATGTCACCGTTAAATGCCCAAGTTTTAATTTTTAAGATTATTTAAGAGCTCAGCCAGGGCCAGGTTTTTGTATATTAAAATCCTGTAACTTTTAGTTGCTGGTTTAAGGGTGTGATGAGGCACTTGGAAAGAATGCATAATGAATCTAAATTGCAGCAGAGATGCTCTAGCATGTGGGCTCCCCCATCGGAGGAAATGGTTCCTCATAATGAAAACCCCTATGAAACCCATGAATCATTTCAATCCCTCTCCAATCTTCTTTATAATGGAATCCAAGCCTTGTTCATGCAATTCTCCTGGTAACTGACTGAGAGGAGAACTTGCAGATGGTAGTGTTCCCATGTGTCTGCTGCCCATATCCTTGTTGACTGTAGTGATCATGGTTTTGGGAGATGCTGTTGAAAGAAGCTTGGCGAGTTTCCACGATGCATCTTGTAGGTGATGCACCTAACTGCCACTGTTGCATGGAAAGAGGGAATGGATGGGATGCCAATCAAGTAGGCTGATTTGTCCTCGATGGTATTAAACTTTTTGAGTGTTGCTGGAGCTGCACTCATCCAAGCAAGTGGAGAGTATTCCATCACACCCCTGACTTGTGTCTTGTAAATAGTAGATTTGGGGAATCAGGAGATGAGTTACTTGCTGCAGGATTCCTAAGTTTTGCTAGCCATAATATTTATACGACTAGTCCAGTTCCATTTCTAGTCAATGGTAACCCCCAGGATATTGATAGTGGGGGATTCTGCAATGGTACTGCTATTGAATATTAAGAGACAATGGCAGATTCTCTCCTTTAGGAGATAGTCATTGCCTGGCACTTGAGGACAATTTTCATTTGTTCCACCTCAAGCCTTCACACTGATCAAACATCTGTCCTGGATTGTAAGTGATGGGTAACAGCTTCCTGATACAAGGTCACTTTCCATTTTGTCAGCCCTACCCTGGATATTGTCCAGGTCTTGCTGTATTTGGACGTGGATTGCAGGCTGGATGGACCAAACAGCCAGAAATTCCATCCTGACGGAGCTGCCCATTTCTGTTTTTGCCAAAGGGATTGGGGGGGAATCTGCCAGTGAGCTTTCTTTCCATCCAAGAGCTATTTCTCAGCTTGTTTAGCAATCAGAGACAGAAACCTGACTGGTTTTTCCCAATAATCCTCTCTTTAAAATGAGTCCTTCATTTACATAATACCTTTCACAATCTAAGCATGTCCCAAAGAACTTCACTTTGACGATTCGTAGAATCACTACAGTGAAGGAAAAGGTCATTTGGCCCATCGAGTCTGCACTGACAACAAACCCACCTGTGCCCTATCGCTGTAAACCTGTATATTTACCCTGCTAATCCCCTGACAATCATGGGGGAATTTGCCATGACCAATCCACCTAACCAACACTTCTTTTGGACCGTGGGAGGAAGCCAGAGCATCCAGGGGGAAATCCGGAGAGAACATGCAGACTCTGCACGGATAGTTATCCAGGCTTGGAATTGAATCTGGGTCTGTGGCGTTGTGAGGCAGCAGTGCAAACCACTCAGCCACTTTTTGAAGTGCAAATGTAAGATAGGGGGAAAGCCGAGGGCAATTAGATTATGCAGGGGAGAAGCATATTGTTGGGGAATTGATTTGCATAATTACACCAATATGAATACCGCTGGGATATCGGTGAATCAAAATGTAAGTTGTTTGCCTGTACTCTGGAAGGAAAACAGTAACCAGCATTACAGCTGCAGGTTTGTCGATTTACAGGAGTGGGTTACATCTGGAGTGGGTATTGGAGCTGTACAATTCCAGAACGAGCAATAAATGGCAAACATTTGGAATACTAGTGATAAATGTAAGGCTGTGTGATCTTGGACCTCTTTTTGTGGGGGAGAATATCTCCGGTGTATGAGCCTGGACCAAGCTTGTGTCAGGAAGCTGTTGCCCATCACTTACAATGCGGGACAGATGTTTGATCGGTGTGAAGGCCTGAGGTGAACGAATGAAAGTTGTCCTCATCAACTGGAGAAGTTATTTTTTTATTATTTCTACATCCCACAAGCTGGGAAGGCGGCTGACTGAAGAGCACCCAGTGCCCAGAAGGGATTGATGTCTGGCAGATTGGTCCGAGCAGGTTTTAAAAAGTACTGATTTATCTGGCCCAACTCTATTACTGCTCAATAACACAGGGCTGTAATCTGCTTTCGTTTGAAATGAAACTGTGATTGATGAGTGTGTGCGCCTCTTAAATTTAGAAATGAGGTGTTCAAACATATGTTTTGAAGACGTAAATTTCAAATTTATTGCTGGTGTCAAACATGACTGCTGGTCGGGGAAGCTTGTTAACTCCTAAATATTGCTGGAAAGGTTTTATTTCCTGAATGGTGCATTGCTGCAGGATTTCTCTGACTGATTTTAGGCACCTTTTGTGTGAGTGGCTAAATAAACCCCCCCCATCATCTTACCTTGATACTCAAGCTACATAATCCAATTGCCCTCCACTTTCAAGTGGGGCACACTGGTTAGTATTGCTGCCTCACAGCACCAGGAACCCAGGTTTGATTCCCATTCGAGTCACTTTCTGTGTAGAGTTTGCATATTCCCCCCATATCTGTGTGGGTTTCCTCCAGGTGCTCCAGTTTCTTCGCACAGTCCAAAGATGTGCAGGTTAGGTTGATTGGCCATGCTAAATTGCCTCTTAGTGTTGGGGGACTAGTTAGGATAAATGCATGGGGTTATGCGTTATGGCCTGGATGGAATTGTGATCAGTGCAGACTCGATGGACAGCAGCTCCCTGACGCCAACTTGATCCAGGCTCACCTCATATTCTAGAAATATTTGTCCCCACAAAAAGAGGTACAGGTTTGTATAGACTTATGTTCATCACCGGTCTCCTTCTGCACTGTATGATTCTATGATTGGGAGGTTAAAAGGTCTGGTGTATTTTTTTTTGTGTTGAGTCTGGTTCCATGTCTGTAGTTCTGTCCTTCCCTTGTCTTGCTGCTGTGGTGAGCACGCTGTCCATGTCTCTGATAGTTTCGCAGGTGCCAACGTCCATCTGCTTGCATCCGCTGTATTGACATCCTTGATATTGAAATGGCCACCTATGGAAAGGGGATAATTGCAAGGGGGAGGGGTCTGCGTTTCCACATACAATATCATTTCTAGCGGGCTCCACAGGCTTGGGAACCCGAAGGACCTTCTCTGGCCCAAGAGGGGCTGACACTACTTAGGTTAACTTTGATGATTGATTAACAGGAGATTTCAGCAAGAGGCAATGGCAGGTATGTAAGATTTTCATCTTCTTCCAATTATCTTGTGTCAAAATTCTTATTCCTGTCTTCTGCAGCCTAAGGTTTGAACCCCCTGTGTTAAGTAGTCCTTACTCTTTATCCATGTCCAAGCTGCCATTCTACCATCACCACTGCCTAAGATGATGGATTAGGGTTGCCACAAAGAAACCCATTGCGGCACACTTGCTAGAGTGCAGTGTTGTCAATGCACCAAGTCGACGGGCAGTGAATGTAGTGGTTCTCAATTATATCTCTGGGGCTATCCCAGGGCCTTCAGAACTATCAGGGGAAACTGAACAGACTGAGACCCCTTGTTCGAGAAAAAAGGAAGGCTGAATGGTAATATGATACAAGATATTAATTCTTCACTAGGGCCAAAGTAACAAACATGTTTTTGATGTGGGAGTGTCCCATTTTAAAGGTCTTAAATATAATTCTTTCTTTGTTTTTTATGGGATTTGTGCATTGCTGGCTGGGCTAGCATTAATGGCCCATTCCAGAGGACAGTTGAGAGTGAACCATATTTCTGTGGATCTGGAGTTACATATAGACCAGATTGGGTAATGATGGCAGATTTCCTTCCCTAAAGGACATTAGTGAGCCAGATAGTTGTTTGTGACAATCGACAATGGTTTCACAGTGATCAGTAGACTTTTAATTTCAGATTTTTGTTGAATTCAAATTTCACCATCTCCTGTGGTGGGATTTGAACCTGGGTCCCCAGGCCATTCTCTTGGGCCTCTGGATTACTAGTCCAGCGAAAATACCATTAAGCCACTGCTTCCCCCTAAAGGATATAAAAGCTGCTAATGCAATAAGGAATTAAGGAAGAACAATTTGCGTTTATATTGTGCTTTTCAGAACCATTGGATATCATAGTGTTTTGTAGTCAGTGAAGTTTTTGTTTGAAGTGTAGTCACAGTTGGAATGTAGGAAGAACAGCAATCAATTTGAGATCAGCAAACTCCCACAAACAATGTGTGTGTGATGTTGATTGAAGGATAAATATTGACCAGGAACTACGATCCCTTTGTCCATTATAATAGTTCCATAGGATCCTTTATACCCACCCAAGAAGCAGGTGGGGCCTCAGTTCAATAGTTGTACCTCCAACAATGCAGTGCTCCCTCACTACTGCATCAGAGAGTCAGCCTTGATTTTTTTTTTCTCTTCTTCGAGATCCAAGTCCTGGAGTGGCACTTGAACCCAGAGGCAAGAATGGTTCCAATTGGTGACAAACCAATTTAACATCACAAAAGACTGATTTATCTATTTATTATTGCATGGTTACTTCTGACAGTTCTGCTATGTGCAAATTGGTTGCCATGTTTCCGACCTTATGCAGCTACTTGCTACAAAAGTACATCACAGGCTGTAAAGCGTTATATGATTCCTAAAGTTTATTTATTTATTAGTGTCACAAGCAGATTTATATTAACCCTGTAACGAAGTTACTGTGAAAATCCCTTTGTTGCCACAGTCCAGCACCTGTTTGGATACACTGAGGGAAAATTTAGCATGGCCAGTGCACCTAACCAGCATGTCTTACGGACTGTAGAAGGAAACTGGAGCACCCAGAGAAAACCCACGCAGACACTGAGAATGTGCAGATTCTGCACAGACAAACTTTGAATTGAACCTGGGTCTCTGGTGCTGTGAGGCAGCAATGCTAACCATTGTGCCACAGTGTTGCCCCTATTCAATTGGCCTTGGCAGGCACTATATAAATACAGGATAGACAAAAGGCTTTAACAAAGTGTCATCTGGATGTGAAACGTCAGCTCTTTTCTCTTACTTACAGATGCTGCCAGATCTGCTGAGATTTTCCAGCATTTTTGTTTTTGGACTATATAAATACAAGTCTTACTTCGAGCCCCTGCAGTTTTTGTGTTGTTGCTGCTCGAGTAGGGAATTCAACAGAATGTGAGGAGAGGTTATTAATTCGGGGGAGTCCTTTAGTGGATGAGGAATCCCAAGGAGTGTTCACGTAGGAATTAGAATAATGCGAGAAACCTAGGGCATCAATCCAGTCTCGATGTTCCAACAAAGTTTGGGAGTGAACTCTGATCGCTTCAAATCTACTTGCGCCTTGAGCTTTGTTAACTGCCTTGAATTTACTCCAGGATAAGTTAATGTTTTACACAGTAAACTGTTAAGTTTATTGGAGAGGTTTTTTTTTAAAGAGATTTATTTTGTGGCTGTCAGCAGCCGCGCGGCTGAAATTCACACTGAAATTTACTGATTGTGGCATTTCAAAATTCTGTGCATGCATCATGTCATCCGCTTTTTGGAGAGTTCCAGTAGTTTGTTAGGATGGAATTGAAATGCAGTTCACTTCAGTTTTGTACGTACCATCGGTAAATCGTAAAGCAGTTTGATGCAGCTCTGTGAATTTTGCTGTATGATATTAATTCCAAACCTGGTGCAGAACTGGACAGAGTTGTCCCTGTAAGATAGTATTTTGCATTTAGTTTCCTTTGCCTGTTGAACAGTCACCTGGATTGTCTTCCCTCAGAGATCCACCTCTTTGTAGCTTCCTCCAGCCATTCCAACAGCTCTGCATTTGCTATTCTAAAGCCCCTGCCACACTCCTTTTCAAGATTAATATTATATTCACCGGAGTTTAGAAGAGTGAGAGAGGATCCCATAGAAACTTATAAAATTCTAACAGGGTTAGATAGGGTAGATTCAGAAAGAATATTCCCAATCGTGGGAGAGTCCAGAATTTGAGGGTCATAGTTTGAGGATAAAGGATAAACCTTTTAGGACTGAGGTGAGGAGAAATTTCTTCACCCCAAGGGTGGTAATGTGTGCAATTTGATTCTCTGATTTTAAGAAGAAGATGTAGCTCTTGGGGCTAAACACTATGAGGGGAAGGGCGGGGGGAAATCAGGGTATTGAATTCGATGATCAGAATGAATTGTTGAGCAAGTTTGAAGGGCCAAATGGCCTACTCCTGCTTCTAGTTCCTGTGGAAGACAAAATCTACCTCTTTGTCCAAGATTTTGCCTGCATGAAATCATAAATAGGAGCAAGGGTAGGTAATGTAGACCTCAAGCCTTCAGTAGATCATGGCTGACATTCTACCTCAGTTCCATTCTCTTGCCCTTGCCCTGTACCCCTCAATTCCTTTAGTGCTCAAAAGCCTATCAGACATACTTTTAAATATACTCTATAATGGGATATGCATAGCTCTCAGGAGGAAAGAATTCCAAAGGTTCATAATCCCAAGTGAAGAAACTTCTCTGCATCTCAGCCCTAATTATCCCTCCTTTGGCTTGGTGTTGTTTGATGAGACTCCTATGAAGAACCTGAGATGCTTGCCATGTTAGAGGTGCTATATAAATGCAAGTTGTTCCTTTTGAAGGCTTTGCTCCAAAGGGAATGATTCCAGTTGTGTGAGCTGCTCACAGTATGGTGTTCCTCCTCTGTGTGTTGTTACAAAATGCCCTAGTATTTGTGGTACAGAAGCAGGCCATTTGGTCCCACAAGTCAATACTCGTGTTTCTGCTTTGTGCCGTTCTGTGCCCACTACCCTCCTGCTAACCGCATCAACAGACCATTCTTTTACGTTCACCCTTGTGTTTGCTCAAAGTGCTTTACTTGTGTGTAAAACATGAATCCAAGATACTCAAACACCCTGTTTCTCATCACAAGCAAATAATATTTGCTGGTTGGACAGGTTGTGAACCATGCCCACATTAAATTGTGTTAAAAACACTCATCCATTCGTTGTTAATTTACTAAATCCATTCCTTAATTTTGCTACAGCTTGCAACACTAAGTCTCTGTTTGCTTAATGTTTGTTCTGTGTGAATACAGTGTACAGACAGAGCTCATGATTGCATAAGATCACTTTTATCTCAACTTTGAGAGAATTTAACTTGCTTCAGATGAGCTACTTAATGCCTTGGTTAAGGGGCATGGAAATTTCATTAACATTGTCCCCGATTTTGTCCAGGATCTGTGAATTAACTCTGCACAATCCTACCACTAAAATGAAAGAATAATCCCAACTATTCTCTCACTATATGCAGGTATTGTTCTCTAACAACTTAGAACCATAGAAAATTTACAGCTTGGAAAGAGACCTTTTCACCCTTGTCTGAGCCTAACCCTTTTTTTGCCTAGTTCCAGTGACCTGTACTTGGACCATATCCGTCCACACTCCTCTTACCCATGTACCTGTTCAAGTTTTTCTTAAATGTTAAAAGTGACCCCGTATTTACCACTTTATCTGGCAGCTCATTCCACACTCCCACCACTCTTTGCATGAAGAAGCCACCCCCCTAATATTCCCTTTAAACTTTTCTCTTTTCACTCTCAACCCATGACCTCTGTTTTTTTTTTCTCCCCTAGCCTCAGTGGAAAAAGCCTGCTTGCATTCGCTCTATCTATACCCATCAAAATCTTATACACCGCTTTCAAATCTCCCCTTGTTCTTCTATGTTTCAGGAAATAAAGTCCTAACATATTCAATCTCTCTCTGTAACTCAGCTTCTTGAGCCCAGCAATATCCTTGTGAACCTTCTCTGCACTCTTTCAACCTTATTTACATCCTTCCTGTAACTAGGTGACCAAAACTGTACACTTATTAATTTAGCTAAACTTCCTCGTGATTCAATCCTGCTATTGCATTTTTTAAATTCATTTGTGGGAGATGGGCGTTGCTACCTGGCCAGCATTTATTATCCATCCCTAGTTGCCTAAGGGCAGTTGAGAGTCAACCACATTGCTGTGGCTCTGGAGTCACAGCAGTGTAGGTCAGGCCAGATAAGGACAGCAGATTTCCTCTCCTGAAGGACATTAGCGAACCAGATGTGTTTTTCTGGCAATCGGCAATGGTTTCATTGTCATCAGTAAATTCTTAACTCTAAATTTTTTTTATTGAATTCAAATACCACCATCTGCAATGGCAGGATTCGAACTTGGGTCCCCAGAACATTAGCCGAGTTTCTGGATTAATAACTAAGTGATAATATCACTAGGCCATCACCTCCCCTACCTTCTGGTTTAATTGAAAAAGCTAGGCTGGGGGTAGAGTGAGTCGAGCCCTTTGAGTACAGGATTACAGTAAGGTTTAATCATAGAATCCCTACGTGCAGACGGAGGCCATTTGGTCCATTGAGTCTGCACCGACCACAGTCCTACCCAGTCCCTATCCCCGCAATCCCACGTAGTACTCCACTAAACCCCCTAACCTAACATCTTGAGACAAGAAGGGCCAATTCAGCATGGCCAATCCACCTAACCTGCGTATCTTTGGACTGTGGGAGGAAACCAGAGCACCTGGAGGAAACTCGTGCAGACGGGGAGAACATACAAACTCCACACAGTCACCTAAGGCCAGAATCGAACCTGGGTCCTTGACACTGTGAGGCAGCAGTGCTAACAGCTATGCTGCCCAGGACCCCAAGACAGAAATCTCAAGGGAAATAGAAGGTACGTTGTGAGTTGCAAAACTTGGATTTTAAAAGCCTGAGAATTGTAGCCGAGAGGAACAGCATGGCGGCACGGTGCTTAACACTGCTGTCTCACAGCGCCAGGGATCCGGTTCAATTCCCAGCTTGGGTTGCTGTCCTTATGGAGTTTGCACGTTCTCCCCATGCCTGCGCGGGTTTCCTCCCACAGCCTGAACGACGTGCTGAAAAGGTGCATTGACCCGAACAGGCACCATGGTGTGGCGACTAGGGGAATTTCACAATAACTTCTCTGTAAGCTTTACCTGTGACTGATAAACTTTAAAAACTGGCGGGTATGGAGTTCCACAACTTTGAGATCTTGACAAAGAATGGGGTAGAGTCAGAGTTTATGTGCTGGGGCTTGAATATAGCATGGTGAGATTGAGGGAGGAAAAAGAACAGGTAGTGCATTTGGATCAGAAGAGGAATAGTAGGAGAGAGAGCATGGCCACGAGAGCATTGGTGAAATGGGTTCTAATGGATGTGAATCATTTTATTGGAAGTTAATGAGCAATCAGAAAACAATCTATTTGCTCCTCTCTAGTATAACTGAGAGACGACTAGAAAAGATGTTATTAAATTATTGTACATTTTGTGAAGTAATTAATATCAGATCAGGGAATTTGAGACTGTAATTCAATCTCCAGATTGTCCTGTTGTTGACAAACTGTTTCAGCATCTTGCTTGGAAAATACAAAGCTGCACAATTGGATTGCAGCTTTGAACTGCCCCCCAGTAAAAAGCTGTTATCTCCTGTTTAATTACACTGCAGTTAATTATCATTTGTACCGCAGAACAAAATTCTTGCCCTTTGCCCTCGCTGGACTTTCTTACACCTCCAGCTCAGCCCAATGAACTATCGGATTGCTCTGTGAGCCTAACGAGCTCAAATTCTACCAAAACATCAAAGTGACCAGATGCCTAGTAATGCCAATAATTTTTCCTTCGTGTCGCTGGCCCGGCTTTGCTCCTCTCGTCCTCCTTTTAACATCCTCAAGCTTCGACGTACTCTGAGGTCCTTTTGGTCTTCTAAGGCTGGCCTCTTTGTCTGTCAAACTCCTACTGTCCCACTGACAGAACAGCTGATTCCATTCTCCGGAACATTCTCTTTCAAATTCCGCTCACGTTGCGCCTCTAATCACCTCACCCAACTCACCTCTTAACTGTGAACAACCTTGGAGCAGGTGTAGGGTCCATGGTCATTCCTTTTTTTTTCCCCCCCAATGACCATTGCCCCCATCCCCCAACTCCCACATCGTACACACCACCTCTTCCTGCTAACTTAAGCTTTCCACACAGGTTGCCTCAAACTTTTGCAGGAAGTTCAGCCTGACCATATTCTTACATAGATAGGAACGGGAGAGGCTATTTGGCCCTTTGAGCCTGCTCTGCCATTCATCACTGTCATGGCAAACTGTCCAACTCAGTAGCCCAATCCTCCATTCTCCCCTTAACCTTTGATCCCATTCATCCCAAGTGTTATATCCAGCTGCCTCTTGAATACATTCAGTGTATCAACTACTTCCTGTGGTAATGAATTCCACAGGCTCTCCATTCTTTGAGTGAAGAAATGGCTCCTCATCTCAGTCCTAAGTGATCTACTCCATCAACTACTTGGTTGTGGATGGCTCTTTTTCTGCATGGAGGTCGGTCACCAGTGGAGTGCCCCAGGGATCTGTTCTAGGACCCTTGCTGTTTGTCAATTTCATAAATGACCTGGATGAGGAAGTGGAGGGATGGGTGAGTAAGTTCGCCGATGACACGAAGGTCGGTGGTGTTGTGGATGGTCTGGAGGGATGTCAGAAGTTGCAGCATGACATCGACAGGATGCAAGACTGGGCGGAGAAGTGGCAGATGGACTTCAACGCGGATAAATGTGTTGTGGTCCATTTTGGCAAATCCAACGGGATGAATGAGTACACTATCAAAAGTAGGAGTCTTAGCTGTGTGGAAGAGCAGAGGGATCTTGGGGTCCGGGTCCATAAGACTCTCAAATCGGCCTCCCAGGTGGAGGATGTGGTTAAGAAAGCTTACGGTGTACTGGCCTTCATTCATCGAGGGATTGAGTTAAGGAGTCAGGAGGTAATGCTGCAGCTTTATAGGACCCTTGTCAGACCACACTTGGAGTACTGTGCGCAGTTCTGGTCGCCTCACTATAGGAAGGACGTGGAAGCTATTGAAAAGGTGCAGAGGAGATTTACAAGGATGTTGCCTGGATTGGGAGGCATGCCTTATGAAGACAGTTTGAGGGAGCTGGGACTGTTCTCCCTGGAGAGACGAAGGTTGAGAGGCGACCTGATAGAGGTTTACAAGATGTTGAGAGGAATAGATAGGGTGGACTCTCAGAGACTATTTCCCAGGGCTGAAATGGTCGCGACGAGAGGGCACAGGTTTAAGGTACAGGGAAGCAAGTACAGAGGGGATGCTAGGGGAAAGTTTTTCACTCAGAGGGTGGTAAGTGAATGGAATCGGCTGCCGTCGGTGGTGGTCGAGGCGAACTCGCTGGGGTCTTTTAAAAGACTTCTGGATGAGTATATGGGATCCAATGGGATTGGGGGTATAGATAGGTCTATGGCTGGGTAGGTTTTGATGTGTTCGGCACAACTTGTGGGCCGAAGGGCCTGTTTGTGCTGTAGTGTTCTATGTTCTATGTATCCTCAGACTGCGACCCCTGCTTCCGGACGCCCCCACTGATGGGACACCCTTCCTGCATCTATCATGTCTAGTCCTGTTAGAATAAGATTCCCCCCCCCACCCCATTCATCTAAACGCTAGCGAAAACAATCCTAAGCTAGTCAATCTCTGTCATATCAGTCCTGCCATTCCTGTAATTAGCCTGGTAAATCTTCGATGCACTCCATCGAGAGCAAGAACGTCTTCACATTGTGTAACTTCTTGGCCAAGTATCTAGTTGTTTCTTACTTTTTCCCTTCCTTCCCTCCCTCTTGCTCATCTGACAGATGTTCTCTATGTGATAATAGATAATAAACATGCAACATTCCCAGAACAGAGAAGTTGGAGAAACTATTAACTCTGATGCCTACCTCCTGAATTACAATGCAACATGACTGCCATATGTATGACCTATAAGTTTACTCATTGGATGCAGGTGTTACTGGCTAGGTCAATATTTATTGCCCATCCCTAAATGCCATCGAGAATATGGTGGTGAGCTGCCTTTTTGAACTGCGCTATGGTATTTGATCAAGGTAATTCCATTGTCAGGGAGGGAGTTCCAGAATTTTGGTGATGGACAGCAGCAATATGGTTCAAAGTCCACAGGACATTTGACTCGAGAGGAACTTTGCAGGTGTTGGTGTTCCCATATGCCTGCTGTCCTAATCTTTCTGGGTGGTAGAAGCTATACTTCCAGAAGATGCTATCAAAGAACCCTTGGTGAGTTGCTGCAGTGCGTCTGCAATCCCCACAACTGAGATTTCCACTGCTGAGAAGGATACGATCACTAATTTTACAGATTTGTCATTTTGAAGTTCTAATTCAGATATGTATTATCATTGTTTGTATCACTGGGTCAAGGCATAATCTCAGGAGTCTGAGGAAGAACCTACAACATTTGTGCATTGGTTGAGTTTAATTTTCAAGTGAGATACATAGCATCATGTAAGTGTTCACGTTATATCCTCGTGATAATAATACAAGTGGACTATATAGTTATTGTGGTCATTTCTGTTGAAGCCACTCTGAATTTCAGCATCTTGACGCAGTACAAGAAATGCTGACTTTGCCTAGTAAGCAATCAGTGGAGCTATCAATCAATGTGGTTCTGAACCACACAAATCAACATTTCCAGGTTTGAGTCTTGCTTTGCACTGAGAGATGCATTTGCCCTGGTGTCTATGATGCACACTGGGAAGGAGTGTATGGGGATGTTGGGTGATCTCAGACATGCATCCAGTCAAGGGACACCATTGTCTGTCTTTCCTTTATAAATAAGGAAGACCAACTGGGGGAAGGTACAAGGACGAAGACAACAGTGTTGTTCATGACTTCATCACATGACTTCTTGCTATCTCTTGCCCGCCCCCAAACTTTTGCCATTGGTCCATCAGCCAGGCACAATGTCTGTCCACAACCAATTGGAAAGATAATGCCTTTCTTCTTGCCCAATTCAGATTAATCTTGATCTTTGCATGAAGCAACCTATTTTTTTTCCCTTCCTTGATCTCTGACAGGGGTCTCCAAACTATGGCCTACGGCCACATCCAGACTGCAGAGGGCCGTATGCGGATTGGAGTTTGGAGACCGCTGATCTATGTGATGGAGGCGGTGGCCTGATGATATTGTCGCTAAACTACTCATCCAGAACTCAATGTTTTCAGGACCCAGTTTTGAATCCCACCGTGGCAGGTGGTGGAATTTGAATTCAATAAAAAAAAACAAAATCTGGAATTAAGAATCTACTGATGACCGTGAAACCATTGTTGGAAAAATCCATCTGATCCACTAATGCCATCCTTACCAGATCGGGCCTACATGTGACTCCAGAGCCACAGCAATGTGGTTGACTCTCAGCTGCTTACGGACAATTCGGGTTGGGCAATAAATGCTGGCCCAGCCAGTGATGCCCATGTCCCATAAATGAATACAAAAGACCCTATATTTCTATAACTGATAAATGAGAATTTTAAAGAGAATAAAAACAGTGCCCAATTTTGTTAATTCCCCAATGATTTTTTTTTTCCTCCTGCATTTTGCTTGCTGTTGGAGATCAATTTTCAATTTCTTGATCTTCCAGGACTATTCTAGAGGATCGGTGTCTTCGTTCCACAGCCTGGCACGATTCAGCACCTTCAGGTGAAGATGCAGAGGACAAATGAGTTGTGCGGCTGACCAGATTGGGGTTTGGGGATTCAATCCTCTCTATCAAAAGTTAAAGGGATGTATGTGTTACTCCAGCAGGCATCTTTATGGCTAGTTCTAACACTCCTTTTAACACAATCGTGTTGATGCGAACAGCGCATGGCAATGTGCATGGCTTTTGAGAGCTGGGAACCCCTTTAGGAGATGGAGAGGGAGGGAGGGATGGTGGCTGTTACAGAAGTTACTGCCCCTTTGAAGTGCTCCTCTTGGCTCTTTACAAGCCCACTTAATTACTTGCAGCTTTGCCGGAGGCCCAGGCTGTATTGGGTGTTTGTTTGTTCTTGGCGATTCCCTTCTTGGGAAGGTTTATCCTGCCGTTCTAAAGTATGTGAAGACTGCTGTGATGGCCATTCCTCCTCACTGCCGCTGTTTTAAGAAAAATATTTCACGCCTCCTGCCTTTTGCCCTCGTTTTATTTCAAATCCATAATGAGTTTTTTTTCCTCTAGGTACATTGCCTGCTTGGAGTGATAACATGGATCAGGGATAATAAGAGTTTATCTGGTTGACTGTAAACAGAGATGTATAATGTTGCGCATTTGCAAATTAAACCCAACTGGAAAACCTCCAATGACTTATGGACCAAGATCGGATGAGGCCTGTGGGGGGGGATACGAGGAGAAATATTTGTTTCATCATTTTGGGTTTTTGGTGATAGTTTTTTAAAGGTAGTTCCCCTCCGAAAAGGGACATTTTCTTGGTTTTGTTTCATTTAATAGCACTGGCTTTAAGCCCAGTTTCTCCGTGAGTTTCGTAGAAAAAGGCGAACTTATGTGATTGTCGCACGTTGTGAGGGCGGGGAAAAATATTTACTTGCCCCTTTCCCCTCCTAGAACCCCCAGATGTTTGAGCACAGTCAGCACCATTGCACACCACACAGGCATCTATCTTGAATATGGTGCAGTTTTTGGAATGTTTGAGCTTTATTTGCCCTCCTTCAGATGAGATGTTGAACTAAGAGTCTTTGGGCCTGCTTGGGTAGATGTAAAAGATCTCCAGGCACTATTGCAGAGGGAGGCAATATTATTGAGAGAAATTTTGATCTCTCGAGGCTGTTTTGTGATGATCACATTTCTATTTGCAGGGTCTTGCTATATGAAAACTGGCTGCAGCATCTTCCAGCATTACCACAGTAACTATGCTTCAAAAAGTACTTCACTTTTGCCACACTGCAGTTTGGGGTGTAAGCTTCTTACGAAAAACAGCATGTCAATGCAAGCCTTTTTCTTGATCAGCTTCCCCTTTCCCTGCCCACTGACACACTGTCTCGAATTCACATTCCACATCCTTCCACATGTCTTCAGAAGCGGTTCTAAATGCAGCCTTTAAGGCATTTTCAACCCATCTTCCTTTCCAGAAGATTTGGATTCTGTACCATTCCTGAAACTGGGGTATTGGCCAGCAAATTCCAATCGGGAAGACTATGGAATCTTGTTACCACATGCAGAAGTTGAGGATAAAGCACAAGTCTTTAACAGGAAATTGGCCTAAAAGGATGTGATTATAAAATTCCTGCAGTGCAAAAGGAGGCCGTTCGGCCCATTGGGTCTCCACTGACCCAAACAGGCCCTATCGCTGTTACCCCATGTATTTACCTTACTAATCCCCTGACACTAGGAGCAACTTAGCATGGCCAATCAACCTAACCCTCACATCTTTGGAGTGTGAGAGGAAACTGGAGGAAACCCACGCAGACAGAACACAGATAGTGACCTGAGGCTGGAATTGAACCCAGGTCTCTGGCGTGCAAGGCAGCAGTGCTAACTACTATGCTTCTGCGCATCATCACCATAATGAAGTTAGTGAAGAATGTTGGAAGGAAGTGCATGTAGAACTAAACAGCAGAGAGCAGCTGGGCCGAAGGGTGTGTTTTCTTGTGCTACATTCCAGAAAGCCAGTGGGCGGAGGATTATATACCTTCTAACGTTTATTTGCATAGTGAAACGTTACAAGCGTATGTTGCCTAACTTAACCACATCACAGTTTTGTGAAGTGTCGGTTTGTATTGTTCAAATTAAACCTTAATTAAAAAATGTAAAAGTTTACTTGTTAGTCACACACAGCCTTATATTAGCACTGCAATGAAGTTACTGTGAAAATCCCCTGGTCGCCACAGTCCAACATCCGTTTAGGTACACTGAGGGAGAATTTAGCATGGCCAATGCGCCCTAACCAGCATGTCTTTTAGACTGTGGGAGAAAACCAGAGGAAACTCACACAGACACGGAGAGAACATGCAGACTCGATAACTTCCACCTGTATGTAATTAACCACAATTAACAGTGCCTTCCTCTGATTTCGATATCTGTAAGTAAAGCATTGGTAGCCCTCGGGGAAAGTAGAAGTCATAGTTTGGTTTGCAGTGCAGAGGAAAGAGAGGCCAAATGTAGAAAACGCATCTGAGGAGCGAGGGCAAGAAACTGACCAGATGACACAATTAACCATGTTAACAACTGTAATTACAACTGTAGGCACATTCCGTATCATGACCTGCATTGATCCCCTGTGGTTGTCTGATCAATTTAAAATGAAATAAGCCAGTCAATATGGTATTGATTTTGCTATTTCCAAGCATGGTTGAAATGTAGTAACCCATTGTTCTGTGTTCCCGGCTCTCTCGCTGGCAAAATTTTTGCAAGAGATTTTTTGCCTACTCCCAAAATAGTGTAACGATGGGTGTGTGACATTTTCATAGCATGCAGTCTTAAACTGAGAGAACCTGGACTACAATGTTGTTCAGACCTGCTTGGGTATTACAGCTTGGGTCTTGAAAGAACAAGCTTCAATGACATCAACAGCACAGAGGTCATTCTGCCCATTGTACCCGTGCTGGCTCTTTGACGAGAGCAATCCATTTTGTTCTTCTTCCTCGTCTTGGGGCGGCACAGTGATTTAAGCCCTGCTGTCTCACAGTGCCAGGGACCCAGGTTCAGTTCTGGTGTCGGGTGCGGAGTTGAAGTTTCTCTCCGTGCCTGCGTGGATTTCTATCGGGTACTCCGGTTTCTTCCCACGGTCCAATATGTGCATATTGGGTTGATTAGCCGTGCTAAATTGTCCCTTTATTCCCCAATGTGTGTAGGAGGGAGTGATTAATGGGGGAAATACATGGGGCTATAAGGATAGGTCCTGGTAAGTTGCTCTGTCAGATAGTTGGTGCAGACTCAATGGGCCCATAAGACATTGGAGCAGAATTAGGCCCTTCGACCTATTGAGCCTGTCCCGCCATTCAATCATGGCTGATATTTTTCTCATCCGCATTTTCCTGTCTTTCCTTCGTAATCCCTGATCCCTTATTAATCAAAAACTTATCTATCTCTCTCTGCTTTAAAGACACTTAATGACCTGGCCTCCACAGCCTTCTGTGGGAAAGAGTTCCACAGATTCACTACTCTCTAAATGGAGAAATTCCTCCTCATCTCTGTTTTAGAAGATCGTCCCTTTAGCCTGAGGTTGTGCCCTCTGGTTCTAGTTTTAATAGTCCCAGCCCAATGGCCTCTTTCTGCAATGTAAAAATTCTATGCTTCTTTTCCCCCAGTGTGTATACTTTTACCTCTAGGAAAACATAGCCAGTTTTCTTTTGCAAGTTTTCACTGGAATCTGCTTCCACTGCCTTCTTTAAAACGATGCATTGAAGATCATCATCATTCTGTGCTCAAAGCTGAGTCCTGCTCATTTCCCTGTGGGATGTCCCAAGTGCCAGTGAAGTATTTTTGAAGTGCAGTCACTCTGAGGCTCGCCTCAAGCTTTCCCAAATGGCACTGTATCAGTGATAGGATGACCTGTTTGAGAGAGATTGTTTGCAGAGGCAGTTATTGGCCAGGACACTAGGAAGAACTCCACTGCTCTTCCTCAAAGTAGTGCCACAGGGTTCAACTGAGAGGGCAGAAATAGACTTCTGTCTAGTGCCTCATTCTCAAGGTGTTATCTCTGACAGTGCAGCGCTCCCTCAGAACTGGGAGTATCAGCCTAAATGAATTGAGCTGAACGTCCATGCAACTTTAAGAATTTGAGCATATGCTATGGCTTTTTGCCCTTTTATAAGGGATGGCTGTTGAGGGGGGAGGAAGAGAGGGGCAATAAAGGTGGGGAAAAGGTCGTGATGGGTGATTCTGTTGATCGACTCTTGATTTGACGGCCTTGAGAGAGATGCCTCGGAAGGAGACAAATGGTCAAATTTGATTCCGTTTTGTGCCCCAGTTGAGCCTGGGGCTGTGGATTTGTCAAATTTCCAGGCACATCTAACAAGAGTTCCATTCCTTGCATACAAAGGATTGTCCAAACTCCAATTGGAATTGAAATCGAGTTACTTGCAGCACATTAATAACTTGGATTCGCTCAATATTTTGCTTTACACTGATCCAACAGACATAGTGTTCCTGAACAAAGCTCCAGCTGAGAACTACAAATGGGAGCCATATAACTCCTAAAATCCCAGTGATAGGTTGTCTGTTGTCAGTAGAGAATGTTGAAAGCAGAATGTTATTGTAATGTGGTCTCACATTTGAACTGAAAACACTGGGTTGCATCCGGACCGATCAGTTATGGATTTTCAACATCTATTTCAATATGGTGAAAATAATTACTTGTGATAATGGAATAACGTACAGCAATTATTAAGTTTCTAGCCCTAATCCCCACTGTGTAGCTCATTTTACACCATGACATTCCTTGTTTCCAGTATGCTCTGGGAAGTCACCTTTGGAAATGTTGTAATGAGGCAAGACCTACTGGTATTAACCATCAGCAAAGACTTTTGTTTGGTTTAGTGACCCTGAAGGAGAGGAGGAAAAATAAACTATCGCCTAGAATTATATCGGGTCTGCATCAGAGAAATGGGCCATTCGGCCCAACTGCTCTAAGCCTGTGCTCATGATCTGCAGAAAACTCCATTCAATGCTCCTCTCACCCAATCAGCACATTGCTTTCTCATTTATTTCTCTTAAATCAATCTTTAAACGCATCAATTGCAACATAGCTCCCTGTTGACATAAGCCAGTCATGTTGAGAATCCATCCTGGGATCTTTTGGTCCGAGGATAGATTTGTGTTAAATTAACTTGTTGATTATTCAGAGAAGGATTGCTGCAGACTGATAGTGTGTAGCTACAATACTGTGTTCACTCCAACTGGGAACTCAAACCCAGGAGCTACCAGTCTAGCCTGAGGTTGAAGTGAGAAATTTGACTTTTATCAAACCAGGGTACAAGCTGGGAAGTACAGATCTGCCACTGATGGTGATCGAAGCAGTTTGAGAAGATTTATGGAGGGCATCACAGTAGCAATTGGTTTGTTTGTGGGGATAAGGGGAGGTGATGATGAGTTTCAGTTTGTCCATTGTGACTTTGGAGGCCAGCTCCTGCACAGTGGTTAGCACTGCTATCCCATAGGGATACATGTTCAATTCTGGTCTTGCATCACTGCCTGAGTGGAGTTTGCACATTCTCCCAATGTCTGTGTGGGTTTCCTCCCACATAGAACACTACAGCACAAACAGGCCCTTCAGCCCACAAATTGTGCCGAACACAGTCCGAAGATGTGCAGGTTAAGTTGATTGGCCATGCTAAATTGACCCTGGTGTCAGGGTATTAGCAGGGTAAATATGAGAGGTTATCGGAATAGGGCCTGGATAGGATTATGGTAGGCGCAGACTTGATGACCTCTTTCTTCACTGTAAGGATTCTATGGTTCCAGGAACCTCCATCTTTGGGCTTCAAATCTGACCAGTTAATTTTGTACAGAATTTAACCGGGTCCTGTTGAAATCCATTCATTCCTGACTAAATCCACTTCCTGTCTGAATCCCCTTCCTGCCAAATCGAGCCTGGAGGTCAGTCCCATTTTTCTACCCCATTCCCAAGCAATCCCCTCCCTCTTGGAGGAAAAACCCAATTAGAATTATATAATATTGAGTCGCAAACCTTCCCATAGGAAGCCTTGTGAACGCAGGGGTAGCACCCCTACTTCTAGACCAGAATCTCCAGGATCGAGTCCAATACTGGGACTTTTCTCCACAGAAGGAGTGAATATTACACAGTTCAATGGGCTGATAATCAGCTCGGAAATCTTTCCACTACATCCTCCAATAGTTTTCATAGGGTAAATAATGGTGTGGGTGTGAAGATCTACTTGGGGCGGGGGAACCCTATTTCTGCAATCTGGTGTAGTCCTGCAACCATCCTTCCTCTAACTCAGAACTCCTGCACCTCTCATCCATTAAAACACTCCCGCTTTGACAGCCTGTGCAGACTATGTTGTCTAAAATATCATGAAGTGGCGATGCTGGCGTTGGACTGGGGTGGGCAAAGTGAGAACTCTCTCAACATCAGGTTAAAGTCCAAACAGGTTTATTTGGAATCATGAGTTTTCTTCATCACCTGATGAAGAGGCAGTGCTCCGAAGGCCTGTGATTCCAAATAAACCTGTTGAACTTTAACCTGGTGTTGTGAAACTTTCACTGTTTAAAATACCAGGTTGGAATACTAAGTGACTGTATGTGAAGACTAAAAGTTCAGTAACCAACAACCTATGATGGCTCATCTTGCGCTTTTTTTGCTTTGTCTATCACTAAACCACAAAAGGCCCAGGTTCAATGCGGGATGCGGTGAGTTAGCTTCAGCTTGAGGAGCCATTGGTCATAATTCCCTTCCTGACTGGCAAAGGGACACTGTACCAGTGACCATCGCCACCACCCTGCAAGTGGCGCACCTTCAACAGTGCGGCATTTCATCGTTACTGCACCAAAGGCAATGGCCTAGGGGTTTTATCACTAGATTACTAATCCAGAAACTCAGCTAATGTTCTGGGAACCTGGATTTGAATCCCACCAAGACAGATAGAACAACAAAGAACAACACAGCACTGGAAACAGGCCCTTTGGCCCAACGAGCCCGCGCCGCAGTCCTAACGTCTTAATGATATATAGGGACCAACTTGTTACCCAGTCAGCCTAAGAGCACATTTTTGGAATGTGGGAGGAAACCGGAGCACCCAGAGAAAAGCCACGCAACCACGGAGAGAAGGTGCAAACTCCCGCAGACACAGGCCCAAATCCATGTGTCTGCACAGCAACAGCGATAGTCCCTGAGCTGTCATGGTGCCCATCAGATGGTCCAGTTTAAGCATACACTAACGACGTGAAGCACTAGGCCACTCCTGAAGCAACATCCAAGAGCAGCTCTCGCACGACCTGCCGCATGCATGCCTTTGTTGGTCAACAAGGTGGACCGAACATCCTGTGGAAACAAATAGGATATTTAAACAGTCCTACTATATCCCTCTATCTGCAGACCGCTCATGTGGCTGTCCAAGAGACCCTTAAACAACCCTAGCGTGCCTGCTCCCACCACCTTACTCGGTAGTGCATTCCACACCCCCACTACCCTTTGTGTGAAAAACTGCCCTCTAATATTCGTCTTATACATAGCCCCCCTCACCCTAAGGCCGTGACCCCTCGTTCTATCCTTTTCTAATGGTGGAAAAAGCTTACCACCATTTACTCTATCTATACCCCTCATAATCTTATATACCTCTAATAGATCCTCTCTCAGCCGACGTTTTTGGAGGAATATGATTTCAATAATAGAAAAATCTGGAACTAAGTATCTAGTGATGACTATGAAACCTTTGTCTATAGTTGGAAAAACCCATCTGGTTCACTCAAGTCCTTTTAGGGAAGGAAATCTGACATCCTTATCTGGACTGACCAAGACGTGACTTCAGAACCTCAGCAAAGTGGTTAACTCCCAACTGTCCTCTGAAATGGCTGAGCAAGCCATTCAACTCAAAGGCAACTAGGGATGGGCAACAAATACTCGCAACGTCCATGTCCCACAAATGAATTAGAAAAAGAAATGAATGTTTGTGTATAGGTTTTGGAGTGGGCTCTGAAGCCACAACCTTTTGACTTGGGAGGGGTAGTGGCTGGAAGAATGCTCGAACTGAATCACAGCAATACAATGAAAAGAATGTGTGGGTTCGAAGAATGCTTAAGTGTGCACAATTATGAAGCCGTCCAATTGTAAAACCATTTTAGAAAGTTTGGGTTACAAGCATGGTTCTGATCTGTAGATTTAACCAATAAAATTATGGGAAAAGGACGGATATTAGGGGAAGACTTTAATGTTCTACCTTCCCTTGGAGGGGAAAGTTACCGTGAGCTGTATTCTCTGATACTGACTCTGAGCAGTCGATTGCAATAGTGTGGTTGGTTCTTTTTGGCCTCATTGCTCTTGTGGTTATTTCTGTAATCTTTTAAATTTAAGTGTGTGTTGCAATGCCTTTCTCAAAAGGCAGTTTGTGTGGTTCAGGGAGTTTTTAATCATTTGATAAGTTTATGAAGAATAGGGTGTGGAGGGATGGGTGGTCACGTCTGGTTCTGTCAACAGTTCCCATGTTGGCATAAGATTGGGTGTTAATCATCTGTTTGTTTTTGGTGGATCCACAGCCAGCCAGTTAGCATTCATGAGAAAAGGCTCCGGGGTTAACAAATCTGGATTTGACCCTGGCAATTCTGTCATGCGATCTCTGACTGCCCCACCCAGTTGATCAGCCTTTCCCTGCGTGTCCAATATTGTGTCAACCAAAGTTCGGTTTTCGGCATTCCCATCTCTTGAATGACAAGGTTCCAGAAAGTTCCATTCGCGAGCTGGAATGCAAAACTCAAGACTAACATTCCAACACAGTGGACGCTTTGCTATCGGAAGTGTCGCATGTTGGATGAGAAGTTGTTAACCTGAGGCCCCGTTGGCTGGGTGAGGGTTAGGCACCTCTGCCCCCAGGATCCAGATCCTGGGGAAAGGCCCACTCGTGGCCTGTCAACTGCCTGATTAGTATGTAAGCCTGACAGGCATTCCTGGAAAGGTACAAAACTGTGGTTATGTCTGCTGGAGCTGGGAGCCCAGATCCTTGTGCCTGGAATAAGGTTCTGCTTTTCCCGAACGTTTTCATGGGATGTGAGCTTTGCTGGCATGGCTGGCGTTTATTGTCCCTCCCTAATTGTCCCAAGGTAAAAAATAAAGAAAACATCACTTGCCAAAGGAGCAGTGATCCATAGTGTGATTTCAAAAAAAAAACCTGTTGGACTTTCACTTAGTATTGTGTGACCCCCTTATCCAGTAAAATGAGCCACTGCCTTGAGCCACTTCAGTCCATGGTGCCAGTGCTCACTGTTAGGGAGAGGAGTTCCTGGATTTTCTAGGTCTCCTATGCGCAGTGTCAGCAATGCAGCACCAGTTAAATGTCGAGTTGAAAGGAGCCATTGGGGAGAATCGGCTTTCTGTGAAGGTTAATTATGAAGAGTTCCAGCATTTATCCCCCATTCGGAGCCACTAAGTTGAACAGTTAGTCGCTTATCTTGCTGCTTGCGGGATATTTTGTGGATACAACTGGCTGCTGGATTTGCATTTAACAGCAACTTGTTTTTCTTGCTAGGCCTTCTGGGATACAAAGTCCTGCATAAATGCAAATTTCTTCAATTTTCTTTTCTGCTGTCTTTTTTCTTAAAACTCAGAAGGCGCCAAAGCCTAAACTGCTCAGGGTTTCACCTTCCTCTGATTATTCCCTTCTTGCTGGTTAAAGCTACAGCATCTTGTGAGTGACTACAAGATGTACCCTCACATCATTTATGCCCATTTTTGACCTGGACACTCACTCATCGGGATTCCTCTGTTAGTATGACTACTGTCCGACACGGATTTGCTGGTCCTGGAGAGGGTCCAGAAGAGGCCCCGAGAATGATCCCGGGAATGAAAAAGTCGCATGAGGACTTTGGCACTGCATGTCATGAAGTTTAGAAGAATGAGGGACAAATCTCATTGAAATTTAGAATCTGAAAGGCCTGGATAGAGTGGAGAAGATCTTTCTATCAGTAAAGATTAGGATCCGAGGGCACAGCCTCGCAATAAAGACCTTTTAGAACTGTGATGTGGAGATGCTGGTGTCGGACTGGGGTGGGCACTGTAAGAAATCTTGCAGCACCGGGTTAAAGTGCAATGAGCTTAGTTGGAATCACAAGCTTTGGGAGCGCTGAGATGAGAAGGAATTTCTTCTGCCAGAGGATGGTGAATCTGTGGAATTCATTGCCACAGAAGGCTGGGGAGGCCAGGTCATTGAGCATATTTAAGACAGACAGGTTCTTGCTGAGGGGATCAAAAGTTGTGGGGAAAAGGTGGTTAAATGGGGTTGAGAAATTTTTTAGCCACGATTAAATGGCAGAGCAGACTCCATGGGCTAAATGGCCTAATTTTACACCTATACCTTACGGTGTTGGTAAGGTTAAGGTTCTCGTGTTGGGTTGAAAGGTTAAAAACAGTCGAAACTGCTGCTACACATCCAGCCACACAAGTTTAGATTGAGTTTAGCTTACGCATGTTAAACACAGTCAATGCAATAATATTGAAACGTGGTGTACAGGTTTGCTTTTGATGCTGGGAGCCATTTCAGGTGATGTATTGGACTGTGTTGCTCAACACTGTTACTTGATATATCTTTTATATTTCCCCTACAGTGGATGGAAAGTGCCTAGCAACTATATTCTGTGATGTCGGAATAAAAGCTCAAAACAGCCGAGCTTCTAAGCGACCACTGCGGCTGTCTAGAGGGAGAATAATCAAAGTGGGGGAGCAGTGTCTGATGAAGTTGCGGATTTTTTTTTTACAGTAGTTTATTGATGCACAGTTTCTTTTTTTTTCCCCCCTCCCTTCTCCTCGGCTGCCACCTTGTTCTGTAGGAAGCTGCACAGTGGGATGAGGACCTATGGGTGCGAGTTGTGTGGTAAGCGATTCCTGGACAGCCTACGGCTACGAATGCATCTGCTTTCGCACTCAGGTAAGCGTGTGGATCACGCGATTTCTCTCTCTCTCTCTCTCTCGCTGGTTTCTGAAACATGTAAAAGAGGAATTTGTGCAATATTTTAAAAAAGAGAGAGAGAAAAAAGCAAACTGTGGTATGCTCTATACGTTTGCGGTGTCTATTTCAGCTCTCTTCCCCCCTCATCCCTTCCCTGTGGCTTGTTCTGGCTGACGACACTTGTTGTTGTGGAGTTGGCACTTTGCCAGTCTGGGCTAAGAGCCAAGCCTGTGGGTACAGTATGTACAGTGAACCTTGTGCCAAATTTGTCATAGTCTGGGGGAAGGAGCAAGCAGGTTTCCTGTGCTGTAAACAAAACAGTTTTGATTTTTTTTCCACATATAAAGTTGGCAACCCGCTAGTGCGGTTAATTTTTTTTTGTTTAGACTTCTAACAAATAAAGCCTGTTAAAAGCTATTTTCTTCCTTTTCTTTCCCCTCCTTTGTGCCAAATTCATTTGCGTTTGCGATCGAGGGAGAGGAGGTGGTGGTGGGGGGGGGGGGTAGTTAAGAATTTGCGCTTCTGCGGCACCGTTCACAAGCTCAACACACTTTGTACTTTTTAAATATCGAGCGTCGTTGCCGTAGGAACGCAAGAAACTGGTGCCGATTTGTGCACAGCAAGATCCCACCATCGGCAGTGTGGTCATGACGTGATGGTCAGCTATTGGTCGAGGGACGATGATCACACGTGCGAGGGGGAGAGGCATGAAAGGATGTGTGGGTAGGGTGGGATGGAATAAGTTGGGAAAAGGTTTGCGTGGAGCATAAACATGAAATGGACAGGATTTCCTTTTTGTTGTGTGGAGCATATATTACCCAACCTGGTTTGCTTTGGCAGTTACCAGTGCGTGTCTGTGGAAGAACCCCATCTGGGCTACATACACACTCTCCAGACTGATGCTTACTACAATATTAAGATGTAGAAGCAAAAGCAGGCCATTCGGCCCATCAAGTCTGTTTGTTGGCGAATTGTATGCTGTCGCGATGATGTCCATCTGTTAGACGAGATGTTACACAGAGGTTCCTGTCAGCCAAGCATCAGTCTATCATGCGTTTTTAGACCCGAATCCTTGTGTCAAAATTTGTTGACCAATTGGTCAATTGACCAATTGACCAATTTGTTGACCGGGTCCCACAGCTTTGGTGGGATCGGAGCTGACCTACATCATTCAGGCTGCTTTATTTCTTATTAGGTGAGCAGGTAGAATAGGTCTGATTTGGCCTCGCTTTATACAGTAATATAACAATAGTGAACACACTATGTTGCTTCATTGCAGTGATCACCTTGCTGCATTTAAAGCTAATTTTGCTAGACTCTCCCTGTTGTATATAAACTCTCTCACATTTTTTAGGTGCAAAGCTACCTTTAGTTTTTGTACCCTGTTACCTGTTCAGAAGTTTGACATCAAAGAATCCCATAGAATTCTATAATGCAGAAGGAGGCCATTTGGCCCATTGAAGCTGCACCAACAACAAAGCCACTCAGGCCCTATCCCCATAACCCACATATTTACCATGCTAATCCCCTCGACACTAAGGGGCAAGATACCATGGCCAGCCCACCTAACCCTCATATCATTGGACTGTGGGAGGAGACCCAAGCAGAGACACGGAGGACATGTTGATTCCACACAGATAGTGACCCAAGTTGGGAATTGACACCATGAGGCCAGCAGTGCTAACTATTATGCCATCATGCTGTAATCACTGTTGGTCCTACAGTCAAGCACAAATGCTTCCTAGGTCAGGACTCACTGAATAATTTTCACAGTTGTAATGAGAATGAACTATTGTCAGGACGTCAAACTTGTCTTTCCTTATTCCCTGCACAATGGTTCACTTTCTGAAATGTAATGTACACACAAAAAGTTGTTGTCTTGTGAATTTAACCGTTTTGAGAGCAATATATTTGGGGAGGTGACGGCCTAGTGGTATCATTAGACTGTTAACCCAGAAACTCGGCTAATGTTCTGGGGATCCGGGTTCGAATGCCGCCATGGCAGATGGTGGAATTTGAATTCAATAAAGAAAAATCTGGAATTAAGAACCTACTGATGACCATGAAACCATTGTCGATTGTCGGAAAAACCCAGCTGGTTCAGAAGTACCCTTTAGGGAAGGAAATCTGCTGTCTTTACCTGGCCTGGCCTACGTGTGACTCCAGATGTAGAGCAATATGGTTGACTCTCAACTTACCTCCAAGGGTAACGCAGGTTGGGTAATCAATGCTGGCCAGCCAGCGATGCCCATGTCCCATACATGAATAAAAATTTCCCTCCAGAGTAGCATTTTTAAGTATACATTGATCAAGATTATTCATGGTAGCATTATTTGATATCCTGGGAACACAGTTTCTGTTTCGTATTTGAGGTAGTTATGTATATTTTGGTGCATCTTATTTGAAAGGGAGTTTCTTTATTTGCCCTCCCTTTGGGTAATAACCAGTAGTTTATTTTCCACTGGCACTTTTCTTTATCGCGTTGATAATATTCCAGTCATTGTTTTCCTGAACTTTTTCCTTTTTAACTTTGGAGACCTTTTCCCATTGAATTCTCCTCATCCTTCAATTGCTATCCTGAAAAGAGGAGTCAAAGTACAGGAACAGGCCCTTCGGCCTACCAAGCCTGCGTCGATCAACATTGTTATATCTAGACCAAATGCCTGTATCCTTCTATCCCCCACTGTTTATGTGTCTATCCAGATAATCTTAAACGTAGTTAACTTATCTGCCTCAACCACCTCACTTGGCAGTGCATTCTGGGGCCCTGTCAGCCTTTGTGTAAAAAAAAACTTCCCTGCGCATCTTTGAACCTTTCACCCCTTACCTTGAACTTGAGCCCCTTTGTGATCGTCATTTCTGTCCTCGGAAAAAGCTTCCAACTGTCTACCATATCTATGCTCATATAATTTTATGAACTCTTGTCAGATTGCCCGTCAACCTCTGTCTTTCTAGGGAGGCAAAATGTTATTCATTGCAGCATCTGCTCTCCTCGCATCTTTATACAACCTCGGATAAATATAGACTCCTTTGATATTCTGCCCCACCTTCCAACAGATAACTTTAGGTGTCTCAAGTCATTTTCCTAGCAGCACTCAAAAATATTCCACTAACTCAAATGATCTGAATTATGGGTTGCTGCCTCATAACGCCAGCAACCTTGGTTCAATTCCAGCTTTGGGTGACTCTGTGCGGAGTCTGCATGTCCTTCCCGTAAGGAGAAGCAGATTTAGGACTGAGTTGAGGAGGAACTTTTTCACCACAGTCTGGTGCCTGTTCAGGTACACTGAGGGAGAATTTAGCATGGCTAATGTACCTAACTAGCATGTCTTTTGGACTGGTGGGGGGGGGGTGGTTTGAACCAGAGCACCCAGAGGAAACCACCCTGATGCAGAGAGAACATACAGACAGTGACCCAAGCTGGGAATTGAACCCGGGTCCCTGGCGCTGTGAGGCAATCGTGCTAACCACTGTGCCACTGCACGCCTTCACTACTTACCCAGGAGGTTTGAAGGCAGCTGGTTTGAATGAATTCCGAGTCAGTCTAATACCATTCAAACTTTCCCACCTGTGATTGCCGTTGAAAGGCTGACCTGTTCAGGAGTTTAGGTTGATCCCACAATCTTTACACTTTAGCTGACAATTAGATGCTGCTATGATTCTGAATAAGTGTAAGAAGTTTGAATTCAAGTTTTTAAAATATGCATTTTTGTTGCATAATTCCTTTTCAATTTTCCTCAATAATGAAAAGCAAGCAAAAAGTCATGTATTGAAGTCCAGTTACTTGGCATTGTTATTTGATAACGTACTTAGCCAAATAAATCGTGTTGAGGTGAGTGGTAATAACTTGGAGCTTGCGCTCTGCACGGTTAATGGAAGCGGAGATAATCAATGATTTCAGGAAGAAATTGGAAGAGGTATTTGTGGGAAATAAACTTTCAGAGCTAAAGGGGAGGGGTTGATACAACTGACAGGATTGCACTCCAAAGGACCAGTATGGACTAGATGGGCAGAATGGCCTCCTCCTGTGCTCTAAGACAAGTTTTGGAAACATCACCTTTACTCTGTTGGGTTATGTTGACTTGGCAATGCCTTTTATGTTGATCAGTGTGGTTTCTGAATTTTTTTCTCCCGACTTGGGTTTCTCACTTAATCGCAATTAAAAGAAAACACTTCAAAGTTTGAGTTCACAACGGCTGGTTTCCCACCTGACTCAAAGCTATATTTTTGGGACACATTAAGCTTCGTGCTGAGAGGGTGAGTGAGGGATTAGTCCTTCACTCCGGTGCAGCAAACCAGCCTTCGACAGGATCACAAATTCCAATTATCCTTCATGGAGCTCCGGATGAAAGCAGAGTTGGGAAAGGCAAGGAACGCTGATTCTACTTGCTCTTATGAGGGTTAAAATCTGAGTAAGAGAGAAGAGACTGGGGGAAGAGGGACAAAAAACAACAGACAATAGTTTAAAAAGCAGAGGGACCAATGTCCCCTAGAGAGGAATGTGCCGTCCCTTCCAAATCTGATTCCTTTTAAGTTGTTTTTCTTCCCTTTTAGAATTTCAAACCATTCATTGCAGATTTGGAACTGAGCATTTGCACAACTCCTGAATTTAGAGTTACAACATTAAGATATGGCACAGTGCTTAGCACTGCTGCCTCACAGCGCCAGAGACTTGGGTTCGATTCCAGATTTGGGTGACTGCCTGTGTGGAGTTTGCATGTTCTCCTCATGTCTGCGTGGGTTTCCTCTGGGTGCTTCGGTTTCCTCCCACAGCCCATAAATGTGCAGGTTAGGTAGCTTGGCATTGTAAATTTCCCCTTTGTATTAGGTTGACTGGCAGGGTGAATACATGGGGTTGCGGGGATAGGGCCTGGGTGGGGATTATTATTGGTACAGACTCGATGGACTGAATGGTTTCCTTCTGCATAGCGGGGATTTTATATCAGATTAGACATCAGAATTAAGATTTGAAAGTTGATTGGGAATTGAAATTTCTGCAGTAAGAAGTCTCGCAGCACCACGTTAAATTCCAACAGGTTTATTTGGTAGCACGAGCTTTGGGAGAGTTGCCCCTTCATCAAGGGACTCACCTGTTGAGGGAGCAGCGCTTTGAAGCTACCAAATAAACCTGTTGGAATTTAACCTGGTGTTGTGAGGCTTGTTACTGTGTTCATCCCAGTCCAACACTGACATCTCCACCTCATGAAATTTCTGCTGCAGGTTTAATTCGAGTGACTACAAGACTAGGGTTTGGGGAGAGTGTGTGAAGTTGGATTCCTTTAAGCTTGAACTTTGAACTAGTTTTTGTGCAGCATGTTCTGAAATTAAAAAAAACAGAACGCTGGTAAAACTCAGCAGGTCAGGCAGCAGCTATGGAGAGAAGTTTCCCGTCCGTACGATTCTTCTGTGAAGGCAACAGAGCCGGAGATAATCAAGATTGAAAATGGTGGGAGAAAAGACTTAAATTGGAGAGTAGCACTTGGCTGATATCAAGCATCATTTTTATCAAATGTGTAGGCTATGAATAGAGGTAAGAGTTCAACAGATATCAATTCTAATAAAGAATATTTTGAGCAGGAGATAGGGTGACTTTAACGTAACTTATAATGCAGTGTTCTTCGAATTTTAATCAGTATTGAAAATAAAAGCTTTATTTGCTATGTTAATCCTTTTTTTTTGGAAGAAAGATTAGTTTGTATGGTGCTTTCTGTCTCGAGTGAGTTATGGCATTGACTCTGAAGTGTAACATTGTTATATATGTAACTGTAGCAACGATTTAGCATAAGGCAAATCCCACAAACTGCAGTTTGCTTATTTATTTTGGTTGGGATGTTGGCCAGAGCACTGGGAAAATTCCCTCCTCTGCAGATAGTTCTTTCTGAGCAGACAATGTAGACTTGATTTGGCGTCTGTCTGGTGAGCTTATACCTCCAGTTAATGCAGTGTCCACGGTGGCACAGTGGTTAGCGTTGCTGCTTCAGAGCACTAGGGACCCAGGTTCAATTCCAGCTTGGGGCACTGTCAGTGTGAAGTTTGCATATTCTCCCCATGTCTGTGTGGGTTTCCTTCCACAGTCCAAAAATGTACAGATTAGGTCAGAGGGATTAGCGGGGTAAATATGTGGGGTTACAGGAATAGGGCCTGGGTTGGGTTGTGGTCGGTGCAGACTCAATGGGCCAAATGGCCTCCTTCTGCAGAGTAAGGATTCTATGATCCTTAAGAGATCGAGGGCCTAAGGGCCTGTTTTGTGCTATAATGTTCTATGTTAATGCTACAAATGCTTAGGGCACGATTTTCAGGCCACGGTCACAACAAGACTGGAAAATCCAGCCCGAGGTCAACGGACTTTGCATTACCCTGTCCTGCCCGCTACAATTCAAGCCATGGACAGGACAGGAAACATCTGCCCTTATTTTTGTAACAATCTCAGTGCGGTAGCTTGTATATCCAACATTTCAATAGATTTCATCATTGTGGTATAGGTTATCAAATGGCAAGATTGGAATCCTTTAAGAGAAAATCACGAGATTAATCTTTTAAAGATTTGTGGATGAATGTGATTGACAAAGGGATGCACGGTTAATATTTTGGTTTGTTTTTATGCATGGGTTAGATGTGACTTGGTGTCTTTTGGCTGTGTGTATCGCTGCCTTGTAACATAAATTCCTAGTGGCTTATGACACCAGAAAGGTCACATCGTCCATCACTGACTGTGTCTATCCTTTCAATCTTGGTGCCCTGTGGGTAGATGAATTATGCTTCCTTTAACTGAAGCCGAAGGGTGTTAATGAATCGTACCGTAGGTGTTGAATATTCAAGTATTGCCTTTGGATAATGTTCATTATGCCACCGTTGTGAGATGATTTGGGGTTTGCATTAATCTTGCATTGTAACCAAATTGCAATTTTTAATGCTTTATATTATGATCTACAGAACCAGCACCTCAGCCATGTAGATAACTTTCTGGTCATTTATCAAGCAGTAATTTCCAATGAAGCTTCCCATGATAATTTCATGTGTGATGTTAATAACTGTGAATCATAGAATCCCTACCATGTGGAAGGAGGCCTTTTGGCCCATCAAGCCTGCACTGACAACAATCCTTCCAAACCCTATCCCTGTAACCCCACATATTTACCTTGCTAATCCCCCGACACTGAGGCAATTTATCATAGATTCATAGAATAGCCTAGAAACCCTACAGTGCAGAAGGAGGCCATTTAGCCCATCAAGTCTACACAGATGATAATCCCACCCCTGTTCCCGTAACCTCACATTTTTATCCTATTAATCCTCTGACATTAATGGTCAATTTAGCATGGCCAATCAAGCTGACTCTTTAAACTGTGGCAGGAAACCGGAGCACCTGAGGAAACCCATGAAGATATGGGGAGAATGTGCAAACGCCACACAGTGTCCCAACACCAGAATCAAACCCGGCTCCCTGGTGCTATGAGACAGCGGTGCTAACCACTGTGCCGTTATGTTGCCCCAAACACTGAGGCAATTTAACATGGTCAATCAACCTAACCCACACATCTTTGGAGTGGACGATGATTTAAATTTAAGAAGATTAAAGGAGTTGGTGAGGTAGATAGTGAGAAAGTATTTGGTGATTGTCAAAAGCAGAGTAGGATTCATTGGCCATGCAATACCAGGTGAACTGTGACCTGCCATGCCGGAGGCTCATGAAGAATCGTTTTGCCTTATGGGTCAGAGAACTCATTGTCAATTCATTGGTGCATTTTCAGATCTTGTGCATTGATAAGACAACTTGTGATATTCTCTCTCTCTCTCAAGTAGCACAACGCTCATCTTAACATTTGCAGAGAAAAGCATGTTGTCTGTTGCCAACTCATCCTTGTGACTGATCTCACTGCTGTTGCATTTGCCAGGCTTTTTGGAGTGTTATATTTTAAATGAAGCCAGCAGTGGATCTTGTTGTTTTTTTGTGTGTGTGGTTTATTTCCCTCAAGGAGCTATCTATAATTGTCATTCCCTTCACAAAAGTACAAAGTGTACTCTCTTTACACTGACTCAAGCTGCATTGTGGAAACAAATCGACAGAATTCTTTTGATACGTGAAGCAGTCACATCACTGGTTTATTTGGCTTGTTGACACTACAGAAAATAAATCTTTCGGGTCAACATGAATTTTAGTTGTGTTGATAAGTAAACTACGTGATGCTTTCTGAGTACTCTACAACTCTAATTGCTCTCATAACTGAGAATAGACCTTTAGACACTAGCATTTCACCCCTTGTTGTACACATCAGACACATGAGTTGGGGAAGTAGAGTTTGGACTAACTGTCAGCTATGAGTTTATGGAAGGGCAGAGGGGACTCGGTGATCTGTATGTCCAACTGTTGTCTTTATGTTCTTCTGCCCACTACAATTTGGCCCACTGAGCCTACACTGACAACAATCACTTGAGGTTCTATCCTTGAAACCCCACATATTTACCCCACTAGCCCCCACCCTGGCTAATACTAAGGGGCAATTTGGCATGGCCAATCAACCTAACCCCCACATCTTTGGAGTTCTACCATCTTGTATTCTAGTCTTTTATTACAGAGGCCAACATTCCATCAGCCTTTTTAATTTTGTTTTCTTCATTCCATTCCATTTTGGCAGTCTATGTACTTGGACCCCATGTCATGTTGGCCAACACTGTTTATAGCTTTCCCATTTAAAAGTATTCTATTCTATTCTCTTTAGGTCCAAAGTGGGTGACTTCATATTTACCTACAATGAAATCCATTTGCCCATTTATCAACTTAAAGATACCTCTTCTAATATTTTGTTTCATTTCATGGTTCTTAGCAAACTTGGGTAGGTTGTTTTCTATCCCATCAAGTCACGTGGGCAATGGTTGTGGGCCCGGTATTGATCTCTCAGATATCATTAGTTGCAGATCTGCAACAAGACAGTGGTTAGCACTGCTGCCTCTTGGGGAGATCAGATTGAGGTATTTAAGATGTAAGGTATGGATAAAGTGGACATGGGGCATTCTAGGATGAGAGGTCATTGTCTTAGGATAAGGGGTAGCAAATGTAAAACAGAGTTGAGGAGAAACTACTTCTCCCAAAGGGTCATGAATCTGTGGAATTTGCTACCCCAAAGTGGGGCAGAGTAAATTAAAGGAGGGGTAAGACAGATTTTTAATTGGTAATGGGTTGAAAGGTTATGGGGAGAAGGCAGGAAAATGATTGAATAGTGGAGCGGACTTGATGGCTAAATTCTGCTGCTATATCTTATAAACTTTGTACCAGGGACACAGGTTCAATTCTGTACTCGGGTGATTGTTTGTGTGCAGTCTGCACATTTTCCTTGTTATTGTGTGTTTTTCTTCCAGGTGCTCTGGTTTCCTCCCACAGGCCAAAGATGTGCAGGTTAGGTGGATTGGTCATGCTAAATTGCCTCTTAGTGTCAGGAGAATGAGTAAGGGTAAATACATGGAGGTTACAGGTTATGGGGTGAGATTGTTGTTGGTACACACTTGATGGGCCAAATGGCCATCTGCTGCATTGTAGGGATTCTAATCAAACACCACTGCATCCTTGTGATTAGACTGCGTGGCTTTATTTTGATATCATCTGCAGATCAGTAAATTTACTAACTGGGTCAATAATTTATCTTCAATATATCCTGTCCCTCCTCATCAAAAGCCAGAGTCGAGCTTTGCTGCCAGCAGATTTAACACCAATGTGAAAACCACCTGTTACTGTTTTGTTGTGACATTTTCCATTCTTACATCAAACTCCTCCATCATTTTACTCCTTTCTCCAAAAGGCATGTGCCTGCATCAGGAGATTTGCACGTTCAGAGAATTGAGCACAGATCAAGGCTGACACAGAACTGGAGTGCTGCACTACCAGACGTGACATCTTTCAAACAGGACGTTAAAATCGAGGCTCTATCTATCTCCTCTAGCACATCTAAAAGATCCTATAGCACAATGTCAAAGATGAGGGGAAGAGTTACCCCCAGACCTGGGCGGAATTTCTCCCTCAACCAATAACCAGACACTAAGGGGCAATTTGGCATGGCCTAACTTACTGGAGTTAGACCGTCTTGAACACTAGTCTTTTACGTAGAGAGACCAGCATTCTATTGGATTTTTTACTTGTGGTTATTATCATATTGCTGATTGTGGGAGTTTGCTGTGTGTAGATTGGTTGCCACGTCTTAGAACATTGTAACAGTGATTGTATTCAAAAATCCGTCATTGGCTCTGAGGCACCTGGTGGTTATGAAGGGTGCTACAGAAATGCAAGTTCTTTCCTTTTCTCTTCCCTAGTCTGAGGTCCATGAGGCTGGGATTGCTCTGGTTCATTGAAAGTCCCCCCATCTCTCCTCCTCTTTTTCCCTTCCCCATCTCTAGAATTTTTAGGAGGTCTATAAAAGACTCCCAACAGGGTGACCTCTCCTCTCCTGTTTCTAATCTCAGCCCATACTACCTCAACAGACAAGTCCTCATCAAACTTCCTTTCTGTCACCGTGATACAGTCTTTGACTAATAATGCCACTCCTCCCCCCCTTCTATCTCCTTCTCTCTCCTTTCCTTCCCCATCTCTTTCCTTTCCCCCCTCCAATCTTTCTCCTCCCCCCCCCCCTGCCCCCAATCTCTCTTTTCCTCCTCCAATCTCCCAGAGCTGACAGAGGCCAGTGTTTAACGTTTATTCATGTCACAAGTAAGCTTGTATTAACACTGCAGTGAATGAAGTTACTGTGAAAATCCCCCGAGTCGCCACTTATCCGGGCGCCTGTTCGGGTACACCGAGGGGAGAACTCAGCACGGCCAGTGCACCCTAACCAGCACATCCTTCGGTCTGTGGGAGCAAACCCACGCGGAGGACGTGCAGCCTCCACACAGACAGTAACTCAAAGCCGGGGGATCGAACCCCCCTGGGTGTGTGTGGTGCTTGGGAGGCGGCAGTGCTAACCCCACTGGGACTTCGCCTTGGTGCATTTTTTGTGTGAATGGAAGGAAGTGGGAACTGAGTCGCGCAAAAAAAAATGTTTACATCCCAGTTTATCCTCCTCTTTTTAAATGTCTCCGTCAGAAATAATGTAAACAGCACTTTGCGGCTTCATATTTCTTATTAAAGGGGGAGGTGGATAGAGAGAGAGAGAGAGAGAGAGCGTGCTTGGAAAAAGCCAATGGTTCCTTTTGCAGTTTGGCTGCCTTTCAGCCATATCCTTGGAATGATGTCATGGGCTGCCGGCAGATCGGAACGTTCAGCCAGAATTGGATGGAGTTTATGACAGCTCACAGCTGTGCACAGGAACATGCTGTACCAAAAACTAAATTAATCAGCTTGAAGGGACTCCAAAGCAAGCCTACTGGAAAAGGAAGGGGAGGGGGGGGGGGCTGGGGAGCAGTGGAACTAGCGACAGTCCTCTGTGCTGCTTATAAATTACAAACACACACAAAAAAATGAACATGTCCTGGAGTGGCATTTTTCTTTTGCTCTTTTTTTTTTGACCCTCCGCCCCTGTTTTGGTCGCTGCTTCGATGATCATTTAAATCCAATCGTTGCTAAGAAGCGAGGGCCTTGCAGTGTGATGGGGTGATTTGGTATTCCGCTCGATGCGCGCCTCTCTCTCCCCTCCTTTTGCATGCAGCACAGAGTATATTGTTGAGAGGTTGAATGGATGCAGCAGTGTCTCTGCGCTGCTGCCTGCTTTATGGGCAGCACGGTGCACCGTGTGGTGTATCGCGGCCGCCCTCCTCCTCTGCATTCGCCGCACCGTCTCTTTTCCAAGTTCACTGGCAGGTCTGCCCCGTTGTGGTGTTTGACCGATTCAATTAGCAGCAGGAGGTTCACTCACCTTGGAGGGATTCCTACATGTGCAAGAGCTTTGTAACTTCGCTCCCCACCCACCCTCCGCCGATGGCTAATTTTGTCCCTTTTCTTTTCCCCTGAGGGCACTGGCTTTTAATAGGGAACGGTTGAGTGGGCACAGGCTGCTTCCAATCCTTTACCCAGGTGGTCAATTGAGCCTTGGCAAAGTTCCCAGAGATGGAGCACATATACACACACCAGCAAGGTCTTAATGCCACCGCTACCCAGCAAGGGGGTCACTGGCCAGGAATGGGGGACCCTTTTTCTCACTCGTCCACCCCACTTCACGGCAGCACTGCCTTTGGCTGGCACTGACATTTCACGTGAAGTAAATGTGCTTATTCCCCGCACCAAACGATGTGGTTTGCATAATGCATGAATGGAGTTAAACTGCACAGTACCGGGTCCCATAAAAATGTGATTCGATAACAACGCCTTCAGTTTGTAATTGTTCGACAGCTTGAGCTGGTGTTTACAGAGAAGAGGCACATTAGTTGGTACCACTATCTGGTGAACATTTAATCTGTAAAATATAATAAGACTCCTGCATGTGGAAATATGTCCAATAACCATTATGCAACATCTTTCATTGTGTATGGTTGCAAACCATTTCTAATGATTTCCAAACCCTTAATTTCAACTTCCGCCCACAACTTCTGTGTCTTTTCTCTTTTTCTCTTCCATCCCCCCATCCCTTACTATTTTTTTCCATAATGACTTCAGCCATTGTCATCTTATTGATTGTCCCTTGTGGCTGAATACAAAATAGCTCATCATCTGCCAAACATTCCCTCTCTTGCCTTTAGTGTCTCTCTCTCTTGTATATACTCCCAGAATGAGATCGAAGGAAGCTGTGGGGATTGCCCCTTTTAAGGGCAACGCAGCAGAGTAAGGGTCTCAAGGCCTGTGCGAGCAATCGGGATTCAGTGTGTCATTGCCCCATGGTGTTAGAAGCTCTGAGGGAAAGAGTTTTTGGGAGCTAGCTATAGCAGTGAGGCTAATAATTAATAAATGCCTTTTGTGTTCATTAATCAAGTCTCAAAATGCATCATTACAGAGGCCATTCAGCCCACTGTGTCCATGCCAGCCTTTTGAAAGAGCTATCCAAATTGTGTGTCTCCCACTGTTCTTTCCTCATAGCCCTGTTTAAAAAAAAATTCCAAGCAAGTAATGCAAATCCAATTTTTCCTTGAAAATCAATGTTGAATCTACTTCTACAATCCGTTCTGGCAGTGAATTCCAGATTGGCTACAAGCTTTATTTTCTAATATGGCCTCTGGTTCTTATGTGACAACCATCTTAAATCCGTCACTGGTTATTTTGAAGTGGAGAACAGTTTCTCCTTACTTGATCGATTAAAACCCCTCAATTTTTGGATGCTTTCGTCCGATCTCCTTTTAAACTTGTACTGGTAGCCTCACTACACAGTTGAACTCAGGCTGTGTAGTGGCACAGTGGTTAGCACTGCTGCCTCATCGCGCTCGGAACCCAGATCTGATTCCCAGCTTGGATTACTGTCTGCGCAGAGTCTGCACATTCTCCCTGTGTCTGCTTGGGTTTCCTCTGGGTGCCCCAATTTCCTCCCACAGTCTGAATGAAAGACTTGGGCGACAAGGTAGCGCAGTGATTAGCACTGCTGCCTCTCAGCGCCAGGGTCCCAGATTCAGTTCTGACCTCAGGTCACTGTCTGTGTGAAGTTTGCACGTTCTCCCCGCGTCTGCGTGGGTTTCCTCCGGATGCTCTGGTTTCCTCCCACAGTCCAAAGATGTGTGGGTTAGATTGATTAGTCATGTCAAATTAACCCTAGTGTCAGGGAGATTAGTAGAGTAAGTGTGCGGGGTGCGAGAATAGGGCCTGAGCGGGATTGTGATTGGTACAGACTCAATGAACCGAATGGCCTCCTTCTGTACTGTAGGAATTCTGTGACATGCTGATTAGGTACATTGGCCCTCAATGTATCTGATTAGGTACCGGACTGTAGCGACTAGGGGATTTTCAAGGTAACTTGGGATGGCAAGTTGGACTGGTGCCCATGTTTTAAGGCAACTCCCCAAATATCCCTGAGGGAAGTAATTTATATAGCCACATCCTGAGGCTTGTCATGGTTGACCAGACATTGGGTTGTTACTTTTAGAGAGAATACTCATGGTGGAACAGTAGTTACACTGCTCCTTAATGTCAGGCACTTGCGTTCAATTCCAGCCTCAGGTCATTTGTGATCTAACTCCCTCACTACTTTGTCCTTTTCACAAACTTGGGCTGTCTCAAAGCCCTGGCCAAAAAACAAAGTTCCTTGGAAGCATTGACATTATTGCAGAAAATAAGGCAGCTAATTTGTGCGTTGAGTTTCACAACAGAAATATGATGGCGATCAAATGATTTATTTTAATGATAGTGGTTGAGGCATAAGCGTTGCCTTGGACATAAGGAATTACGGTGGCACAATGGTTAGTACAGTTGCCTCACACAGTCAATAACCTGACTTGGGCAGTTATCTGTGCAGAGTTTGCACATTCTCCCTGTGTCTGCGTGGGTTTCCTCTGGGTGCTCCGGTTTCGTCCCACAATCCAAAGATGTGCGGGTTAAGTTGATTGGCCGTGCTAAATTGCCCCTTAGTGTTGGAGGATAAGGAGAATAAATACATGGAATTAAGGGGGTATGGCCAAGGTGGAATTGTGGTCAGTACAGACTCGATGGGCCAAATGTCCTGCTCCTGCACTGTCAGGATCCTATGACCTCCCTTGCTATTCTTCAGAGGTTGCGATGGATCCTTTTACATCTGTTTGAAATAGGTCTGGCTTTAACATTAAAGACCATGTGTGCAACAGTGGAGCACACCCACATGCCCTCAGGTTTCCCTCCCCAAAAAACTTTTGTGCTTGGGCTTCTAGACTCAACCTTGAACCTGCAGCCACGAGTAACCTGTTGATTGAGGTTGAGAGTCCGGACAATATGGATGTGAGCAATGCTGGTTACACTACATCCCAAAACAAAACAGAGCAAAGATATGAATGGCAGTGCTACATGAGTAGGTTTGAATTTCTTGTGAGGGTAAATTTCACTCTCTGAACCTCTTAAGAGTTAAACTCTCTGATTCCAATCTCCAGGAGTTTGTTTCTACAAGGATCTTTCCTATCTGTCAGCGGAGCTGGACTGTTAACAGTTGTTAATGGGATTATTGAACATTCAGGTCAAGGCTCTGAAATACATGGAGGTTTTAAAAGCTGGAACATTTGTTTACGAAAAGGCACAGTACTGGGAATAAACATTGCCAGGATGCTATTCCGGCTCCACACTTGCCTTAAGTGACCTGCAAAGTGCATATCCAATTCTATGTAATACGGTTTTGCCACTTTGTGCTGTTAACTGTATACACTCTGTCAAACAGACTCCTGTCTCCATTTGCTGTAGAGACAAAATGAGCTCTCTTTATTGACACAGTCAACTCCAAAAATGAAAGAGTTGGGTAGATTGGCCATGCCAAATTGTTCCTTAGTGTCAGGGGGGAATTAGCAGAGTAAATACATGGGGTTACAGGGATAGAGCCTGGATGAGACTGTTGTTGATGCAGGGCCAATGGGCTGAATAGCCTTCTGTACTGATTCTACAATAGTACAGTTGACCCTGTTGGGAATTAAGAATCCTACCTGTGGAAGGATGGATTGCTGTTGCAATACTTAGAGTTACCCTTAATTGATAAGTTTGATTGAAATGCGCTGGTCTTCCAGAGCAGAGTGTTGTCCATGAAAAAGCATTGCAGATTGACGCATTCCAAGGTCCAAAACTCACATCAACCTTCAAGTTTTTAGGTGTCCAGATCACCAACAACCTGTCTGGATCCCCCCATGCTAGCACTGCAGTTAAGAAAGCCCACCAACGCCTCTATTTTGTCAGAATATTAGGAAATATGGTATGTCCACTATGACTCTCTTTCCAAATGTTATAGATGCACCATAGGAAGCATTCTTTCTGGTTGTACCACAGCTTTGTATGGCTTCCATTCTGCCCAAGACGGCAAGAAACTACAAAGAGTTGTGAATGAAGCCCTGTCCATCATTCAAACCAGCCTCCCACCCATTGATTCTGTCTACACTTCCCACTGCCTCAGAAAAGCAGCTAGCATCATCAAAGACCCCACGCACCCTGCACATTCATTCTTCCACCACCTTCCACTGGGAAAAAGGTACAAATGTTTGAGGACACATACTAAGCAATTCTTGCCTCCTGTCATCAGACTTTTGAATGGACCTACCTCGAATTAAGCTGAGCTTTCTCTACACCCTAGCTATGACTGTAACACTATACTCTGCATGCTCTCATTTCCTTCTCTATGAATGGTATGCTTTATCTGTATACTGCGCAAGAAACAATACTTTTGACAATAATGCATCAAATTGTTGAGGGATGCACTAAAGCTTGGGATGGCCATTGTAATGGCGATATGGGAACTGGCCCCTCACTGAGCTCTCTTGGCCATAACGCACAGAGGGATTGGAAACTGGCTAAAGCCCCTTGGGTTGAATGTTTGGCAAGTGATGAAGCTTGTGAATACTAACTGGAATTGTACATGTAGTGACTAACATGCAGTCCAAAAATGTGTTGGTTAGGTGGATTAGCTATATAGAGTCTCCATATGTGGAAATTTAAACTGGTTTATGAAAAATACGCAATCACCAAGCCTGAATCTACTGAACGGGGGTCACACAAATGTTGTCACAGAGATTAGAAAGACTTTTCAGTGAATCCACCCCTTGTGCTCTGAGAGTTTGTTCTTGCTCCCAAGGGTTTAAAAACTTGCCATTCATAACTTGAGCTCACAGGCTGTGGTTTGCCCACCTTACTGAGGGGGGGACCTGACGTGGGGGAGGTGGGTGGCCCAACCAAATGTCCGTAGACTTTAGTAGGAGTATACAATCCTGGCGGTGGGCAAGGCCGTAAAATCCAACCCGTATCCTTGACACTTCAGTGCTTGGTTTAGGAAATGTTGACATGCCATCTTTTGGATGAAGTATTTAGACCAATCGGGCCCATCTGCTTTGGCAGGGGAACGCAAAAGGATGCATCGAAAAGCACTGTTTCAAAGAATAGCAGGGGGCGATCTCCTCAGGGTCCCGGCCGATATTTAATCCTCAAACAAATCATTCTTCCAAGCAAAACAGATTATCTTTTATTTGTTCTTTCATGGGACAAGGCCATCCGACATTTAGTAATGATCTCATGATGATGATTAGACCTCCAATTCCAGATTTTTACTGCATTCAAATTCCACCAGCTGCTGTGGTAGGATTCGATCTCTGGTCCCCAGAGCATTAACCCGGGTCTCTGAGATATTAGTCCAGTGATAATACCACTAAGTCACAGCCGATCATTTTTGTGGGAGGCACAGTGGTTAGGATTGCTGCCTCTCATCGCCAGGGGCCCAGGTTCAATTCCAACTTTGGGTGACTGTGTAGAGTTTGCACATTCTCCCTGTGTTTGCATGGGTTTCCTCACGGTGTTTTTGTTTCCTGCCACAGTCCAAAGATGTGTGGGCTAGGTGGATTGCCCAAGTTAAATTGCCCTTAGTGTCAGGGACTAATGGGATAAATATGTGGGGTTATGGGATAGGGCCTGGGTGGGATTGTGGTCAGTGCAGGCTTGATGGGCTGAATGGCCTCCTTCTGCACTGTAGGATTCTGTGATTCTATCACACTGCTGTTTGTGGGAGCTTGCTGTGCGTACATTGGCTGCTGCCTTTCCTTAATTCCAACACTGGATACACTTTTTAAAAACACTTCATTGGCTGTCAGGCTCTCTGAGATGTCCTGAATAAATAATTTTAACATGTATGGTCATGTATTTACAGTTCCATGATTTTATATTTCCAGGTTGTTTTTGGAGTGTATACACAGAATGCAAACAAATGTAAGCAAGTTTATGCACTTGCAAAATATTGTAAAACAACTTACCAAACCAGTTTAAACATTTAATGTATTGTCGTAGGTAAAGATCTCATCAAAGAAGGCCAGCTGTTGTTGCCTCTCTTTCTTAGTTATTCCTTGCACAATCCATACTGTTTATACAATGATGTCACCCTTAAACTCTACTGAGAAATCTTAACAGTTTGCGTGGAATTTATGGCACAACAATGGGCTAAATGGACTCTAAGTTCCACACAAGCCACCACTCATTCCAATTCCTCTCAGCCCATCAGCATCTCTTGCTATCACTTTCTCCTTGTCCAGCCTTCTCCAAATTTTAAATTTACTATTTTCTAATTGTTTCCTCACCAGGATCAATGTATTTAAGTTTGTTTTAGTGTCACAAGTAAGGCTTACATTAACACTGCAATGAAATTATTGTGAAGTTTCCCTAGTCACCACATTACGGAGTCTTTCGGGTCAGTGCACCCAAACCAGCACATCTTTCAGACTATAGGAGGAAACCGGAGGAAACCCACACAGACACAGGGAGAACATGCAATCTCCACACACATCAGTAACTCAAGCCGGGAATCAAACACAGGTCCCTGGTGTTGTGAGACAGCGGTGCTAAACACTGTACCGCAGTGCTGCTGCTGTTCGGGGACACTGAGGGAGATGTTTAGAATAGCCAGTGCACCTAACCAGCACCTACTTTGGACTTTGGGAGAAAACTCGAGCACCTGGAGGAAACCCACGCAGAGACAGGGAGAAGGTGCAGATTCCATAGAGGCAGGAATTGAACCTGGGTCCCTGGCACTGAGGCAGCAGTACTTGCCACTGTGCTGCCCTTATTGGGTAGGTGATCATTTTGAGAGTCGTCTTCTTCGCGTTTAACCCCCATTCGATTGATATAACTTTCAGGAGCAATGTATACTGCATAAATGTTGTCTTACTTTCAAACCTCCCCTCTATGCTGGTTCATGGTCTGAAGGTATTTACAGTGAGGGCAAAGGTTCCTGATAATCAAAACGTACCTAAAGTGTGAGCATTTAAGATCTGCAACAGTGAAAGACTCAGAATGGTGATGGGCTCCAGACTAGTTTTGAACTTTTTTTTTTAAACATTATGCTGGAACAGTGGCTTTGAAAGTCACCCCTCCACAACGTGGTGGTGTTGCGTGACCTGCCTTGCTGGTCCAAGAGCCTGACGGGTGATTTGTGCAAATCCTCCGGATCGGTCCTTCTTCCCGTTGGACGACTTGCATTACTTTCAAAGTCCTCAGTGGCACTCCCCGTGGATTATTATTTCATTCTTTGGCCCACTTTAAATCTTATTTGGCAAGGCACTGTATTTTAGGAGGTTTGCAATGTCAGAAATAAAAAAAATAACTTATTTGCAAGGGATTTTCTATCAATGCATGTGGTTAAAACAATGTAATTCTAGTTACCCCTGTGAGTAATCAGTGATTTTGTGCTTGAACAACACGATTTGAGTACCAAGAATTCAATGTAAATTTTTCTACGTATTAAAATTCTCCTGTTCTGGGGTCCCTGTACGGTAGTTAAAAGGTTTCTTTAATTTTTCACTTAACCTTAGTGTGTTCTCTCAAACATAGACTTGTAATGTGTAGGAAAATTCGCTGCTTTAAATGCTGGGTGTTGAGCTCCACCCTGAACTCACCAGACAACACCTATTGTCTGTTTTGACGATTAGTTGGTGTTAGAATCCAAAGCAATGGTTCAACATTTGTTCTCGCAAAGCTCTCTTGCTCAAATAATTGTGAGCCAAAGTTCACTCTGCCGCATACTGCAAGATTCAAGAGCAAGAGAACTACAGTTAAAATAATCACGTTGTAGTCGAGTGACTATAAACTAGCAAAGCCTCGTCGGGCTGTAGAACAACAGTCTTGAAGGAGGAAAGAAGTTGGGTAGTAAAAGGTTAGAACAGGTGACAGTGCAAAGTCTTTATTTTTCACATGGGGCAATATGAGTGGTGGAGCAGAATCGAAGGGCTGAATGGCCTCCTGCTCCTATTTTCTATGATTGAGAAGAAAGGATCGATGACTATGGCAGTACTAACTAAATGGACAGAGGGGAGGAATGAGTGAGTGGAGTAGGGAGAGAGGGGTATCGTATCAGAGAACAGATGTCGACTTGCTTTTTGCCCTGGAAGGTGAGGAATAGCCATGTCCAAAAGACGTGCTGGTTAGGCCATGCTTAATTCTCCCTCAGTCTACCCGAACAGGCACAGGAGTATGGCAACTTGAGGATTTTCACAGTAACTTCATTGCAATGTTAACGTTAGCCAACTTGTGACATTTATAAATTTAAATTCAATAGGAGATCATTGAATCATTACAGTGCAGAAGAGGCCAATCAGCCCATCGAGTCTGCACCGACTCTCTGAAAGAGCATCTTATCCAGGACCTCTCCCTGCCCGTTTATCATGGCCAATCCACATCAACCTGAGCTGCACATCTTTGGACTGTGGGAGGAAATTGGAGCTGCCGGAGGAAACCCATGCAGATGCCGGGAGAACGTTCAAACTCCACACAGTCCCCCAAGCCAAGGAATCAAAGTCAGGATCCCTGGTGCTGAGAGGCAGCAGTGCTAACCACTCTTTCACTGTGCTGTCCTGAAATTACAGTTAAGGCCGTCTTAGGAAAAGTTTAACTAATCACTGGAATTATATTTCAAATACGAGCTTCCTAGTCAATTTGAACTATTCTTTCCCATCAGAATTTTCAAAAGGGAATCTTCATGGTGGGGTGAGGGAGACAGCAGCTTGAGAAATTGGAGAGCTCTTTCAAAGAGCCAGCACGGCCATGATGGAGTGAATGGCCTCCTCCTGTGTGCTATTATTATCTGGTCACAGATATTTGAGTGTCAGTAGTCTAACAGCAGTAATAAACAGCTAATTTAGGCAAGTCACAACAAAACAAAGCAGAGATTTCTCACCCAGCTTAATTTCCTTCCTTTTTCTCTTCCCCCTCTTGTCTTGAAGGTAATGACTCACTTTGAGTTTTCCAAGGCAAATTTAGCATTATTTTGTAAATATTTTAACTAATTACATAAGATAGCATTACTTGTAATTTTGTTGTGTGTATTTTGCTTCGCAGTGGCATTAACCTAGCTCTTGTTTCAATGATCTGTATCTCTGAAATGTTGTGTTTAGTTACGGCAAGACCTTTAACTTACTCCTTGGATGCTAGCCAGCTTTCGCATACAATGACAGAGGTCTAGTATAAAGCAGAGCTTCATCCTGTTGCTCACTTGTTATTTTAACCTTCATTCTCCGCAGAGATGGGAGCAATTCAAGAGGTCCGTCCAATAGGTTCTCTCCTCCTGCTTCTTAATTATTTAACCTTCTTCATTCCTCTCTTCAAGACAATAGCACTTTGATATTCTATAACCCTGCTTGCCATGCCAGCAATCTGCCACTTCCTCACTCAAATAGCCATTGTTCAGGCGTGAAAACTTGTCGTTTTTATAGTGCCCTCCAGAATATTCCAAAGCGTTTTTATGGTAGTGTAGTCGCTGAAATTCAGCAAATGGGGCAGCCAGTTTGTGCACAGCAAGCTCCCGTAAACAGTGATGAGGCAATTGCCAGATAATCTATTTTCCGTCTTGATGCTGAGGAAAAGTTACGGCTATTCACGCCGGCAGGACTTTCACATCCCGCTGCAGTGAAGGGAGATTTGGCTGCGCCGGAGCGGGATGTGAACAGCCAGTGAGATTGTTCATTTGGTGCCATGGAACGTTTTTAATGTTTCACCTGGAAGGCAGGAAAGGATCTTCATTTAACAGCTGATTTGAAAGCTCAGGGCAGTAGGGGAGCATCTGCCTAGATTTTGTACTCCAGTCTCTCTATCAAGACTTGAACTCATAATAGATCATAGAATGCTAAAGCACAGAAGGAGCCCATTCAGCCCATCAAGTTTGTGCCTATCACAATCCCACCCAGGCCCTATCCCCATAATCCTATGCCTTTACCCTAGCTAGTCTCCCTGACACTAAAGGCCAATTTAGTATGGTTAATCCACCTAACGCACATATCTTTGGACTGTGGGAAGAAGCCCACATAGTTACAGGGAGAAAGTGCAAACTCAACACAGACAGTGACCTGGGTCCCTGGTGCTGTGAGGCAGCAGTGTTAACAGTTGTGCCACTGTACTGCCCAATCTTCTGACTGACGAAGCCATAGTTGGTGATGAATGAATAAGTCAACAAGGTGGATATTAACCAACAATTCTAGAGCGGGGGTGTCGGTGGGGGCATCACAGCTGAGCTCAAATGTGTCTTTGGTTATGGCCGAGAGAGTATGGGAATGCAGTTGCTGGACTAGTCATCAAAAGACCTAATAATCCGTTGATAATTTGTGTCTAATTCTACCAGTGATTTGAGAATTTGATCCCTTATTATTTTTTGCTTCTATTAAATCCATTAAATTGTAAACCTTGACATTACTGCCATTTTGTCCCTTCTTTGGCAATCGGAGAATGGACGCAGCATGTATCTTTTGCCAAGTCTGTCATGTTCTTATTGCTTCCTCACTTGCATCTATCATTAAAGGGTTTGTTAAACTGTTTGTTTCGTTGTGCTGCCCAATGACTGACCTCACAGCCAGTGTTAGCCTAATATAGACGTAGGGTCAGAAATACCTACTGTCCTCTGATGTGGGAATTAACAAAGGAGGGCACTTCTTCTAAAACAAAAAGGAAGGACATTTTTGGTGAGAAGCATGCAAACGGTTAACATTCTTCTTGCAACAACGTTCAATGTCTGTTGCGTCCAACTTAACATTACCTAGGTTATTCAACTACTAAATGTTATAATGGCCGAGTTATGTATCCATCAACTCCATCAGAAGCGCTCTCTTGTTAAGGTAATCAATCCTCTGATTTGTCATATCTGCACTCATTTTAATAGTGTCCGTGCTGTCATACACAACACAGGATCCCATAGCATCCCATCCACCACCTTAAGCATTCACTCCCTCTGCAGCCAATGCACAGTGTACACCATCTACAAGATGCACTGCAGCAAAGGGGAGGCGATGGCCTTGTGGTATTATCACTAGATTATTAATCCAGAAACTCAGCTAATGCTCTGGGGATGCAGGTTCGAATCCCGTCTTGGCAGATGGTGGAATTTGAATTCAATTAATAAAAAAATCCGGAATTAAGAATCTACTGATGATCACAAAACCATTGTTTGTTGTCAAAAAAAACCCATTTGCTTCACAAATGTCCATTAGCAGAGGAAACCTGCTGTCCTTATCTGGTCTACATGTGAGATAAGAGTCACAACAATGTGGAAAACTTTCAACTGTGCTCCAAGGCTAACTAAGAATGGGCAATAAAAGGCCACATCCTATGAGGAATAAAAAAAAACTCTCAAAGCCCCCTTCAACAGCACTGTCCAAATCAACAACCACCTAGAAGTTAAAGTTTATTAGGAAGGACTTATATTAATACTGCGATGAAGTTACTGTGAAAATGCCCCTAGTCACCACATTCTGGTGCCTGTTCAGGTACATTGGCCATGCTAAATTCTCCCTCAATGTACGTAACCAGCACATCTTTGGACTGGGAGGAAACCCACACAGACACTGGGAAAACATGCAGACACCACATAGACAGTCACCCAAGTCAGGAATTGAACCTAGGCCCCTGGCAGTGCTAACCACTGGGCAACTGTGCTGCCTCAAGGACGGGGCAGCAGACACGTGGGGGCACCACCACCTGCATGTTCCCCTCCAAGTCGCTCACCACCCTGACGTGGAAGTATATCGGGCATTCCTTCGCTGTCACTGAGGCAAAATTTTCTCCCCAATAGGTGTATCTACACCACATGGTCTGCAGCAGTTTAAAACAGCAGCTCAAATCTTAACAAGGGCAATTGGAAATGGCAGCATCACCAGCAATTCTAATAATGAATCTTAAAAATAAGTACGTAGCAGCCTTTTCTACCCTCATTTTCAGTGTCAGGATCCTTTGGTGTTTTGTCCCCTTTGGCTCAGAGTACTGAGGCCACACCAAATATCAGAAACGTAAGTCCATAAAAACAAAGTGTTGTAGATGTTGGAAATCTGAAATAAAAGCAGAAAATGTTGGAAATAACTCAGCAGATTCAGCAGCATTTGCAAGGAGGAAAAGGGGGTTTTATCATTTCCCTTTTATAAGTTCAGGTTAAAGGTCATTGCCCTGTAACATTACCTCATTCTCTGGATCCCAAAGTGATTTGATTTGATTTATTATTGTCAGATGTATTAACGTACAGTGAAAAGTATTCTTTCTTGCAAGCTATCCAGACAAAGCATACTGTTCATAAAGAAGAAAACGAGGAAGTGCAGAATGTAGTGTTACAGTCATAGCTAGAGAAAGATCAACCTAATGCAAGGCAAGTCCACTCAAAAGTCTGACAGCAGCAGGGAAGAAACTGTTCTTGAGTCGGTTGTTACATGACCTCAGACTTTTGTATCTTTTTCCTTCAGGTAGAAGATGGAAGAGAGAATGTCCAGGGTGCATGGGGTCCCTAATTATGCTGGCTGCTTTGCTGAGACAGCGGGAAGTGTAGACGAGTCAATGAATGGGAGGCTGGTTGGCGTCTTGGCAGAGCAGGTGCCATACTAAGCTGTGATGCCACCAGAAAGAATGCTTTCTGTGGTGTATCTGTAAAAGGTGGTGAGTGTCGTAGTTGACATGCCTAATTTCCTTGTCTTCTGAGAAAGTAGGGGCATTTGTGGGCTTTCTTTACCATAGTGTCAGCATGGGGGAGACCAGGACAGGTTGTTGGTGATCTGGACACCTAAAAACTTGAAACTCTCTATCCTTTCTACTTGGTCCATGTTGATGTAGACAGTGGAATGTTCTCCTCTACAATTCCTGAAGTCGATGACAATCTTCTTCATTTTGTTGACATTAAGGGAGAGATTATTGTTGCCATACCACGGCACCAGATTCTCTATCTCATTCCTGTACTCTGTCTCATCATCATTTGAGATCTGACCCTGGTGTCATCAGCAAACTTGGCAATCAAGTTGGAGGGGAATTTGGCTATACAGTCATAGGTGTATAAGGAGTATACTAGGAGGCTGAGGACACAGCCTGTGAGGTGTTGAGGATGATTGTGGAGGAGGTGTTTGTTCCTATCCTTATTGATTGTGGTCTGAGAGTTAGGAAGCTCAGGATCCAGTCACAGAGGGAGGCACCGAGGCCCAGGCCACGGAGTTTGGAGATGAGTTGAAGTGCAGAGCTATTGTCGACAAATAGGACTCTGACATAGGTGTCCTTGTTGTCTAGGTGTTCCAGGGTTGAATGCAGGGCCAGGGAAATGGCGTCTGCTGTGGACCTGTTGCAACAGTAGGCACACTATAGCGGATCCAGTTAGTCCGGGAGGCTGGAATTGATTTGTGTCAGGACTAAGCTTTCAAAGCACTTTTTATAATGATAGAATCACCAGCTATTGGTCATTAAGGCACACTGCTTGGTTTTTCTTTGGTAGTGAGATGTTGGTTGTCATCTTGAAGCAGATAGGGATGTCAGATTGTTGGAAAGAGAGGTTGAAGATGTCTGTGAATTCACCGCCAGCTGATCCGTGCAGGATCTGAGTGCACATCTGGATACCCCATCCAGGCCAGCTGCTTTCTGTAGGGTGAGCTTCAAGAAAGCTGCTGTGACATCTGCAATGGTGATCCCAGATACAGGTTCTCCAGAGCATGTTCTCGCTAGCTTCTTGCTCAAAACGGGCTTAGTATTGCTGAGTATTCCAGCATCATCTGTTGTTTTTAATCTCAGAACCATGCTTTATTTGTAACTTCCTGTGTAATTTATTTGAATTAATTGTGGGCTGTAGGAAAGTTGTCATTTATTTCCAATGGTCAATTTTCCTTTTCTTTCATTCATGGGACATGGGGTGTCACTGGCTGACCAGCATTTATTACCCATCTCTAGTTGCCCAAGAGCAGTTGAGAGTCAACCACATTGCTGTGCCCTGGAGTCACATGTAGGCCAGACCAGGTAAGGACGGCAGATTTCCTTCCCTAAGGGACATGAGTGAACCAGATGGGTTTTTCCTGACAATCTACTATGGTTTTATGGTCATCAGTGAATTCTTATTTCCAAAAATTTTTTATGGAATTCAAATTCCAATATCTGCTGTGGTGGGATTTGAACCCGGTCCCAAAGCATTTGCTGAGTTCCTGGATTAATGGTCCAGCAATAACACCACGAGGACATCGCCTCGCCCAATTGTCCATGGGAAGATGATGATGGTTCCGTTCCTTTGCAACGACTGAGTCTTGATAGGCTCTCTTCAAAGGATAATGAAGAGTCTGTTAATGTTGAACTGGAGTTGCATGTATGTCAGGTTGTGTGAGGGTTTCCTTCCCTAAAGGGCCTCTGATTTTAATGCCAATCACTAACTGCATGGCCACCTTTTACTGATTCTGGCCTTCTAATCCCTAGAGGTTTTAGGGATTGAACTCAAATGACCAGACTACCATGGCAGGGATTTGAACTGGCTGTAATTTTCATAGATCCCCATAGTGTGGAGGGAGGCCATTCAGCCATTGACTCTACACTCTGACAGAATACCTTACCCAAGCCCTTTCTCCATAACCACACACACATTTACCATGGGCTAATCCATCTAACCTCGCATCTTTGAACACTGTGTGGGATTTTACAGCCTCGCTCCTCCTGAAGCTATAAAATCCCACCAGAGGTCAATGGAGCTTTCCATGTTCCACCCCTTGCCCGCTCCGATTTCTGTGATGGGTGGGCCAGTACAACTTTTTGGCATGAGGGTCAATTTAGCATGGCTGATTCCCCTAACCTGCACATCTTTGGATTGTGGGAGGAAACCAGAGCAGACGTGGTGAGAATGTGCAAACTCTACACTGACAGTGACCCAAGGCTGGAATTGAACCCAGGTCTTTGGTGCCATGAGGCAACAGTGCTAACCACCAGTAACATATCCGAGAAGGTCAGAGGATTAGATAGGGTGGACAGTGAGAGCCTCGGATTGTGATGGCTAACATGAGGGGACATAGCTTTAAATTGGAGGGTGATAAAAATAGGACAGATGTCAGAGGCTCTTTATTCAGAGGGTAGTAAAGGTGTGGAATGCCCTGCCTGCAGCAATAATGGACTTTACAGACATTCAAATGGTCATTGAATAGACATATGGGTAATATTGGAATAGTTTAGGTTAGAGGGCCATTAGATTGGTTCCACTGGTTGGCGCAACATCACAGGCTGAAGGGCCTGTGCTGCGCTGTAATGTTCAATGTTCTGTAACTACTTGCTAGAATTTCCTTTTGAAAGTGTGTACATTTTCTGTAAGGCACTTACTTCGCTGTCAGGGACAATGATAAGACTTTTCATTTACAAAGGGACTTTGGAGCAGAAAAGGGCCTTTTATTTGACTTGAATTAATCTTCTTACTGAAGTGAAAACTGGTCTTGAAATTGGGGTTGTTGGGGAATGGTGGTGTGGGGGCGGCACAATGGTTGGCACTGCTGCCTCACAGCATCAGGGTTCCAGGTTCAGTTCCAGTCTTCGGGCACTGTCTGTATGGAGTTTGCATGTTCTTCCCATGTCTGCGTGGACTTTCTTCCGGGTGCTCTGGTTTCCTCCACGGTCCGTAGATGGATGGGTTAGCTTGATTGGCCATGCTAAATTGATCCTAGTGCCAGGGTGATCAGCAGGGTAAATGTTTGGGGTTGTGGGAATGGGGCATGGATAGGGTTAGTGCAGATTTGATGGGCCAAATGGCTTCCTTCTGCTCTGTAGGGATTCTGTGAGGAGAAAGGGAGTGAAAAATGGCAGTGAATCAGTACATGAAATATTTTCTGCTTTAAGATACGTTTATCTGACAGTCTGCAGCGTGTCAGAGAGCTGGTTCAATAAGCCCAGTCAGGATTGCTTTCTGCAGTGGATTTTACATGAATCTAAATCTCCCCCTCGCTACCGAATTGGGTTGAGAGCAAAAAAACTAAAATGGCAAAGTATGCATCGGGGAAGGAAAGTAATCACAAGACACTGGTGGTGAGGTTGTGGTCTGGGGTAGGGTAGAAAGAAAGCTAAATCAAAAAGTGTAATTGGCTAGTTTCCACAGGCTAGCAAGTGTTTTAATGAGTCATAATAACTTCAGTTAAAACTAGCTGAGCAGAAAATAGATTGAGAGAGTGCTGCCTCGGGCTAGGATGGATCTGTATTTTTCTTTTGACAAGATCTCGTTTCTGTGGCCAGGAAGCAGCACACACAGTGCCTGCTGTTTCCTCTCTCTCCCCGGGCTGGCGGTCAGTCCGAGGGAGGTTGCAGATTAAAACCGAGTTTAGGATGACAACCTCTTCCTCATCAACGTACAGAATTGTTGCATCAAATGAAGGGCTTTCATTTTGCAAGCTGAGAATTACAGTTACATCCTATTTTTACTGAAAATAATAAATGCCACGAATATAGCAGAAGAGTTAAATCCATTTTTATTTAGTGCGCTGAGTAATGCATACAATTTCTTTGTCCTCCTAAATAAATAGGATCATTTTCTCCGATTGGTGGGTGAAATTTTCCCACTGGCAACATAAACACCATTTAGCTGTCCCAGAGCTACCCCATCCAAATGGTTAATTGTTTAGGGGTGGCATGGTGGCACAGTGTTTGGCTCTGTGCCTCTCAGTGCCAGGGATCTAGGTTCAATTCCAGCCTCTGGAGTTTGCACATTCTTCTAGTGTCTGCGTGAATTTCCTCCAGGTGTTCCGGTTTCCTCCCACAATCAAAGATATGCAGGTTAGATGGATTGTTGGCTATGCTAAGTTGGCCTGAATGTCAGGGGGTTAGTAGGATAAATATTTGGGGTTATGGGGTTAGGCCCTGGGTGGGAATGTGGCCAGTGCAGGTTCAATGGGCCAAATGGCCTCCTTCTGCACTGAAGGGATTCTATAAAGTGCAGAGGGACTGGGGAGCGTGCAGAATTGGACTTTATCTTCTCTCTGGAAGCAAAATGGACCAATGTTGCCTGCCTCAAAGTGATTGTCAAAGAATCCTGACAGTGCCGAAGAATGCCATTTGGCCCATCGAGTCTGCGCCAGCATTCTGAATATCTTACCCAAGCTCCTTCTCCCTGGCTCTATCCCCGTAACCCCATACATTTAGCAAGGCTAATCCATCTAACCTACACATCTTGGGACACTAAGGGTCAATTTAGCATGGCCAATCCATCTTACCCACGCATCCTAATGCAGTGGGAAGAACCCAGAGGAAATGCACACAGACGTGGGGAGAATGTGCCAACTTCACAGAAGACAGTCTCCCAAGGCCAGAACTGCACCCGGATGCCTGGTGTATGAGGCAGCAGTGCTAACCACTGTGCCGCCGTGCCATGCTTAGTGCTTGTGACTGGCAGTTAGAGAGTTGTTCAATCAAAGGCTGAGTTTGCAGGGTTATTTTTCACTGTCTGCTTCGCCTAGTCTTTGACCGACAGACAAGCAAGAAAATGTTGCCGACTTTTGTCTTTTCGTGACTTGGTAATCCCCTTTCTGGGACCCTTGGTTAGACAGCAAGCATACTTCTGAGACAGAGGAGAGGTAAACTGCAGTTTCACTGAGGGCAGAAGTTCTCGTTAAAGGGTGAGTTCTTGGAAATGTGTTTACAGGTAGCTCCAGTATCTCAAACGTGCTACTGCCTCCACTCCACTCGACAAAATTGTGGGTTTATATTCAAATAGCAAATCCGGGCTTGGCTTATTTGTTGCTAATTTTATTGTGCAAATTTCTTCACAAACACTTTCTGTTTTCAAATCAGCAAATCTGCTGCTTCTCCTTATGTTTGAGGAGTCTTGCCCTAAGTGCTGGTGGGCAAATGCCAAATGTTCTCGGAAAAGTTCCAGCATCTGATCTTATGAGAGAAGATGCATTGCAATATGATGACTGCTGTTTCAAATCTGCACCCCCTCACCCCCCCCCCCAGATAAAAAAAAAACAGCCCAAGTTTGGGAAGGAAAGATTGTTCCTCCTGACTTTATTGGGTGAGATTCCAACTGTCCACCCTTTTCCTAGATGCCCAAGTAGCAGAGGAAATCAATGAAAATCCGGCATCACATCAACGGTTTAGCAATGTTGCTCTTTACACTGGACGCAGATAGTGGACAGACGTGCAGACACTCGCATAGACAGTAGGCACAGATGCACAAATAAGATACACAGCCAGGAGACATAGCCACAAACAGACGACGGTACATGGGCACAGACAGACAGGGGGCGGGGAACACAACCACGGACAGATGCGCAGACAGGGGACACGGCCTCAGACGCCCGCGCAGGCAGGCTGGCACAGTCAGAGATGGCTGGGTACAGATGGATAATTGATTTTTTTGCCAGTGCCCTTATCAACCTAACTGAGAAGAGCATCAGTTTTCTGCCAGTAAACATTCCCCCCAGGTTAGGAGGAGACAGCGCCCCCCCCCCCCCCCCCCAAGGTTAGGAAGAGACTGGTCAGCCTCAGAAGAAAACTCCCTCTAATCTTCTCCAACAAAACTGCCAGTGAATCATAGAATCTTCAGAAACCCTACGGTGCAGAGAGAGGTTATTTGGCCCATCGAGTGTGTACCAACCACAATCCCACCCAGGCCCTACCCCATATCCACCCACTATTCCCTGAACCTATGTACCTCAGGACAATTTTAACATGGCCAATCAACCTAACCCTTTGGATATCTTTAGATTGTGGGAAGAAACCAGAGCACCCGGAGGAAACCCACACAGACTTGGCATAAACTGCAGTAGAACATTCTCATCATTTCCTACACCAGCTGCATATTGGGAGATGTCTGAGGAAGGATGTTCTTGCTGTAAAGGGAGGACAGCAAAGGTTTATCAGGCTGATCCTGGGATGGCAGGACTATCATAGGAGAGACAAAGTCAATTACGTTATATCCACTGGAGTTTAGAAAAGTGAGAAGGGATCTTATCTGATTACCAAAGAGAACACAGGCTAATTCCTGGGATGGCAGATCTGTCATACGTGGAGAGACTGTTAGGATTGTATTCATTGGAGTTTAGCAGAGTGAGAGGAGATCTCATAGAAACTTATAAAATTCTAACAGGGTTAGAAAGCGCAGATTCAGAAAGAGTGTTCCCAATGTGAGGGAGTCCAGTACTAAGAGTCATCATACCTTATGATAAGGAGTAAACATTTTAGAACTGAGGAGAACTTATTTCACCCAGAGGGTGGTGAATGTGTAGGATCAATTACCACAAAGTAGTTGAGGCCAAAATATTGTCAAATTTCAAGAAGAAATTAGATACAGCTCTTGGGGCTAAAGGGATCAAGGGATATGAGGGGAAGGGGGGATCAGAATATTGAATTCGATGATCAGCCACGATCAAAACGAATGGTGGAGCAGGCTCGAAGGGCAGAATGGCCTACTTCTGCTTCTTGTTTCTATGTCAGTTCCTGCTCAGTGAAGCATAGCTTCATGTCCTGGGCTCTCGTATATACAACCAGAGCGAGACTGTCACAAAAGTTTCTGTTATAGTTGACAGAGAGCGAGGTGGAAAGACTGTCTCTTTTTAACTTTAATTGCTTTGGCCTGGCCTTAATACAAGCCCAACACACACGAGGTGAAAAGACAATATGATTAACTCATCACTGTGATCAGTTGCTAGCTCATGAGTTCTTTTGGTCGGGGGAAAATGTGTTTACAATCAAAATAAAATAAAGATGTATATGTTGCAATTGACTGAAAGCCATAGGATCATTTTTGAAGGGCTGGATTGTTGCTGTTCTTTGGAAGATAGTAGACAGGCGGTGTTATCATTGCTTCAGGTATGTGGCTTGTAAAACTTCTAGATGTGCACGAGCTCTTTGTGAGATTAAAAGGCACTTGTGATTACAGCCATGTGATTACACAATATCCTTTAACTGTAACAATCCTTCACAATTCTGATTTTTGTTTTTCTCTACTCTGCAAAATTAACACTCTGGCTTTGTCAAATCTGAATTTGATGGGACACGGGGCCAGGAGGAATTCTCATTCCTGAAAACGGAGATTCCTCCAATCCAACGGGATATAACAGTGGCAGCTTGAATTCATGTCATGCTTTTACTGTACCAAAAGACCCCCAAACTGCTTCACAGGAACAAGGTTTGGCATTGAGGGAATATTAGGGCAGGTGATCAAAGCTTGACCAAAGCATTAAGAAAATCTCAAACAAAAATTTCATCACCAGGACAGGCCAGCCATCCTCACTGGTGCTTTACACGTGATTTCTCCAGCCATCCCTCCATTTCACACCATCAACATATCCTTCTATTCCTTTCTCCCTACGCTGATCTAACTTCCTGTTAAATGTGCATGTGCTGTCATCTTCTCTTGGGATCCCCAATTTTAATCACTCTCCATTGGGCAACATACTCTGACTATCAAGGTTCCAAGCGCTGGAATTCTTTCCCTAAATCTCTCTATCCCTCTCTCTCTTTCTCTCATTCTTTCACTCTCTCTCCCTCTTTTTCTTTCACTCTCTCTCCCTCTTTTTCTTTTACACTCTCACTCTCTCTCTCTCTCTCTCTCTCTCTCTCTGTTTCATCTTTGACCAAGCTTTAGGTAATGTACGCTATCTCACACCATGGGCACTGTGCCAAATCTGTTTAAAGCTCCTATCGAATGTTTTGGATCATTCTATATGAAAGAGGCTGTATAAATCCTAAACTATTTATTTATGTCATTGGTAAATCCAGCCTTTTTTGTTTCTATTTTCACCTAACCAGAAGATGGTTTGGTGGAAATGGGTACTTGCTAGAACATCTTACATGGACTTGGGGAACCATTTGATAGTCCTTTAGTTTGCAAAGGGGAAGTTACTGTGATCATACAGGTTTGTACATCTATCGTTTCTAACGTGAACATTAATAGGTATCCAATGGAAATGCTTGTTGCATTGCTGTATAGTCTCCTTTGGACCATTTTCTTTCTTCATACACCAAAGATAATTGAAGCCTTCTATTGCTATGTAGCAATCACAAAACTTCAAATCTCTTAATTCTTAAATGATTCTTTCCCAAGACCTCAAAATTGTGCAACTTCCTACTTTTTAAGTCTTTCCTTCCTCCTACAGTTAGGCTGAATTTGAAACTCAGTCTTGGTGGCAAGCAAACCCTGACTTAACACATTTCACTTTTCACTCTTTTGTGGTTTTAGCCTCTTTTCCAGTAGAATTTAGCCTTTCGATGAGGTTTGCATTGAAGTGTAAGGATTGAGTTTTTTTGTTTGGATATTGTTATGCTGCGTATGTCAATGGCCCACTTGACTGAGGGTTTACTGGGTGATGATCCAAAATCATAACAGAATAGCTGGTGGTGGACATTTCAGAACATTGCAAAATCTGTTTGCGAGAAGTTAATGAGGCATACCGTGTCCTGTCTTTGTTTTGAAAGAGGTTCATCGAGGTGACTTTTGTGCAGGATGGATCACAGAAATGAGGTCAACAGAAATTACCTCATAAATTAGATAAAGTTTCCAATGGAAAGCTTTGCTTACACAGCTCTGTGTACAAACACGTGGCTATTGGCTATTGCGTTAAGAAAGGGACACTTCACCATCACCACGTACCCTGCAAGCGGCTTTGCCATGTGTGTATCTGGAGGAAAGGGCATGGCGCATTGTTTGGTCAGTCAGTCAGTTTATTCATCTTGGGATTTACAGCGTTCAACATCTAATTTTTTTTACCCGTTCACGGGATGCAGATGTCACTGGCTGGTCCAGCATTTATTGCCCACCCCTAATTGCCCTGAACTGCATGGCTTGCTAGGCCATTTCAGAGATCTGCTGAGATATTCCAGTGTTTTCTGTTTGTGTTTCAGATTCCAGCATCCGCAGTAATTTGCTTTTATGTAAGTGCAGCGAGTAGTTAAGAACATGAATGGTATGTTGGATTTCATTGCAAGAAGATTTGAATGCAGGCACAAGGATGTCTTAGTGCAGCTGTACAGAGCTTTGGTGAGACCTCACCTGGAGTGTAGTGTGCAGTTTTGGTCTCCTTTTCTAAGAAAGGATATACTTGCTGCAGAGGGTGTTGTGAGGGTTCACAAACTGATTCCTGGGATGGCAGGATTATGTAATGCGGAAGAATTAGGTTGATTGGGCCTGTTGTTCACTGGAATTTCGAAAAATGAGCAGGGATCTAATTAAAATGCATAAAATGCTGACCAGACTGGACAGATTGGAGAAAGGGATGTTGTTTCCTCTGGGGTCACAGTCTCTCAGTACACGGTCGGCTTTAAGAACTGAGATGAATTGGATGAACCTGCAGAATTCTGTACCACAGAAGGCTGTGGAGACCAGGTCACTGAATATTTTTAAGAAGGAAATAGCTTTTTCTTTATTCGCTCAGGGGACGTGGGCATCGCTGGTTGGCCAGCATTTATTGCCTGTCCCTAGTTGCCTGAGGGCCATTGCTGTGATTCTGAAGTCACTTGTTGGCCAGATCAGGTAAGGATGGCAGATTTCCTTCCCTCAAAGAAATTAGTGAACCAGATGGATTTTTCGGACAATCAACAATGGTTTCATGCTCATCGGTAGATTGTTAATTCCAGATATTTTTGATTGAATTCAAATCCCAACATCTGCTGTGGTGGGATTTGAACCTGGGTTCCCAGAACATTGGCTGAATTTCCGGATTAATAGTCTAGCAATAATGCCACGGGGCCATCTGTCTCCCCATTGCATCTCTAGACTTGAGAGGTGTTGAGGGATCATTAAATGATAGCACATTCTCGAAGGGCTGAATGACGTACTCTTATGTGATTCTATACTTCAGGGTGTTTCAAAAATGTATTGTAGCCAAAATGTAAGCACCAATGTATGGCAGAAATGCAGCGGCCAATTTTTGTTCACACACCCCCCACATGCAAAACCAGATAATCTTGATGTTGGCTGAGGAGTAAATATTTGCCAGAAAAGTGAGGAAAATACTTCTTTTCAAAATAGCTGCATGAAATTTTTATGCCCACCTATGTATTTTATGTCTGCCCACCTACCATGTTATGGGGGGGTGTTTGAGGGGTGAGTGGGAAAGTGGTGGGCTTGGCATGTCCTTCCCCCACCCCTGCATACATGCCAAAAACTACCTGGTGGGGAAAGGGGCACTTAAAACCAGCCCAATGTATGGGTTTGAGGAATCTGTTGATAGGGTGATAAACAGTACAAAGGGATTCTGGGAAGGAAAGGGTCTGAGCAGAACATCCTGCAGCAATTTAGCCTCAGTAAGAAGCCTCACAGCACCAGGTTAAAGGCCAACGGGTTTATTTGGTAGCAAACGCCAACCAAATAAACCTGTTGGGCTTTAACCTGGTGTTGTGAGACTTCTTACTGTGTTTACCCCAGTCCAATGCTGACATCTCCACATCAGGAATTTAGCCTCACCAGAGGCAGGATGTGCAGGAACAATGACAAGTGTGATTGGTGCTTGGAATGAATGGAGGAAATTTCAGAGGACAGCAATGCCGAATAAAATCGGGGCAAGCCAAGAAAAGTAGCAAGAGTCGGAAACTGGAGGTGAGAGAAGGATTCCAATCTGGCAATAAGGCTTTTCTTGGCCCCGATTCAAGAGCCACAGGAAGACGTTTTAAGGAATGCATTTTTTTTTCACGAAATATTTTTCTAGAAGTGAGCAATGAAATTGCTCTAAAAAAGAAGAAAGCGGATTTCTCGCGGAAGTGACCCCAAACCTTTTGACTCCAGGGAAACAGTGAACAAAAGGATTCTATCTCTCTTTTAAAGCAGGGGCTCTTCAGTCACGTATGTGCCCTGCATCTGGTATTTTAACCTATGAAGCACTTGGGAAAACAATTGCATAGTCAACCTCTGCACTTTTTTAGGAATGTTGGCATTCTGAGTCATGTTTATATTTTGCCTGAAAAAAAAATCCACTGCTGACACTCCAGAGAGAGAGGAAGAACACTCAGTCCTGGCCTTTCGAAATTGGCACAAGCTTGAAGTCCGATAAGAGATAATGTAAATAAATAGCGGAGTGCAGCATGGAGTGCCCAGTGTCTGTACTCACTGTACTAGCCCCATGCTTTTTTTGGTGCAATGTCATAGTACAGAATGTACTTCCTCATAAAAGGCAAATATTGCACAATATCATGCAGGTGGAGTACTGTTTTTCTCCTCCATACAATTCAAAACTCAAGGAATATTATACAAGCATGATCCAGAATTTTCCAGATTTCTGCGTACAATGCTGCCAAGATTACACTTCAAATAAACAATCGTTTTTTTTTTAAAAAGAGTTTACACTTTGTCATAATTCTGGTTCAAATGACATTTTTTTTTAAACCTCTGCGCTCACACGCTTCTTTTCTTTTGTTGCTCCCTTTGTTTCCCCCCCTCCCCCCCCCCCCACCAAAAGGAGCCCATTTTTTTTGGGAGAGGAGGGGGTATCAACCCTTCCTTGCATTATCCAGTCATCCATTTCTCACACACATCGATCTTGATAGTTTGTGTGTGCCCGGTTTAAATACCAACCATTCAGAGTAAGAGTGATGGGGGATGGGGAACACTCTGCCATGGGAAATGGCTGCTCTGAGCTGCCTGGATGCATTTAAGGGGAAGTTGGATAAACACACAAAGGGGGAAGAATAGGTTATGGTCACGTAAGAGATGAAACAAGTTGATAGGAAGTACATGTGAGTCAAAAGCTCCAGCATGGGTACCACTGCTGCCTCACAGTGCCTGGGACCCAGGTCCAATTCCTGGCTTTGGGTGACCGTCTGTGTGGGGTTTGCATGTTCTCCCCGTGTCTGCGTGGGTTTCCTCTGCGTGCTCTGGTTTTCTCCCACAGTCCAGAGGTGTGCAGGTTAGGTTGATTGGCCATGCTAAATTGACCCTAGTGTCAGGGGGATTAGCAGAGTAAATATGTGGGGTTATGGGGATAGGGCCTGGGTGGGATTGTGGCCATTGCAGACTTGATGGCCTCTTTCTGCACGGTAGAGATTCTATGACCAGTTAGGCCGGAGCTGAGAATTTTGATTTTCTTTTTCCCCCATCCGGGATCTATCTTGCTGCTTTGGCTGAGTTGATTGAGCTTGGCAGCAACCTCGAGTCAAAAGCTGGTCCAGCTCATCACAGCTGGTTGCAGAGATGCTTGAATGAGCGATTTGAAGGAGAACTGGACTCCTACATTTGCTGAAGGCACTGATTTCTATTGGGGTACATTCCCTCAAGCCCAAGCAGGATTTTCCCATTTGACCATTTGCCAAGGTGTGCTTTCAGAAATTCAATGCAGACTTGATGGGCTGAATGGTTTCTTACTGCACTGTAGGGATTGTATGATTCTTTGCTTCCAAAACCTACGAAAACATGGGGAGAACATGCAGACTCTGCACAGAGAGTGATCCAAGCCAGGAGTTGAGCCCAGTTCCCTGAAGCTATGAGGTAGCCGTGCTAACCACTGTGCCACCACTTGAAGAAAACCTTCCCATTTATTCCAAAAGAATTGAAGCTATTGTTGCCACACGAGTAAAGTATCATCTACTAGTCAGGGCCATGGGAAGTGTGTTCAGATAGGCGCTTCCAAAACCAGATCGTGTTGCAGGCTATATGAACAATAACTTTCATTTCTACATTGCTGTTCATTTCCAAATTGCTTCCTAAGTCTTTAATATTGAGAGGACCTGGGCTTGGGGGAGGGGAACAGTGGAGAAGGCTGGGAGGACCACTAGCCTGGCTGAAAGATGGTCTCAGAATTTTGGTGGAGGAGGCGAAGCAGGGAGAATTGGGAAGAGGCATATTGGCCGTAGATGGTGGACAAGGAACGAATGCAGCATTGAAGAACGTTCTGGGGATGTGAGACTGGAGAATGTCACAGGGATAGGATTGAGGGAGGCAGTGGAGGGATTTGAAAGTGGGCGTGAGGATTGTGATCAGTTCATTGGGACTAATCAGTAAAAGTCAGCTTCCCTGATTGATCTACACAGGGCAGCCTATTACGTGGAGAATTTCACAGGTGATTAACTTTATACCCACAGAACCAGTGAATCAATAAAATAGAAACAAGAATGGTAGCGACAGAGAGGTTGGAAAGTAGAATTGAAAGAAGGAGCAAGAATCATGTGACAATTATTATCTTGGCAAGTCAGCTGTTTAAAAGGAATTTATTTTAATGGAATGACGATGGTTGCTTTCCATTCTCTCGTTTGTAAATCAAACGATGAAGAGATGAAAATGTAACTATTATCACAATGTTTGAAATTGGGACAATATTTATTTCACAGATAAAAGTAAACATAATTTGACTAACGTCCATTGCAAACTTCTGGATATCTCATTCCTGATTTCAGATAGGGAGAGCTATTGATAACGCAAATGATTGCCGACTTGATGTGAATGTAAATAAACATTTCATCGAAAAGGCCCTTCAGCCCATCGAACCTTGCCAACCCCTATCGCCATGCATTTACCCCGCTAATCCTGCTAACCGCTTAATTTGGGGAATTATCTTAGCCGACCTACCTAACCTGCTCGTTCTTGGACTGTGGGAGGAAATTGGAGCACCGGGAGGAAACCCATGCAAACTCCACACAGACAGATACTTGAGGGTGGAATAGGTCTTTGGCACTGTGAGTCGGCAGTGCTAACCACTGTGCCAGCGTGCTAGTGGCAGTTGAGTTGAGTACTGATAAGTTAGGGAATTGAATCAAAGATTTCTTTTGGAGAAGATAGGTTCTCACAACATTAGAATTTGCATTTTGAGGGATATATTCTGTAATGCACAGCTTAAAAAGACAGATACATGTTTGTATTACACCTTGAAACATCTTAAAGCCCTTCTATTGAAGTACTTTACAAGTGCAATCACTGCTGTTGGAAGGAAGGGAGATGACCTGTGCACAGTAAGATTCTACAAACAGAAATGTAATCATGACCAGATAATCTGCCTTTTTGATAAAAGTAAAATACTGTGGATACTGGAGACTGAAATGCACTCCAGCACTTTTTATTCTTGCCACATTGGAAGCCAACTGCCTCCATGCTTGAGAAAACAGGAGTATTTTAATAAGATCAATATCCTCCAATGTGAATTGGTGTCCTTTTGTCAAGTGGCACCTCTTTTCTTACTTGAATTAACAGCAGTTACTTGGAATTAATTGGATTATTTGATTATATAAATGGCCACATTGAATATTAACAACTTCTCGGTTTTGTGAAGATCATTATTCTGTGACATTCGTCACTTTGCTGCCAGTAGCTAGATCGAATCCATAATTCTCTATATCTGAAGAGTAGACTCGAAAAGATGGTAATTGCAGAGTTGGGTGTCATCCCAGCAGATTGAAAGCAGGAAGCCGAAACAGTTCTGGAGTTCTGTCTTCCCCAAAAACAAACCCTGGTTGTGAAGGAGAGCCTGAAAGAATTTGCAAGTCTGAAACGGCACATTTTGTTAATTAAGTCTTTTACATTCACAAATATTTTGAAGTGGGGATTGCAATCACATCCACGTTTAACAAACTATTAAAGATAATGTCACAGTTAATCCTCCTCCATCAAGGGTAAATCTGGAATGTAAGAAGTTTCAGTTAGACCATTGGAAGAGAAGATTGGGGTACAAAATCCTAAAATACAACTGACAACAAGATACTTTGTTCCCTCTGTGATCTTCCACTTATGAGTGATGCACGCAGATTAACTTTTATGGGATAAATTTGCTTGCAGTGGAATCAGATCTGTAATAAGTTGCTGTGCCAATCTTACCCGTGGCCGCAGAGACAACTGCAAGTGCCTAATTCTGTGTATTGCCAAATTGGAAGACAGGATCAAATTGTTGTTTCGTGACAAATCCTCCCTCGTAGCTGGAAAGTTAGTTTGTAAACCTACGAGTGGAAAATTGCGTTGTTGGCCTGCCCTGGCGCTGCCTTTGGCCAGGAAAGTGACTCTCTCTTTGGCAGCAACATCATCGCAAAACTAACCCAGGAGAAAAACATTTTTCAATAGGATTCACGGCCTCAATCGCTGCACTGTGGTAACACGAATACCGTTCAAATTTGGGACATTTTAAGATCCTGAGGGGTTGTGACACAGTGGATGTGGGGAGGGTGTTTTCTTGTCATAGTTTCTAGAATTGGAGGTCTCTGTTTAAAAATAGAGTCATCCATCTTAAAATTAAGATGAGAAGAAATTTTCTCTCGGGTTTGTGAATCTTTGGTCCTCTTTTCCTCAGTAGATGGTGGAAGCAAAGCGTTTGAATATTTTTGAGGTAGATTTTTCACAGAATCATAGAACACTTGCAGGACAGAAGGAGGGCATTCAGCCCATCAAGCCTGTACAATTCCACTTAGGCCCTATCCCCATAACCCCACATATTTGCCCTGTGGCTCCCCTGACATCAAGGGGAAATATTGCATGGCCAGTCAACCTAACCTGCACATCTTTGGACTGTGGGAAGAAACCGGAGCACCTGGGGGAAACCCACAAGAGCACTGGGGAAAATGTGTAAACTCCCAAATGGACAGTGACCTGAGGCCTGAATTGAACCCTGGTCCCTGGCAAAATGTAGCCCCATTTTTTTGAGGAAAGGGTGAAAGCTAAATGGGGGCAGGCGGGGGGGGGAATATGGAGTTGGGGTTAAAATTGGATCGGCCGTGATAGTATTGAATGGCAGAACAGGCTCAAAGGGCCAAGTGGCCTACTCCTCCTAATTTCTGTGTTTGTACCAAATTTCCAAGTCCACCTCCAGAGGCATCAGATAATCTAGGCTGAGACTCCAGTGCAGTACTGAGGGAATGATACACTGTCAGATGTGCTGTCTTTTGGGTGAGATGTTACAATGTCTCAGGTGACTGGAAGAGATTCTGTGGTGTGATTTTTGACTGAGACCCCCTCATCATCCTGACTGATATTTATTCTTCAGCCAACATCAAGAGATCAGATTTTCTGGGGGTTTGCAGTGTGGGAGTTAGCGGGTGCTTGGCTGAAAAACATTGTTTGATGTGCTTGGGACATCAAATCCAAAGATCTGCAGGTTAGGCAGAATTGGCAATGCTAAATTGCCTCTTAGTGTCCAAAGATGTGTAGGTTAGGGGAGTTAGCGGAGTAAATGTATGGGGTTATGGGGATTGGACCTAGGTAAAATATTCAGTTGGAGATTCAGTGTGGACCCATTGAGCAGAATGGCCATATTCTGCATTGCAGGAGTTCTTTCAAAAGTGAAGGGATGCCTTGAGAATGTACAAGATTCTGGGGATAGCAGTGTGACTGAATAGAGGTCAAGGAAGTTAGGAGTTGCCACCAGTTAGTGTGCTGTGATCTGAAGAGTCACTGAACTCTGGACAGAGTAACTGTACTTATAGAACATAGAACATTACAGCGCGGAACAGGCCCTTTGGCCCTCAATGTTGTGCCGACCAATTAAGAAAAAGCAATGACCCTCTAACCTAAACCATTCCCTTTTCATCCATAAACCTATCTACTGACCTCTTAAACGCCCTCAAACTTGGCGCATCTACAACTGCAGCAGGCAGGGCATTCCATACCCTTACCACCCTCTGGGTAAAGAATCTACCTCTGACATCCATCCTATAACCACCACCCCTTAATTTAAAGCTATGTCCCCTCTTGCTAGCTTTCTCCATCCAAGGAAAAAGGCTATCACTGTCCACCCTATCTAAACCTCTAATCATCTTATATGTTTCAATAAGGTCTCCTCTCAGCTGCCGCCTTTCTAACGAAAACAACCTCAAATCCCTCAGCCTCTCCTCATAAGACCTGCCCTCCATACCAGGCAACATCCTGGTAAACCTCCTCTGCACCCTCTCCAATGCCTCCACGTCTTTCTTATAACGTGGCGACCAGAACTGTACACAATACTCCAAGTGCAGCCGCACCAGAGTTTTGTACAGTTGCAACATGACGTTGCGGCTCCGAAATTCAATCCCCTACGAATAAAAGCCAAGACTCCGTATGCCTTCTTAACAACCTTATCGACTTGATTGCCAACTTTCAGGGATCTATGCACATACACACCAAGATCCCTCTGTTCATCAACACTATTAAGAGTTCTACCATTAGCCCTATACTCTACACATTTGTTATTCTATAACAAATTAGAAGTGAAGTGCTATAGATTCTATAGCACTTCACCAAACTGATTAGCTTATTGATATCTCTCAACTTCACTCATCCAATCATCTGGTATGTCCTTCGTTTGAAATCTTTTATCGTGGAACCCCCACACCCCCATCGTTTCTCTGATATTGCAGGGGTATCAAAGGACTTTGAGACTTTGAGGTTCCATAATTTTTTTTTTCTGTTTTTTTTTCCATTATCACCTCTTGGTGAAGAAACTCATCACATGATTTATTTTAATAAAAATAAAATAACGTGGATGCTGGAAATCTGAAATAAAACCAGAAAATGACGGATAAACTCTGCAAGTCTAGCAATATCTATGGAGAGAGAAATAGTTAATGTTTTGAGTTTGGATGACCCTTGGAAAGAAATGTGATGAATTATAAAATTGGAGAGGGGAGTGGGGCTGAATGGAAAGTCTAGCCTTTTTATGGCCCTTAGTTTTGTCCTTGGGAGAAAAGCTTCAGCCTATTCACTTTTCCCAATGTTAAGGCTTAAGTTTGTTTATTAGTGTCACAAAAAGGATTACATTTACATTGCAATAAAGTCACTATTAAAATCCCCTAGTCACTACATTCTGGTGCCTGTTCAGGTACATTGAGGGAGAATTTAGTATGGCCAGTGCACCTAACCAGCATGTCTTTGAGTGTGGGAGAAAACCAGAGCACCCCCGGAGGAAACCCACGCAGACATGAGGAGAATGTGTGCAGACTCCACACAGAGTCTCAAGCCGGGGATTGAACCTGGATCCCTGGCGCTGTGAAGCAGCAGTGCCCTAACTGTTGTGCCACCGTTAGGGATCAGAGCCAAGGAAAGATGGAGAAAGATGTCATGGCTATGAGATGAAGGGGCTTTACTGATGCCATTCAGAGCTGAAGAAGTGTTAATCGTGACAAAAGGAGGATAGCAGAATGTCTTATTCTGAGAATAGGTCAGTGCTGAGTGGAAGCCAAACTGAATAGCAAGGACCACACTGATGGTTTAAGCTTTTTGTATTTCATTTCCCTGAAGACGCTTGGAATGATCCCTGGAATGAAGAGCTTGTTGTATGAGGAATGGTTCAAGGGTCTGTGCTCATTGGAGTTTAGAAGGATGAGGAGGGCATCTTATTGAAACTTACAGGATACTGTGAGGCCCTGGATAGAATGGACATGGAGAGGGGGTGTTTCCCTAGTATGTTTCCACTAGTAGAAAAAATTAGAACCAGAGGGCACAACCTCAAACTAAAGGGACGATCCTTTAAAACAGAGGTGAGGAGGAATTTCTTCAGCCAGAGAGTGGTGAATCTGTGGAACTCTTTGCTGTGGAGGTCAGGTCATTGAGAATCTTTAAGACAGAGATAGGTAAGTTCTTGTTTAAGAAGGGGATCAAAGGTAATGGGGAAAAGGCAAGAGAATGGGGATGAGAAAAATATCAGCCATGATTGAATGACGGAGCAGATTCAATGGGCTGAGTGGCCTAATTCTGCTCCTATGTCTTATGATCTTATTCATTTAGTCTGTAATATCAGTAAGCCTTCTGATTTTAGGGTTTAACTTGACTGTTATCTTCCGAAAAATGAATAGCTAAAGTGGTGTTTAACTCAATAGAACCATGGAAATACTGTGCCCATCAACAGTTCTGTGCCGCAGTCATGGAGTTTGGCTTGGGGAACAGCTAATCTTGTCACCATATGTGAATGGCATTAATGAGGAGCACAGTTGTTTTACTGAAATGCCATGGCGGAGGTGGCACTGCAGCTAATTGATGTTTCTCAACTCTGGTGCAAACGTGAAGGATTCAAGTGTTTGGAACGAAACGGTTTTTTAAAAAATTCCAGCTTCCTAATGCCAGCATCGAGCATTCCCAGCACAGGTTTTTAGTTCTCGTGGAAGTGTAAAATAAAATGCTCTCTGCCCTACTCTAACCAGCCAAACCCGGGTAAAGCACTGTTAGAATCATGAAATGGAATGGTTACCGCAGTGTCTAATGCCTCGCGGGTATGTAGAGATGACACGCTGCATTCTATTACTAAACAGTAACTTTATTTACAGTGCTTTTTAAAATGTTTGCTGCCTCACGTGTATGGCTTGGAGCAAATGAACGCTATGGTGGCATTCAACCTGATGGACTCGTGCTGGCTCTTTACAAGTATCAAATTAACTAGCCTCCGTTTTCCCATACTCCTGATATTTTTTCTTCTCCTTTTGGGTGCTTCTCCAGTTTCTTTTTGGGTGGGGAGCAGGAAATAATCCACAATTGAATCTGCCTCCACCACACAATCTGGCAACGCACTGCTGATTTGAACTACTCGCTGTGGGAAAGGATTTTTGCTTGTGTCAGCTCTGCTTCACTTTAAATTCTGTTCCCTCTGCTCCTCAAACTTCCTTCCAATGTGAAGGCTCTGTTCCCTGCCAGGCATCCTGGAATTTCCCCAGGCAGGGTGATCACCCATCCCAGACCTCCCAGGGCTGAATCGTAGAATCCATAGAGTGCAGAATGAGTCCATTCAGCCCATTGAGATTGTACCAACAACAATCTCACCCATGCCCTAATCCCACGTATTTACCCTACTAGTCCCTCTGACACGAAGGCAAAATTTAGCATGGCCAATCAACCCAATCTTCACATCTTTGGCTATCTGTGGGAGGAAACCCGGGCAGACATGGGGAGAATGTGCAAACTCCACATAGACAGTCACCCAAGGCTGGAATTGAACCCAGGTCCTTGACATTGTGAGGCAGCAGCGCCAACCATTGTGCTGTGTACTGTTCCATACTCTATAGGGTATTTAAGGGTCTTTTAGATGAGTAAGTAAATATGCAAAGAATATGGACCAAGGACAGCCAGAAGGAATTAATTTAATTTGGTGTCATGTTTTGCACAACATTGTGGGCTGAAGGTCCTATTTCTGTACTGTACTTTTCTATCAGAAGCCTCACAACACCAGGTTAAAGTCCAACAGGTTTACTTGGTATCACGAGCTTTTGGAGCGCTTCTCCTTTGTCAGATGAGTGGGCTTTCTCATCTGAAGAAGAAACAGTGCTCTGAAAACCCGTGGTACTAAATAAACCTGTTGGGCTTTAACCTGGGTTTGTGAGGCTTCTCACTGTGCCCACCTTAGTCCATTGCCGGCATCTCCACATCAGATATTCTTGTATATTCTATGACTGTCCTGGAAAAGTCCTCCCTAGGACTTGTGTTATCACAGATTTTTGCTTTTTCTGCAAAGTCGACCATGGCAGGTTGGTGTTTTGAGTTCCGAGCTGTCAATTGAGCTCCCCCTCCTCTGCTTTTGTGGTCCTGCCTCCACACACTCCTCCCTCAGCCCTGTGGCAAAGTGCCCCTTATCCTCCTTCACCCAGAGCTGGCCACCCTACGTCTGGGTGAAATTGACCATTCAGCGCTAAATTGCGAGAGGATCGGAGTTGTTGAAACTTTTTTGCTGCAGGCCTTTCTGGTGCTGGGAATGAAGCATATGTGAATAATTTTGGCACTCCAGTTTCCTTTGTCCCATTTGTTTTAGAATCAGAGATCCTTGCCAAATATCCGAGTTTGACTTCCTCACATAAATAAATTCCGAACTGTGTAACCATTCCCAGTGTAAAAAAAAACTACTGGAAATTTTCTTTTATTTTCATCTAAGTGTTTAAATCAAATTAATTGGTTCAGTGTTCGCCAGGGCATGAGTTCAGAAATCTGTTCAGGCTGTTTTAGATTATATGTAGACTGCCAAACCTTGGGAAAAACAACCAAACATCAATCCAAACAAATGGTTACATCAACTACTTTGCTTGCAAAGTGGAGCTTCTTTCAGCAAAGGGACCCTTAAAGTATCTGTTTGCTCATTTGGTCTCTCTGTCTATTGTCATTTGGAGAAGAAGCCCTTTGTAAGATTACATAGAATTATCACAAGGAGACCATGGCCTTAGAGGTATTGTCACTAGACTATTAATCCAGAAATTCAGCTACCCGGATTTGAATCCCGCCAGGTACTTGAATTCAAGAAAAGATATCTGGAATTAAGAATCTACTGGTGACCATGAAACCATTGTCGATTGTCAGAAAAGACCACCTGATTCATTAATGTCCCTTCAAGGAAGAAAACCTGCTCTGGCCTACATGTGACTCCAGAGCCACAGCAATGTGGTTGACTCTCAATTGCCCTTGGCCAACTAGGGATGGCCCAGCCAGCGACATTCATGACCCACAAATAAATAAACAAAAACATAGAATTGCAGAGAATTTTTAACATGCAGGCAATTTGGCCCAAGAGATCCATTCTGGAATTCATGCTCCAAATCTTGTTAATCCCATAATTATAGAATCATAAAATCTGTACAGTGCAGAAGGAAGCCATTCAGCCCCTCTAGTCCTCAACGACCACAATCCCATTCAGACCCTATCCCCACAACCCCACATATTTGCCCTCCTAATCCTGTTGACACTAGGATCAATTTATCATGGTCAATCCACCTAACCCGCGCATCTTTGGACTGTGGGAGAAAGCTGGAGCACCTGGAGGAAACCTACGCAGACACGGGGAGAACATGCCATATCTACATAGACAGTGACCCGAGGCCGGAACTGAACCCAGATCTCTGGTGCTGTGAGGCAGCAGTACTAACCACTGTGCCACCGTGCTGACCAAGCATATTTACAGTATCCGTCAATTCCTTCCTCCTCATCCGCTTACTTTGCTTCACTTACAATAGATCTATACTATATACTTCAGCCACTCCTTAGAATGAGTTGCACATTCAAACCAGTGTTTCTATGAATAACTTTAAATCTTTTAGTTATGGCCCCTAGTTTTGGCCTTGAAAAAAGGTTCAGGCTGTACATTCTTCCCAGTATTAGGAACCAAATCAGAAATGCCAAAGTATATTATGAAGTTAATTAGACCCTAATTAATACATTTTGGCATTAGTGTAAGGATAAGGTGTTTCACTCTGGGTGTGACTCTATTGACACACTAGGAAGCTTTTATCAAAAGAAACTTTGTTTAACTTTGCAGTTTAGCTATAACAAATTAGTCAGCTTAACTTTTACCAATGAAATACTTAAACATGACACGTGCTAACCTGGCTCTATTAGTTCCAATTTAAGCATTTGTTCCTCTTATAGACTTAAACTCCTCTTCAAAATCAGTTAGCAAATAACGCAGGCTGACACGTTTTTACTTGTTAACAATCCTACTTCCTTTGAACGTTTCTAGTGAGAGAGAGACATGCACACAGCTATCATCTGACAGCTCCAAAACAAAAGCTTCCAGAGAGAAAGGCAGAGATGCTTCTTTCAGGACCATGAGAATCTGCCTACTTTTCCCTGTAAGCTTAACTCCTCCCATTAGCACATGACACTCTTGTCAATCAATCTAATCAAAATCTAAATCTGAAACTACAGCGGGAAAAACAAAAATAAATTAACTCAGATTAAAACATACACCCTGTTATTGAGGATCAATTATTAGCTCACATTTTCAGTATGTGAGGTGCCTGGTGCAGACAAATTTGCACCATGTAAACAGAGTTGAATTTTAAACAAACCCCTCACAAGAAACATGATATAACTACATTTCCTGAAATATAGTATTGCCACACTTGATGCTTATGACTTCTTGTCTCTGATATTGTTTTTTATAATTCTTTTTTGTACTTTCTTCAGAGCCTTTAGGTTTTTTTCTTATGAAGGATTCAGGTTCATGACTTAGGACAACAGCAAGGCTGAAATGAGTGGGCGAATTTGAAGTTGTAATGTAGCTTACAGGAAGTGCTGAGGTTTGATTTGAAACCTTGATGGTTTTGGGAGGGAAAAAAGACTGAGGGAGATGAGGAAATCCAGGATTATGAGCAGGAGATGATGCTGAGGCTGCAATTCAGAAGAATGCATTGCGTTGCATATTTTGATCTTGGGAGGAAGCAGTAAAGGGATTTTAACAGATCAATACGAGGCCTTGTGGTGCAGTGGTAGCAAATCTACCACTGGACCAGACGCTGTGGCTTCGAATCCAACAACAGGGCTTGTTGACCATGGAAGGAGTATTCAGAACACTGTTCAATAGGCTGATGATCAGCTCAGGAATCTTCCACCACTTCCCCACTATTCGCTGAGGGAGGAAACCGTGTGGGTGTGAAACTACACTTGAAAAAAACAATCAATAACCAGAGCTGTATTGGAAAACCAGACATGGAGAGATGCAAAGGAGATTTTGGCAGAGGTAGTCAAAATTATGTAGCGATTTAGTTGTAAAGAAGCAAGAGAGATTTCCCACTGTCTCCAGCGATCAGAGGACAAAATTTCAGATGAAAAGAACAAGTGGTGAGAAAAGATGATGTAATGAGAGATGATATGGAATGCCTGACCTACAAAGGGCAGCAGAAGCAGATTCAATAATGACTATCTAAAAGCAATTAGATAAATGTGTGAAGGGGAAACCTGCAAAGCTGTGGGGAAGAGTGGAGGAGGACAAATTGGATTGCTCTTTACAAAGAGCTAGCACAGGCACAATGGGCCAGATGTCCTGTGCTGAATCATTGAGTGTTCTTCAAAGAGCTCAAACCTGAGCATGAATGGAATGGTCTCAAGGAAACATTAGAACATTATCATCTAAAAAAACTATAGTGTTGTACTCTTTAGGAGTTGCTTCTTTGAGAAATGAAAGAGGTAGAGATTGAGAAGTATTGAGAGAAATTTCTAAATAGCACCATCTACCCTCTATCTTGGACTAAATACACAAAGGACGTTACACCTTTACCCAGTTATCATTATTAAAGAAATGTATTTTACTTGACAAAGAATTGTTTGTCAGCACCCTTTTGATCCACATGCCATTGTACTTCCTGAGGCAATTTCCAATAACTTAATCAGGCACTTGTGAAAACGGCATTTGTATTGTTTGGGGAAGAATTAAAAGCAGAAGGCTGCACTCCTCAGTCACTGTGACTCCACCCCCCTCACCTCCGCCATCTTCCAGAAGCCTATTGGAACTCTGGGCCATTGAAGAAATTCCCTGACTGAATCAAAAGCAAATTATTGCGGGAGTTGGAATCTGAAACGAAAACAAAGTGCTGGAAAATCACAGCAGGTCTGACAGCATCTGTGGAGAGAGAATAGAGCCACCTTTTCAAGTCTAGATAACCCTTTGTCAGAAGTAAGGGCAAAAAAAAATCAGAAGGTTTATGCTCTGATGAAGAATCATCCAGATTCAGAAAGTTAGCTCTATAAATACTAGAGACTTTCCACCAACTGTTGGTGAACAGGATCCTTGATTGTTTTTGTATTTACACTCTCTCACCATCTCCACCCCCTCCACCTCCCTTCCCCATCCCCTTCAAGCCCAAGGGGCACTAGGATTCATTGTAATCTGGTCAGGATCCAAGATGTGGAGATGCCGGTGTTGGTCTGGGATAAGCACAGTAAGAAATCTGACAACACCAGGTTAAAGTCCAACAGGTTTATTTGGTAGCAAGAGCCACAAGCGCTGTGAAGAAGCGACACTCGGAAAGCTTGTGGCTCGTGCTACTGAATAAACCTGTTGGACTTTAACCTAGTGTTGTGAGATTTCTTACAGGATCCAAGAATCAGTGAACCAAAAATCTTGCATTTCTACAGCATCTTTCATGACTTCGATGTTCCATAGAGCACATTGGATGTACTCCAAGTACTTTTTGCAATGCAATATAGATAATGTGACAGCCAGGTTTCTGCATAGCAAGCTCCCACAGCAGCAGCTTGGTCATGATCAGTTCATCTGTTTAGTGATATTATTCACCTGTGGATCATTTTAGGATGGCACAATGGTTAGCACTGCTGTCTCACAGCGCCAGGGATCCAGGTTCAATTGCCGCTTGGATCACTGTCTATGCAGAGTCTGCACGATCTCACTGTATCTGCATGGGTTTCCTCCAGGTGCCCTGGTTTTCTCCCACAGTCCAAAAGGCGTGCTGGTTGTGTGCATTGGCCATGCTAAATTCTCCCTTGATGTACCCGAACAGGTGCTGGAGGGTGGCGAATTGGGGGTTTTCACAGTAACTTCATTGCAGTGTTAACATAGGCCTATTTGTGACACTAATAATAAACTTTAAACTACTACATCCACCTAAGTTAATAAGAACATAAGAAATAGGACCAGCAGTAGGCCATCTAGCCCTTTGAGCCTGCCCCGCCATTCAATAAGATGATGGCTGATCTGAAGTGGATCAGTTCCACTTACCCGCCTGCACCCCATAATTCTTAGATTTCTGATAGACAAGGGAATTATCTACCTGTGACTTAAATATATTCAACGAGATAGCTTCCACTACTTCAATGGGCAGAATAAAGATTCAATACCCTTTGAGTGAAGAAGTTCCTCTTCAACTCTGTTCTAAATTGCCTCCTCCTTTATTTTGAGGCTGTGCCCTGTAGTTCTGGGTTTAATGTCTCCTCTCTGATCTCTCAGTTACAATGCTGGGAGTGACAGTTTGGATTTTCTGTTCAATCCTCTGACCTGGGACTTGAACTCACAACCTGCTGATACAGCAACAAGCGTGCTAGCAATTGAGCCACAGTTGACACCAGTGCAGAGTAGGTGGTACGTTTTCTATCAAAGGCAGGAGAGAAAACAGTGCAGCTTAATTTTCCTGTTTTAATTTTGGTGCGGCATCAAATCAGTAAGTGGCTGCAGTTAACTCTGAGGAAGAGGCAGGATTGCTAGTCTAAATGACAGCTGCTGTTTTGAATACCCTCCATAAAATGCACTTCAAATACAAGAACACTTTTAACTTCTGTATGTTTTTTTTGATACGGTTTTTTTGATACGGTTTCATTTGGTGACCATTTTCTATCATGCTGCCACTTTCGTACTTTGTAGATTCATTTTCACTAAAAGATTTGGGCTGGCTGATCAGATAAGCAATTTCCTGTTTTGCTTATTGTAGCCACAGTCAGGATTAGAAACAAAGCATCATACACGTTAGAATCCTTTTCATAATCACACCTACAGACACCACACCTTCTCAATGTTGACATTCTGCCAATGTGGTTTCAGAACTCTTAACGTTTAATTTTGATTCTGGACTCGCTCTTACGTTTTTTGACTTCTAACCTGAAAAGCAATCAAACGGTTTTTATTTTGGCCAATGTTTTTTTTCCCCCCAAATGGGCTGCTCTTTCTATTCTAGGCCTTGACTGGAGGGTGAGCCATTGACTTGTTACTCAGCTGACATTTCTGCTCGTGAAGAGGTTAACCATTGACCTACTGGGGCCCGTGCTGATGTTTCCTGTCTGTCAATGAAGGGCTGGTTCAGCTTAGATTTTTATTATTGAGTAGATATAAATAAAGTTTACAGTGCAGACACCGAGCGTTCAGACCAACTGGTCAGTGCAAGTGTTCTTACTTACGTATCTTCATCTTGCCTCATCACCATCTCTCCTTCTTTCCTCCCTCATACAGAGGGAATCCATTCAGCCCGTCATGCCTGGTTCTCTGAACAATTCACTTTGTGCCATTCTTCCCTGTAAATGCACCTACATAGTGGGCAGCAATGGCCTAGTGATACTATCACTAGAATATTAATCCAGGATCTCAGCTGATGTTCTGGGGACCCGGGTTCGAATCCCGCCATGGCAGAAGATTGAATTTGAATTCAGTTTAAAAAAAAAACCTGGAATTAAGAATCTACTAATGACCATAAAACCATTGCCGATTGTCGGGAAAACTCATCTGGTTCACTAATGTCCTTTGGGGAAGGAAATCTGCCATCCTTACCTGGTCTGACCTACCTGTGATTCCAGAGCCACAGTAATGTAGTTGACTTTCAATTGTCTTGGGCAACTAGGGATGAGCAATAAATGCTGGCCAGCCAGCAATGCCCATGTCCCATTAATGGAATTATCATATCCTTATAGTGCAGACGGAGGCCATTCTGCCCATCAAGCCTGATCCAACAAGAATCCCTCACCAACTCATAACCTCACGTATTTACCCTGCTAATCTCCCTGACACTAAGGGGCAATTTAGCGTGGCCAATCAACCCAACCTGCACATCTTTAGACTGTGGGAGGAAACCGGAGCACCTGGAGGAAACCCACACAGATACAGGGAGAACATGTAAACTCCACACAGACAGTGACCCACTTCCGGAATTGAACCGAGGTCCCTGGTGTTGTGAGGCAGCAGTGCTAACCACTGTGTCACTCTGTCGCACTGCAGTAAGACAACCGCCCCCAAAGGCAAGTCCATTGCTAGAATACAAGGAAGGGCAATCAGTCCCTCGAGGGTACAGAGAGCTGCCTCCAAGTGCAGTGAATCATAGGAATTACTCACTTGCAGATTGATAACAGTTTCCCACCCATTTTAGTAACTCTTAACCTGGCAATAAAATGTGACCCAAGTGAGGAATCGAACCTGGATCCCTGGCGCTATGAGGCAGCAGTGTAGCCACTGTGCCGTCCAAGTTCCAAGCCATTAATTGCAACGAAAGCTGTGACTGATTTATCTCATCTTCAAGTCTTCCCAGACTTGGTGCGACACTTCTATTATTGGGCATTGATTTTCACCTGTGGGTTTCAGTTTTTGTTTGAAGATGTGGCGTTCATTAAACGTTTAAAAATATTTTTGGTGTAATGAGTTATTGTACGTCTGGTTGTAATCTCCTCCAGCCCTCAAACCCGATTCCGAGTACAAAATGTATTAATCTGAATTCAATCCAATGTGGCTCTCACTCCAGTCCTCGCTGGACCAGAATATTTGATTTGATTTATTATTGTCAGATGTATTAACATATAGTGAAAAGTGTTGTTTCTTGTTTGCTATACAGACAAATCATACTGTTCATAGAGAAGGAAACGAGAGTGTGCAGAATGTAGTGTACAGCCATAAGTAGGGTGTAGAGAAAGATCAGCTCAATGCAAGGTAGGTCTGTTCAAGAGTCTGACAGCAGCAGGGAAGAAGCTGTTCTTGAGTCGGTTAGGACGTGACCTCAGACTTTGTATCTTTCTCTCGGTGGAAGAGAGAATGTCTGGGATGCGTGGGATCCTTGATTATACTGGCTGCTTTTCTGATACAGTGGGAAATGTAGGCAGTCAATGGATGGGAAGCTGAGTGATAACTTGAGCTCCATTCACAACCTCTTGTAATTCCTTGCGCAGAGGAGGAACCATACCAAGCTGTGATACAACCAGAAAGAATGCTTTCTATGGTGCATCTGTAAAAGTTGGTGAGAGTCGTAGCTGACATGCCAAATTTCCTTAGTCTTCTGAGAAAGTGGAAAAACATGGTGGGCTTTCTTAGCTATAGTGTTGGCATGAGAGGACCAGGACAAGCTGTTGGTGATCTGGACACTTAAAAACTGAAACCCTTGACCATTTCTACAAGTGATCTAGGCATCTTCTTTGAAGGAAGAGTCATATTGGATTTGGAACATTATTCTTTCTCCACATGTTGAGTTTTTCAAGCATTTTCTTAGTAATGATTTATTTGCAGAGTATCCAAGCTGGATTTTGAGTTGAGTTATAGTTTAATAGGAATAAGGTCTTGGGGTGCCTTTACTACCTTCTGGATACTTTGAATGATTTAGAATCAGTGAGCTGTTGTTAGCGTGGTTCAGTGTCTCTAATGTCTGAATCAGCAACTGGTAGGTTCAAAGCACCGGTCAATTTGGCCACAGGATCTAAGGTGACACAAGCAGTGTAGTACTGAAGGAATGCTACATTGGAGGATATACTGCCTGTTCCCTACTTGGATGGATCTTGCACTGTTATTTTGAAGAGCAGAATAGTTTCTCCATAGTGCCGTTGCCAACAATTATCTCTTAATTAAAAAACAGTTGATTGCATTATTTATTTGATTACTGATGTAGGGAGTTTACTGTGTGCAAATTGGTTGCTGTGTTTTCTACATTACAACAAAAGGGAATTTGTTACTTCCAAAACATTTGGATTACCCTGAGGCCTTGAAAGATGCCTTGTAAATACAAACTCATCCTTTTTTGCACATTGCAGATGCAATAGCTTTTTCTCTCGGGATTGATTTCATGTCCAACCTGTATATAGATTAGCTGCGAGCTTTCTTCTCTCCCTTTAGTTTTGTTCCTTATTGTCTGTCAGCCATTGCTATATTCAAACTGAAAGTGGACTTGTCACGACCAACTAGCCAGTGGGCATCAACCCCGTCATGTTAAACCACTGTCAAATGTGAATGTCAGATGGTGGCACAGTGGTTAGCGTTGCTGCCTCATAGCACCAGGGACCTGGGTTCAATTCTGGCCTCAGGTCACTGTCTATGTGGGGTTTGCATGTTCTCCCTGTGTCTGTGTTGGTTTCCTTTGGGTGCTTCTGTTTCTTCCCACAAAGATGTGGGCTAGGTTGATTGGCCGTGCTAAATTGACAGTAGTGTAAGAAGATTAACAGGCTAAATGTTTCGGGTTACGGGAATAGGGCCTGGGCTGGTTCGGACTCGATGGGCAGCATAGCCACCTCCTGCACTGTAGGGATCCTATGAAAAGAAGGATACGGTGAGGGAGAGGACCTGGGTTGGTACAGAGAATCATAGAATCCCTACAGTGCAAAAGGAGACCATTTGGCCCATTGAGCATGCACCGACAACAGTCCTACCCAGGCCCTATCTTTATAATCTCACGTATTTACCCTGCTAGTCTCCCTGACATAAAGGGCAATTTATGACCAATCAACCTAACCTGCACGTTTTTGGAGTTGGTGGAGAACTTAATGGGCCAAATGATCTCCTTTTGCATTGTTGGGATTCTGTTCTACGAAATGAACAATTTGATTGAGATGCCAGAATTACGCAGTTTCAGAAACAGAAATATGCTCTGAAAACATTGTCAACAATTGATGTTTAGACACTTGCCTGTTGGAGCCTCTTGCTCAGTGTAACACAATTCATCTGCCTTGCAGCTGTGAATTGATTTTTGCACCATTGTCTTTCTTTTTCTCTCATGGATGTGGCAGGAACCCAGTTTGTCATTTTGCAAAAACTTTTTGTCTTAAATTGTTATTTTCTCTCTGCTTTCAGCAGGTGCAAAGGCCTTTGTTTGTGACCAATGTGGAGCACAGTTCTCGAAGGAAGATGCCCTCGAAAGCCATCGTCAGACTCATACCGGTACCTTAAACTTTCCCTTGGAGTATCTGATTTGCTAAGAGCAGGTTTTATTGAAGGAACATGTCTTGTTGGTAAAGTGCTAATCAAAAGACTTAAACTGAGCAAGTCATTCAGCAAGACCGAGTTATCGAAGATATTGGGATAGATGACCGAAAGCTTGTTCGAAGAGGTAGCCTTTAAGGAGCTTTTCCAAGAAAAACATGAGGTTTGCTTGTGGTTTAGGAAGGGAATGCCAGAGCCTGGGTTGAAGGTGTAATAATGAAAATCGGAGAAGTTCAAGAGACCAGAGTTAAAGGATTGCAGAGATCACTAAGGGTTAGAAAGCTGGAGGAAGATACTGGATGGCACAGATGGTGCAGTGGCTAGACTGCTGTCTCACAGTGATAGGAACCTTAAGTCTCTGTCTGTGTGGAGTTTTCATGTCTCTGTGTGGCTTTCCTTCAGGTGCTCTGGTTTCTTCCCACAGTTCAAAGATGTGCAGATTAGGTGGATTGGCCGTGCTAAATTGCCCCTTAATGTCACAAGATGTGTAGGTTAGAGAGATTAACAAGATAAATACGTTTCTGGGTAAGATGCTCTGTCAGAGAGTCGGTGCAGATTCAATGAATCCATTGGCCTCCTGCATTGTAGCGATTCTATGAGCCAGCATTGAGGAAGAGTGAGATTGTGGAGAAGTTTGAACATAATGAGAATTTTAAAATGGAGGCATTATTAGACAAGATACACCAAAATAATGTTTAAGCATACTGACTTTCTTAAAAGCATCAGTATGACGCATTTTAATCTGTATTACTGTGCGAGTTTCTGCTGTCATTTCATTATTTTTAATTGAGAACAGTTGGTGAAGAGTCAAATAAAGACTCCTGACTTGATAATGATCGCTCTTCCATCCACCACGAGTCCTTTTTTGCTGTTTGATCATAGCTCCACATTTGGTTTTAGGTTTCCTGATTCAAGATTGGAGTTCCTAATTTAGACGGAGTTGCAGATTACTGCAGGAACTTTTATACCATTGGGTTTCCTCTTTCTGACACGTCATTGGTTGCTCATACGTTAGTTTTGGCCATGCTGTATGTTCATTAAGCCCATTGTTTACATTTATCTGCTGTTGTTCAGAAATATTCTTTACCAGCAACTCCTGGTGAACCATGTACAATGCAGTAACTTTGATGTATAATAAGACATGAAGCATGGTTACGTTAAATGGTTAAAGAGAGATGAAGCAAGTGTTTGAAGTTAATTATAAATGATTTTGAGCATAATGGGAGAAACTGTTTCCATTGAAAAGTGTCATTGGCAAAGGAGGGCATTTTTGTTAATGAAACGAAAAATCTGTACTGGAAACTATCAAAAGGATCAGAAATAAATCCAGAGATAGAAACATAGAAAATAGGAGCAGGAGGAGGCTATTTTGCCCTTTGAGCCTGCTCCACCATTCATCACGATCACAGCTGATTGTCCAACTTATTGGTCTAATTCTGCATTTTCCCCATAACCTTTGATCCCATTTGCCCCAAGTGCTGTATTCAGCTGCCTCTTAAATACATTCAGTGTTTTGGTGTCAACTACTTCCTGTGGTAATGAATTCCACAGGCTCACCAATCTTTGGATAAAGAAATGTCTCCTCACTCCTGTCCTCAGTGGTCTATCCTGAATCCGCAGACAGTGACCCCTGGTTCTGGACTCTCTCCTCCCCCCACCCCGCATTGGGAACATTCTTCCTGCATCTACACTTTTTAATCCTGTTAAAATTTTTTAAGTCTCTATGAGAAACCACTCCTTAGATGCACGGGTTAGGTTGTTTGGCCATGCTAAATTGCCCCTTAGTATTCCGTGATGTGTAGATTAAGGTGATTGGTTGGGTAAATATGTGGGGTTATGGGGATAGACTGTGGGTAAGATGCTCTGTCAAAGAGTCGGTGCAGGCTTGATGGATCGAATGGTCTTCTGTATAGTACGGATTCCACGAATAACCTAAGACAAACGCCATCATTTTCTGTTGAATTTGAAATATCCTGTCCCAGTAACAACGTATTGTCAGAGCAATAGATAGTTCACTTTTGCTGAAAAATATTCTTTGGATGGGCACTCTCCTCTTCCCTAGAGCTTTTTTGTAAGAAAGAACCTTAAAACATTGAGTTTGCAAGTGTCTTGTTCAACTCCTGTTAGCTGCCAACAGGCTATTTATATTGGCCAGAAGTGTGTGGGTCAGAGAGTTAATGTTGCAAAATGATTCTGCAAAGGTCACATCTTTTTTGTGACGTTAATTCTTCTTCTCCGACCCAACTTCGGATAATGTTAGCTTTCCCTTGGGCAAAATGACACTATCTATCTTCACAAATAAGGCCAATGGACTTCCAATCAAAGGGGAATGCTAGAAATGTCACTGGCGCATCAACATTCTGGAACTGTCACCAACACATGTCCCCCCCCACTCCTAAACATCACGTTGCAGAACAGAAATAGAGTTGGTAGATTTGAGCCGGTCATCATGAGCCAGCAGTTGTATGGGCTAAATGGTGTCAAGTTCATAAACAGTCCTAAAAGCCCAGTCAACAAATAACAATGAGCGACATCTTCAGAGTTTAGCCAGCAGCAGCCTGGCCTATTGCTGATCGATGCACTATCATTCTGTTCCCTTTTCCTTCCAGCCATCTCTGTACATCACTGTATTACACTAACAGCCTGTATTTATATAGCGGCCTTTGTTGTGGTAAGAGATGCGAAGGCAAAAAAAAAAGGTCAAGCAGAATTCTTAAGATGTTAGGACATTTAGCATGATGGCATAGTGGTTGGCTCTTCTGCCTCAAAGCGCCGGGGGTCTGGGTTCAATTCCAGCCTCGGGTCACTGACTATGTGGAGTTTCCCCGTATCTGTGTGGGCTTCCTCCTGGAGCTCTGGTTTCCTCTGACAGTCCAAGGACATATATGTTAGGCTGATTGGCCATGCTGAATTGTCCCTTAGTAAATAATGGGTAAATAGGAGCCGGTTGGGATTGTTGTGGTGCAGGCTCGATGGGCTGAATGGCCTCCTTCTGCGCTGTTGGGATTCTATAATTAATAGATCGAGGGTGACTCAATGAGACTGAAGTAGCAAAACACTTTATTGTGAATGAATAAATAAATGTTTGTACTAATAGGGTCAGACAGAATAACTTTGCAACTGGACGACAGTCCTCTCTCTATCAACTGAGGATCCTCCCTGACCTGGGATATACACCCTTGCACTTGATTGGCTCAGCTTCCTGCCTTGACCCTGCATAGGATCTAACCTGATCACAGATCCTCGGATTACCTCTAAGGGACTTCGCTACCTCCACTCTCCATCTTTCTTGACAGAATTCAGTTCATCACCCTATCAAAATGGATGCCGGTGATGTTCTCTTGGACTGTCCTCGACCCATTTTTATTAACCATTGTTGAATGTATGAGGAAAGGCTTCAAGTGGCTCCATGTCTGATGGACATTGGGAAGGCATCTCAGTGTTATAGACAAAGCCACATGACATGCAACAGAAAATACCTCAAACTTCTACTTTGTCCAAAGTCATGTGATTAATTGTTAACAAGATAAATAATAACTTGCATTTATTTATATGGGAACTTTAATAACCTCAAAACATCGCAAGAGGCTTACCAACCAATGAAGCACTTATTGAATAGCAGTCAATGTTTTATTGTTGGAAATCCAGGAGCCACATTGTGCACAGCAAGATCCCAAAGGCAGCACTGTATTAATGACCAGATCATTTCTTTTAGTGATCCTAGTTCACGAATGAATATTGGCCAGGGAACTGGAGATAACTCTCTTTTTGCCAATACTGCCACGGGATCTTTTATTTCCACCCCTGAGAACGGGCTTCTGGTTTAACATTCTCACCTGAGAGATCACAATTTGGACTGTGCAAGATCTCTCCGTTACTGGGACTGTCAGACTGGGATTTGTATTCAAATTCTCTGGATTGGTACTCACTGGGTCAAAACTGATATTTTGGAAGAACTTTGCTTGTGTTCTATAACATAGAAATGCTTGATGTCCTCGGTAAGATGGCCAATGTTTGAAGTCGCTCCATTGGCAGTCTTCAAAGAAAATGAAAAACAGCGGCTGAGATGCGACCTGATAGAAGTTTATAAAATTATGAAGTGTGTCCAGTTGGAAGCTTTTTCCCAGGGCAGAAATGACAATTACAAGGGGGCACAGGTTCATGGTAAGGGGGGAAAAGTTCGTGGAGATGTGTGGGGGAAGTTTTTACACCAAAGGTGGTGCACCGCCAAGTGAGGCGGTTGAGGCAGTCACATTAGTGACATTTAAGATTTATCTGGATAGACACATGAACAGATGGGGAATAGAGGGATAAGAAGCACTTTGTTTAGATAGGACAATGTGAGGGACGCAGGCTTGGAGGGCTGAAGGGCCTGGATTCTATTGTTCTTTGTTCTCATCTCAATGAATGCAAAATATACCAAATTTTAGGTGATTTCCTGGGCCAGTGCAGTTTTGAAGAAATGGCCACCAATGGAAAAGGCACCTTAGATTTTGATTTATTTTTGTCACATGTAACTCGGTACAGTGAAAAGAATTGTTTCTTCACTGCTATACAGACAAAACATACCATTCATAGAGTACAAAGGGGAGAAGGAAGGGAGAGAGTACAGAATATAATGTTGTAATCATGGCTAGATGTAGAGAAATGCGAGGTAGGTCCATTCAAAAGTCTGATGGCAGCAGGGAAGAAGCTGTTCTTGAGTTAGTTGGTACATGATCTCAAGCTTTTGTATCTTGACAGAAGAAGATAGAAGAGAGTAAATGACTGGTTGAATGGATCATTGCAATGTGACAGTGTTGGAATTATTTACAATAACACATGATGTCTTCAGTTTATTTATGAATGTTCCATCATGATTTGTGAGTTGTGATCAAGCTTGCAGGAAAAACAATCCAGCCAACCTTTTTATATTTTCTCCTCTCGACTAGAGTGTATTTTGGTGATGGAGAATTCTCCTCTTTCATTTTAAACCCTTTGACCGACCGTCCAGTCGCTATTTCTGTGCCACGATGAGTCAACAGCTTTTCCAAGATGATTCCACCACCGCAACCCGATAGGGTCCCTGGCTCCTCGAGGCTGTTCTGTTTTTGTGTTGACGTGACATCAACCCCGGATCCTGGATGATGAGTTGCCACCACTGCGAGGGTATTGCTAAACCACACCACACATCTATTTCAGTTCAGCAAGAGAATCCAAGAAGGTTTTTCACTAGTGACTGTTCAAAGGCCAGCAACACCACCAAGGGGAGTTGGGCCTTTGCACTTCTCCTCTGGAGCCCCGCCTAAGGCAAAGAATGGACCTGGGGGTTCCCTTCTGTTCTGGAGTGTGTAAATATGCAATTGGAAGTGGTTCAGAGCTGGCAGATAAGGATGGACCAAGGTTTAACCCCAAATATGGGCAGTGTTAGTTGTGTTAATGTTCAAAATGCTGTGATTAACCTAGCATTGCTGAACTAAATGAGAGATCGGGGGGGGTCTCTGATTTTGAATCAGAAACTCCAACTGTGAACTTAGATGGGTGGATGTTGAGTGGGGACAAGACCTAATGCCCCATCCTGAAACTTCAAGCCTTGTGAATTAAGTACAGCAGATTTATTTGGCACTATGAACTTTTGGAGTGCTGCTCCTTCAGCAGGTGAGTGGTATTGTGAGACTTCTTACTGTGCCCACCCTTGTCCAATGCCGATACCTCCACACCCTGTGAATTAAGAACAGGTGTTGGGTGAAAGAAAAATGTTTTTCATTTGAGGACGGAGTGGGATAGTCAGAAGCCTTCTCCCAGGATGGGAGGGTTAATTACTAGGGGGCACAGGTTTAAAGGAGATGTACGAGGCAAGTTTTTTTACACAGAGAGTGGTGGGTGCCTGGAACTCGCTGCAGGGGGATGTAGTGGAAACAGATACGATACTGACTCCTAAGTGTCATCTGGCAAATACATGGGAATAGACAATATTGGTCCCTGGAAGGTAGGGAGTTTTAGCTCACACGTGCAGCAGGCTTGGTGAGCCGAAGGGCCTGTTCCCATGCTGTAATTTTCTTTGTTCTTATACAAGTCCTTAACATGTTTTCAGGACATCCCAAGGTGCTTTACCGATTAACTACTTTTTGAAGTATAATCATGTTGTCACATAGGAAATGTGTTGGTCTAAACTTGTGCACAGCAAGCTCCTAGATGCAGAAATTTGATAAAGTAGAAAACCTGTGTAAGTGATATTCCAGGATTCTGGGAAGAATGTCCAATTCTAATCTTTGATACAATGCCGTGGGGATTGTTTCCACCCAGCTGAGAGAGCAGTTCTGGAGTGCCTCTTTGAGGTCTGAGCTGAAAGATGGCACCCCCAACTGTGCACACCGAGATGTAGCACTGGAGTGCCAGTTCAGATTTCACACATGGGCCATTGGAGTGGATTTGAACGTCAGACTTTCCGATACAAAGCATGTGTAACTGATTGAGCAATGGCTGACGTGACTGAGGTGCTACAAAAACAGAAAATGCTGGAAAATCTCAGCAGGTCTGATAGCACCTGTGGAGAGAGAAAGTTTCAAGTTTAGATGACCATTCGTCAGAGCTGTAATTGAGGTGCTAGTGAGCTGCCAATGTAACCACACCCAGTGTTAATTCCCTGTTTCTTTTCCCATCACTTCTGTTGCAGTCATCAAAAATAAGGTCAATTGTGCTGGTACATAGTGTTGATTGATGCATAGCAAGCCCCAGCAAGCTTTAAAACTGGATTCCATCATAAGTGCAACATGTTGTTTGCGTTGACTTCCTGTAATCCCTACATGTAACAAAAAGTTGAATTAAGCCAATTCTCGCAACAAAAAGTTGCCATCGGTAAAAGTGACCATGCAGCTGATTGATGTAAAAACCCTGTTGGTTCACTTCATGCCCTTTAGGGAAGCAAACTTGTCATCCTCAATTAATCTGGCCTTTTTTGTGATTCCGGTCCTCTTGTAGGAGAGCTCAAAGCTGTGAGTCTGATAAACATTGTTTAAACAGCCACTAATAAATCCAGTAAGTAATTCAGGAGAAATGCCTTCACCCAGGGACAGTTCACCATCTGAAATTCAATGCCACGCAGAGTGGCCGAAGCAAATGGCATATGAGGGGAAGAAATAGCATCACATAAGTGGCTATGGCTTAGTGGTATTATTGCTGGACTGTTAACCCACCTAATGGTCTAGGGACCCCGGTTCAAATCCCACCAAGGCAGGTGGTGGAATTTGAATTCAATTTTAAAAAATCTGGAATTAAGAATCTACTGAAACCATTATTGATTGTTGGAAAGACCCATCTGGTTCACTAACTACCTTTGCCTTCCTTACCTGGTCTGCTTTCCGTGTGACTTCAGAGCCACAGCAACGTGGTTGACTCTCAATTGTCCTCCAAGGACAACTAGAGATGGGCAATAAACACTGGCCGGCCAGCCAGTGACAACCATGTCCCACAAACGAATAGAAAAAGAATAAAAATATCTCAAGTACCATCTCCAATGAGAGAAAATCTCACTACCTCCCTTTGCAAGCGCTGGGATCATTATCCCTGAAGACCCCTATCCCCACATAGTGATAGCTGCTGCACTCTGCCAGGTGGGTCCTGATGTCACCAGAACCCCCACTTTAAAGCAGGTTACACCATTGTAGCACTCTAGTGAATTGATCTAACGATTAAAGTTTTGTCATGTGCCATCCTGTGTGTTGCAAATGCAACCTTTATAGAGAAGTGTTGCAACATTCAATCATACTAAAAATATGTTGCAGACACTGGGAGTGGTGGTATGAGTGGCGGAAGCGGATCTGGGATTTACCTTCCTGTTTCCCTTTTTGATCTGAATTTCGAACGGCAGCAAACGATGCCCTCAAACAGTTAAAAAGCTGGAGAGTTTGAGTTTCTTTTATTTAAGATGATGATCTTGATTACACTGCTCCACCCACCTCTAAGACTTATCTCGTCTTGTGCTACTACTGGTCGCTTATGTGCTTTGTTAGGCTGATGAAAATGTACCTTTAATGTTTTGCCCCTGTCAGACTTGGCACTGCGCGGGCAAAGTGTATGCTGCTGCTTTAGTATTTGGTTGCAGATGAATACAGAATGTCCAGGCGTGTGCCTTCAAATATCAAAGGGGATTTGGATAATGTTTCTGTCACTGGTGCCAGGCATTTTAGTGGAAGAGTTGGACAGCAGCAGGCATTCACCGTAATGTCAAATGTGACGTAACACAAATGCATGGCATGTTTTCTGCCCCAGAGGCATTATTCTGCTCTAATCCAGGTCCGATTCCGGCCTCGGATCACTGTCGGTGTGAAGTTTGCATGTTCTCCGCGTGTCTGCGTGGATTTTCTCCAGGTGCTACGCCTTCCTCCCACATTCCAAAGATGTGCGGGTCAGGTGGATTGGCCATGCTAAATTGCCCTTTAGTGTCAGGGGGATTGGAAGGCTAAATACTTAGGATGATGGGGATAGGGCCTGGGTGGGATTGTTGCTAGTGCAAGCTCGATGGACCGAATGGCCTCCTCCTGCACAGTAGGGGACGTATGATTCTGTGAATATGAGTGAAAGACAATCATGCACTCAACATTTGCATCTGTGTCTACTTGCTGTCAACCTTTTCAATTATAAATTGCAGTAGCCACATTTAGATTGGGAAAATAATCTGTGATAATCCTTACCCCACTACAATTGCAGTATCTTGGGTTTTAATTGCAGTATAAGTTTGCATGGGATTTACTCAGGAATAAGATACAGGCAGCAGGATGTTTGGGCAGCTTGGGTCCTAGGGTCTGAAGTTCCTGCCCTGAGTTCTCTCCTTCCCTCTCTCTCTCCCTCACTCAGAAGCACTCTCTCCCTCCCTCTTCTTTAAGCTGATTGTGAAAATGTCCCTCCATGACCATTAGTCACCTGTCTTAACATTGCCTTCTGTGGCTCTTGTATCAAGTCTTTCTGATTTTGTGAAACATTTTGGGATGTACAATCCCTACAGTCTAGAGAGGCCATTCAGCCCATCAAGTTTGCACAGACTGTCTGAAAGAGCAACTTACACAGGCCCTCTCCCTCCTGCCCTATTTCTTTAACCCCACAAATTTACCATTTCTAATACATCTAACCCTCACACCTTTGGATTGTGGGAGGAAACCCACGCAGACATGGGGAGAATGTGTGTGCAAAGTTTGCACAATCACCCAAAGGCTGGAATTGAACCCAGGTCCCTGGCGATGTGAGGCAGCTGTGCTAACCAGCATGCCCCCTCAAGGAATGAAATAATTGCAAGTTATGAGTAAGGCAAAACTGGGAAGTGTTCCTGTTTATTTTTAAATGAGCTGGTTACAATTTTATTTTTGGCTTTGAAAACACTAATTACTGCGGTATAATCACACGTTTATATTTGTAATGAAAATATTGTTGCTTTTATCAAAAAATACCGTTAAATACTTGTTTGATAAATAGGAGTTGGGAATGATCCCAAGAATTCCAATCTGAATCATTGGTAAGGCCGCACTTGGAATGCTGTGTATGATTCTGGTCACCTTAATATAGAAAGGATATGAATGCAAAAAAGATTTACCAGGATGCTACCTGGAACTGATGGTTTGTATTATAAGAAGAGCTGGATAAACTGGATTTTTCTCTCTGAAGTGGAGGAGGCTGAGGGTTGATTTTATAGAGGTTTATAAAATAATGAGTGGCCTAGATCAGCTAGAGAGTCAATATCTTTTCCCAAAGTTAGGGGAGTCTAAAACTAGGGTGCATAAGTTTTTAAGGTGAGAAGCCATTGGTGTGCTATAATCATGATAACTGAACATTTTGAAATATTGCCCCTCTGGACAGGAATAAATAACATTTGTTTAACAAGTTGGGCCTCAGTGTAAGTCACAACAATGGGTCCCTCTACCTGAGCAATGTCCATAGTGGACAACTGTCTCTCTGATGTCTTTTTAGGATTCTACTCGCAGTAGGAACATCAGCGCCTTTGATAGATGGGCCGCTGACACAAGGGATACAAGTCTGATTACGGATCAGGCAATTGTTGGTTTGACTCCTACCTGGCTTATGTAAGTTTGGGGTGCCACCCTGGCACAGAGCTTAGCACTGCTGCCTTATTGCGCCAGACACCCAGGTTCAATTCCGGCCTCGGGAGTCTGTCTATGTGGAGTCTGCATGTTCTGCCCATGTCTGCATGGGTTTCCTCCGAGTGTTCTGGTTTCCTCTCTGTCCAAAGCTGTGTGAGTTAGGTTGACTGACCATACTAAATTGCCCTTTAGTATCCAAAGATGTGTAGGCTAGGTAGATTAACCATGGTAAATGTGTGGTTAAGATACTTTTTGAAGAGTCGATGCAGACTCGATAGGCTGAATGGCCTCCTTCTGCACTGTTGGGACTCTGAATTCTCAGTAATGTCTATTGTTGCCCTGACTAAACTCAATAAGTTAGCATAGGTCAGGATTGATCTTTGTTCGGTGAGATTAAGTCCAATACCTGACAGTGCGTTCAGCAGGTTAAGAACGTTTGAGTACAATGTTATTGCAATGATAGAGAAAATGAGAAAAGAAAATTGTAGGCGAGAGATGAGAAACCCAAGAGCTATGGTTTTTTTCTGTGCTGAGCTGAGTGAAGAATGCTTACTTTGCTTATTGTCAATGGCAGAGTTAAGACCTATCAGAATATGGAAAAAAACTGATGAGGATATCATCAGAATTGATCAGTCTTTCCTGATGGGTGTAGCTACCAGTAGGGATTCTGTTTCCAGAAAAGAGGTTAAGGGTGTTAATTGTATACAGTGAGGTTAAGGATATAGAGGGATCAAGTAGTCATTAGTAGATCACTTGAGTACAAATAGAGACATTTATTGACATGTTGGTGGGTTGGAGAGTTGGAGGCTATACATTTTGTAACTTTTCACTTTGTAAACAAACTGAATATTTATCCTAAACTGAATAAAGGGCCTTCACCAAACTGTCAGAATTTTATCATTGTTTATAATTTTAGGATAATGCTGAGAAAATGTTTCTGACTGAGAGACTAGAAAAGAACTAGGGGTCAGAACATAGAATACTACAGCACAAACAGGCCCTTCGCCCACAAGTTGTGCCGATCATATCCCTACCTGCCAGGTCTATCAATAACCCTCAATCCCATTAAATTCCATGTACCCATCCAGAAATCTCTTAAAAGACTGTAAGATAAACACTAAGAAAGCCAATTAGCTACTCAGGAGAAATGTCTTTATTTGGACACTGTTTAGAATACGGTGGCAGAATGGTTAGCACTGCTGCCCCACAGCTCCAGGATCCAAGGTTCAATTCCCAGTTTGGGTCTCCACCTGTACAAAGTTTCCACATTCTCCCCGTTTCTGCATGGATTTCCTCTGGATGCTCTGGTTTCCTCCCACAGTCCGAGAGACGTGCTGGTTTGGTGGATTGGCCATGCTAAATTCTCCCTCAGTGTACCCAAACATATGCCGGAGTGTGGCAACTCAGGGATTTTCACAGTAACTTCAATGTAGTGTTAATGTAAGCCTATTTGTGACACTAAGAAATAAACTTTAAATATTATATAACTTGTTACAACTGAGTTTAATATCTTTGACACAGTTTAAGGAAAGCTAGATACATACACGAGTTAGAAAGGAATAGAAAAATATGCTTTTACAGCAGGTTGAAGTCAGTTCTTGTGGAGCATGAACATACATGGATCAATTGGACTGAATGGCTTCTATCTAATTCTATGTACAAGAGACTTCCCATGCATATACAAGTGTCAGTAATCAATTTAGAGTGAGTTTCATAGAGAAAGAAGAATTCGGGAATTTTATTGTTGTGATGGTGTTCCGAAATCCCAATTTTTTTTTCAAAATGATAGCTGTGGCCGTTAGAGAAAGAGAAGAGATAAGATCAATAAAAGAAGAATTACTGTTGTAAATTAGAATAATAATTAGCACAGGTCCCTTAGGATCCAGCTCGAAACATTAAAGTGATTTTAATTATGACATGTATTTCTTTTATAGCAAAGGTCAGGACTATCAAGCACTAATGCATTCCCAGATAGTTACAGCTAATCAAAGGGTAACTACCATTTATGTTTAATGGAATATGTTAGGATGGTAAATGTTAACATTTAATTCCTTTAAGTGAAAGTTTCAGCTTTTTAATATAATTACTGGAGATCAAATCAGCTCCTTTTAAATGTGAAATAGAACAAGATAGATTTTGAAAATGGCCTTTTGGAAATTTTCAGAAGTTTATGCTACAAAATGATTTGAACAAATTTAGTTTTGTTGATCTCTCAAACATTTAATCCAAGTAATTTTTTTTGTCGAATCAAAGTTTGATTTGATTTATTATTGTCATGTATTAGTGTCCAGTGAAAAGTATTTTTTCTTGCACACTATATCTTTCTTATCTTTGACAAGGTACCACTTGGTAGGTTGTTGCATAAAGTTAAATCTCACAGGATCCAGGGTAAGGTATCTAAATGGACACAAAATTGGCTTCTTAACAGAAGCCAGAAAGTGGTTGTAAAGAGTTGTTTTTCAAACTGGAGGCCTGTGATCAGCGGTGTGCCGCAGGGATCAGTGCTGGGCTCACTATTATTTGTCATTGATATTAATGATTTGGATGAGAATATAGAGGGCATGGTTAGTAAGTTTGCAGATGACATCAAGATTGGTGGCATAGTGGACAGTGAAGAAAGTTATCTCTAATTGCAAGGGAATCTTGATCAATCGGGACAGTGGCCTGACGAATGGCAGATGGAGTTTAATTTAGATAAATGCGAGGTGATGCATTTTGGTAGATTGAACCAGGGCAGGACTTACTCAGTTAAATGTAGGGCACTGGGGAGAGTTACAAAGAGATCGAGAGGTACATGTTCATAGCTCCTTCAAAGTGGAGTCACAGGTGGACAGAGTGATGAAGAAGGCATTCAGCATGCTTGGTTTCATCGGTCAAAACATTGAATAGAGGATTGGGATGTCTTGTTGAAATTGTACAAGACATTGGGAAGGCCATTTGGAATACTGTATGCAATTCTGGTTACCCTATTATAGAAAGGATATTATTAAATTAGAAAGAGTGCAGAAAAGATTTACTAGGATGTTACTGGGACTTGATGGATTGTGTTATAAGAAGAGGCTGAATAGATTGGGACTTTTTTCTCTGGAGTGTCGGAGGCTGAGGGGTGACTTTATAGAGGTCTATAAAATGAGGGCATAAATAAAGTAGGTAGTCAATATCTTTCCCCAAAGGTAGGGGAGTCTAAAACTAGAAGGCATAGGTTTAAGGTGAGAGGGGAGAGATACAAAAGTATCCAGAGGGGTTAATTTTTTCACAGAGAATGTGGTGAGTGTCTGGAACAAGCTGCCAGAGGTATTAGTAGAAAAAGTAATTACATAGTAACACGAGTACTGTGGGCATAGAAGGATGTGGGCCAAATGCAAGCAATTGGCATTAGCTTAGAGGTTTAAAAAAAGGGCGGCATGGGCAAGTTGGGCCGAAGGGCCTGCTTACATGCTGTAAATCTCTATGACTCTATTATTCTGTACAGACAAAGCATACCATTCATAAGAAATGAGAGAGTGTAGAATGTAGTGTTACAGCCATGGCAAGGGTGTAGAGAAAGATCAACTTAATGTGAGGTTTGACCGTTCAAAAGTCTGATGACAGCAGGGAGGAAACTGTTTTTCTGTCGGTTGGTACGTGACCTCAGACTTTAGTACTTTTTCCCGAAAGAAGAAGATGGAAGAGAGAATGTCTGGGGTGCATGGGGTCCTTAATTATGCTAGCTGCTTTTCCGAGGCAACGGGAAGTGTAAATAGAGTCAATGGATGGGAGATTGGTGTGCGTGATCAATTGGGCTATGTTGATGACCTTTTGTAGTTCCTTGCAATCTTGGGCAGAATGGGAGCCATAACGAATTGTGATACCACCAAAAAGAATACTTTCTATGGTACATCTGTAAAAGTTATTGAGAGTTGCAGCTGACATGCCAAATTTCCTTCGTATGCTAAGAAAGTAGAAGTATTGTTGGGCTTTCTTTACTATACTGTTGACATGGGTGGACCAGGACAGGTTGTTGGTGGTCTGAACACCTAAAAACTTGAAGCACTCAACCATTTGAGATATTGCATGAGCAGTGACGAGATTGCATCTGTAAGTACTTTCTCTTTCAATCATCGGCTGTTAATATTCTTTTCAGATGAATCATTACAATTCATTGCCCCTCTCCCTTGCCTGAGGGCAGCGCTGTCAGTTGCACTGACCCAATCTCTGCCGATCTAGCCAGCACCAACCAGGGATCTGATCTGGAGGAGTTGGGCAATTTGTAGCTCGAGTCTTGCGTGGGACCGGAAGATAATGAACTGAGCGACTCGCGAAACTTCCTCTTGCCATAACTTATATTGTCAAAAGTGTGACCTCTGTGCAGCATTCAAAAGCAGCGTCTCCACAACTGGCCCAGCTGAAAAGCTGCCTGGTGTGGCAGTGTTATGAACAGACCGGGCTGGGTGCTGAAATGTAATGGATATCCTCGTAATGAGTTTTGTTCCAATATACATACAGTCATCAATAATGTTATCCCTTTAAATTGTTAACACAATGCTGTTGTGCTCCATCTCTTTCTGACGCTGGCACATCGACCACAAAATGGACTGTACCCTGCAGGTGTAAGATCATTATCAATGTAATGGTGAAAGCGATTATCCTGCATGTTAGCGACTACGCTGAGTTTTAGGCAGCTCAGGTGATACTTTCTGTTTATTATTGGGTTTATCATTTTTAATTTTCTGAGTCAATGTGCTTAGAATCAGTGCAAACTTGGAACAATGTCCATCAGAATGTTTAAACTGGTAACCATTTTCTTTACTGGCTTTATTTGCTAAATTTGAGTTTATGAACGGTGAGAGCCAGAGTCAGTTTTAACTCTGACCTCAGACTGACATAAGACCATCGGAGCAGAATTAGGCCTTTTGGCCTATCGAGTCTCTTCCGCAATTGGTTGGGATCATGACTAGTCTGATGTGATAATCATAGAATCCTTGCGTATAGAAAGAGGCCATTTAGCCCATTGAATCTGCACCGATTCTTGCAGAGCCTGTTGTTATCCTGGCCCACTCCCCGCCCTATCTCGGTAACTCCGCACATTTATCCTGCTAATCTCCCTAACTTAGACATCATGGGGCGCTAACAGATAATTCAGCCTATCCACCTAACCTGTGCATCTTTGGATTGTGGGAGGAAACCAGAGCATCTGGAGGAAGCCCACATGCAAACTCCACACAGGCAGTGACCCAAATCTGGAATTGAACACGGATTCCTGCTCTGTGAGGTAGCAGTGCTAACCACTGTGCCAGCGTAAAAAGACACTGCAGGGACGCTGGCACAGAACTTGGCAGCTCCTGGTTGGAGCCGACCGGTGAAACCTGGTGTCCCACGTGATAGGCGGGACACTGACTGCTAAACTAACGAGGAAGTTTTACAAGAATAATTACTTCTGACATTTGAGTAGGGATTAGATTATTGATGTCAGTCATGACCAGTGGGGGCAGCATTTTCACCTGAGCCAGAGATTGCAGGTTCTCCGCTCTATTTATTTAGTTCTCCACAAATGAATTTGCACTGTTTTAGCGTCAGCTGTGGCTCAGTCAGCAGTATTCTCATCTCTGAACTTCTCAGTTCTGTGTTCAAGTCCTTTTCCAGAGCTTGAAAATACCCCTCTCAATGCAGTACTGTTGAAGTGCTGCACTGTTGGAGGTGCAGCACTCCATCTGTATTGCATTGGAACATCAGCTTATTGATTCAGTATTAAATTGAGGCCCCAGCTTTTGCTTGGATGGATGTGCAAGATCCCAAGGCACTGTTATGTCGATGTTATTCTGACCATTATTTCTCCTTTAACTCTACATGACGGAGCTTGTCTGGTTATTATTACATTGCTGCTTGTGGGAGTTTGATGAGTGCATGTTAGCTGTTGTTTCCTAGAACACTTCAAAAGTACTTCACTTTGAGACATCTGGCAATTATAAAAGCAGGATAGAAACATTGTCATTCTTTATGCTTCTCAATATTACTTTGTGGCAGAAATTCCACATTCTCACCTAACTCCTTGCTGGAGTTAGTAGTGACCATTGGTGGCACAGTGCTTAGCACCGAGGCACCTCAACGCCAGGGATCTGGATTCAGTTTTAGCCTCGGGTGATAAAAGCATAAAAGCAAAGTACTGCGGATGTGGAATCTGAAACCAAAAATGAAAACTCTGGAAAATCTGAGCAGGTGTGGTAGCATCTGTAAGGAGAGAAGAGGGGTGGCTGGAAATATCAGCTCTTTTCTCTCTTTACAGATGCTGCCACACCCGCTCAGATTTTTTAGCCTCGGGTGACTATCTATGTGAAGTTTGCATGTTCTCCTCGTGTCTGCATGGGTTTCCTCTGGGTGCTCTGGTTTCCTCCCACACTCCAAAGATGTGTGGGTTAGTTGATTGGCCGTGTTATATTGTCTTAGAATCAGTGGGATTAATAGGGTAAACGTGATTGGTAACAGGGATAGGACCTGGGTGGGATTGCTGTCAGTACAGATTTGATGGGCCAAATAGCCTCCTCCTGCACTGTAGGGATTTTGTGACTACCAAATGGTTATGGCCCCAAGTTATGGTCTGCCCCACAACTGGTAACATCTTCTGCCAATCTACCCAATACAACCCTTGTGTAACGTAGACTCAGCAGAGCCCTCCTTAAATCTTCACTTTTCTAGCGAACCCAACCTCAGCCTGTTAATTGTTTCCGGTTAGTTACATAATCTCAGTTGTGGGATTAATTTTGTAATTTTGTTGGTAGTGCAATTATATCCTTTTAGATATTTGCCACTGCCTGTTGTACCGATATAAATGATGTGGAGATGCCGGCGTTGGACTGGGTTAAACACAGTAAGAAGTTTCACAACAACAGGACTTAAACCTGGTGTTGTGAGACTTCTTACTGTGTGTACCAATAGAAATACAGTGAGACGTTACTTGTGCTGAAGTTTGGAAGTTGCAGATTATAGATTGTTATCATCCAAGTATGTTATCATATTACAGCTAATAATTAACTATTGATTATAAGGCTGCATTAACGGTGGCAATATTTATCTTTCACTATGAACCTTATTATGGGCTTTGCAGGATATGACATAAAGATGTTAATGATCAGGCGATTATGTTCAAACTTCACTGTGGCAGTCAGGGGAATTTTAATTCTGCTAAATAAATCAATCTGAAATGCAAAACTAATGATTAATCACCTAAATACTGAATTGTCATAAAAACCTAACTGGTTCGCTGATATCCTTTTAAGGGAAGGAAATCTGCTGCCCTTACTTGGTCTGGCCTACAAACGACTCCAGACTTTCAGAAATATGGCTGACTCTTCATCGTCCTCGACTGCAATTGGTCACAGCGTAACTATGGAGAATGCAGCAGGGAACTATTGGCGCACTCTGTTGAATTACCAGAGCTCTTGGGGAGTCTATAGTTCCCTGCTGCTTCCTTTTAGCAACGCTATGATCAGGGAATCACAGATTCCCCAAGTGCTGTATTAATTCAAAAGAGAGAACCTATAGTTCCCTGCGGCTTTCTCCATGGCAACCCCTCAGCCAATTGAAGTCAACTTGCCAACCAATCAGCATTTCTTTTTTTCTATACAGTGAACTGTTGTGATCATTCGAAATTTAGTATTCTTGCATTTGTCTGGATGTGTGCAAGATGAAAAACTTTGGCAACCTATCTCTTCTTAGCAGTATTCTATATCACCAAACGAATGATTAAAAGATGAAGTATTTTTATTGTCACTCGAATGTTGGAATTGATTCATTTATTTTGACATCCTCCCAGCCTTTACGAGATTATTGGATTTATTTTGTGGCTGTTCTGCATGCAATCCAAGCTTAATATTGCAGTAGTGTTAACAACTCATTCAGGCATTTGGCTCAATTTGGTGCTGTCAACTGGGATCCGTTTTACTGGTAAAGCAACGTATGACATAATCTGGAAATCTGAACCAGGAAACCTTTGGTCGCTCGTACCACCCACCCTGGAACATTAACACTGGTTCTCTCCCCACAGATGCTCCCTGACCCTCTGACTGTTTTCAATATTTTCTGTTTTAATTTTGATTTGAATGGCTTTTGCTCAATGTGCCTAAAGGGGATGCTTAATTTGCTGACATTATCCCTGAATTAAACGGAAGAATTCTCTTCCAGTCAGACTAAACCACACCTGTTTAAACGTAACATGATGTTTTCCATGTGTGAAGCTCTGCCAAGGGTCCCATTTGTTAATCGGGTGATTTGATTTGATTTTATTATTGTCACGTGTATTATTATACAGTAAAAATATTGTTTCTTGTGCGCTATACAGACAAAGAGTACCATTCATTGAGAAGGAAATGAGGAAATGCAGATTGTAGTGTTACAGTCATAGCTAGAGTGTGAAGTCTGATGGCAGAAGGGAAGAAGTTGTTCTCGAGTCAGTTGGTACGTGAACTCAGATTTTTGTATCTCTTTCCTGAAGGAAGAAGGTGGAAGAGAAAATGTCTGGAGTGCTTGAGATCCTTAATTATGCTGCTTGCTTTGCCGAGACAGTAGGAAGTGTAGACAGAATCAATGGATGGGGGACTCTTGAGAGCGGGATGCGTGTTTTGACTGATTGCTGAATCTGGCGCTATCCATTTGTTTTGTTCCCCCTTTCAGATTATGATTGAAAAGTAGATAATGGAAAACCTAAAATATAAGGTTATACCCTGCTCATTGGATTGGTTGTCATCACACAGCTATGAACCTCAGGCTGTTTCTTTGCTTCCTTCTCCTTTTCTCCTGAAGTCCTGTACACTTGTTCCACTTCCCTGGCGTCTTCTTGCATCGATAATGAACCTCAATGCTCAGCCTTTCTACTATAACCTCTTGCTTTCCTTAGCCCTCAACTTATGGATGTTCTAACCTCCCTTCAATCTTTCCTCTCGCCTGCTTCTTCAGGCCTATAAAAAATCAATATGTCATCACCAAAAACTACATAATTCACCCTGACTGCACTTGACATGTTTTCAATCTTGGTGGCCCACAATAGGAATCTTGAACTTTCTTGCTCATTTAGCAAGGAAAAAGTGCCATATTGTACGTGAGTAATATTGGAGGAGTGCTGCTCAGTCTTGGTGTAGGTCTTTGACATGCAGAAGAAAGTTAAAACATGGTCCTGCTGGCCTTTTGAAGGAGACTTGTTGGAGAAGCCATAACTTCTGTTGCAATAGAAGTGGGCAGCACAGTGGTTAGCACTGCTGCTTCACAGGGCCAGGGACCTGGGCTCAATTCCTTTCTTAGGTCATTGTCTGTATGGAGTTTGCACATTCTTCTTGTCTCTGCGTGAGTTTCCTCCGGGTGTTCTGGTTTCCTCCTACAGTCCAAAAGACGTGCTGGTTGGGTGCATTGGCCATGCTAAATTCTCTGTGTATCTGAACAGGCACTGGAGTGTCACAGCTGGGAGATTTTCTCAGTAACTTCACTTCAGTGTTAATGAAGCTGTCTTGTGACACTAACTTATATGTTGACTTAGCATATGGAGTCTTGGCTTTGGCATATGGAGTCTTGGCTTTTACTGGTAGGGGGATTGAATTTCGGAGCCGCAACGTCATGTTGCAACTGTACAAAACTCTAGTGCGGCCGCACTTGGAGTATTGTGTGCAGTTCTGGTCCCCACATTATAAGAAAGATGTGGAGGCATTGGAGAGGTACAGAGGAGGTTTACCAGGATGTTGCCTGGTATGGAGGGCAGGTCTTATGAAGAGAGGCTGAGGGATTTGAGGTTGTTTTCGTTAGAAAGGAGGCGGCTAAGAGGAGACCTTATTGAAACATATAAGATGATTAGAGGTTTAGATAGGGTGGACAGTGATAGCCTTTTTCCTAGGATGGAGAAAGCTAGCACGAGGGGACACAGCTTTAAATTAAGGGGTGATAGTTATAGGACGGATATCAGAGGTAGGTTCTTTACCCAAAGGGTGGTTTGGGAGTGGAATGCCCTGCCTGCAGCAGTTGTAGATGCACCAAGTTTGGTGGCGTTTAAGAGGTTAGTTGATAAGTATATGGAAGAGAAGGGAATGGTTTAGTTTGGAGGGGCATTGCTTTTTATATTGGTCGGCGCAATATCGAAGGCCGAAGGGCCTGTTCTGTGCTGTAATGTTCTATGTAACTTAAATATCTTGTATCTTCTGCTAAAATGCAGCTGTTTTGGCTTACTTCTGCTGGGTTGCATTTTTTGAGTGATGGGAAAGTGAGTGGATGGCACAGTGCGTTCAAAGGGATGAAATTTAACAGGTGGCCTTCTCAATTGGCTTTGAAATTGACCCTCCATAAAATACTTTGGAGTTAACAAATGGACAAGATAGAGAAATGTTTGGAATTTTTCGATTGTGGAGGTTGGTGTTCCCTGAACATTGAACTGTAACGTGCACTTGTTCATGCCGTCACCATTCCTAATCAGCAATTGTGTTTTAACTGGGTACTTCCAATTCCTTGAGTAGAGTGGTTGGTGGTGGTGGTCACTAATGAACCCAAGCCCTAATCCCAACAGAGTGATGAGAATGTGGAACTCAGGAGTAGTTGAAAGAGAAGAAAAGATGTGATGATTTCAGCCATACTATTGAGGTTGGCTTGCTAGATATGAACTGTCTGATGAGTTCTTGTTTTAAGTTTCCTTTCAACTTTGTTTTTGGTTCGGGCTGTCCCCCTTTCCTTTTGGGGAGTTGACCTTTTAATTTGTCTCTGAGTTAATTTGAATTAGTTTGTTTGGTTGGTGTCAAAAGAGAAACCTGATGAATCCTAATTGATGGTTCAATCAGGGAGTTCCCTATTTAAAGCAGGTGTGTCAGACTCCTAGCCTGCATTCACCAGCGTGCAAATGGTGAGCTCGCTGTATACAAATGTACGGTGTAAATAAAGTAACTTGGTGACTGGACTTTCGCCTCTGGAGTTATTACAAAAGACATGCATTGATATTGGCCCTATCATGTTCGCAGGTGTGCCTTATAATGCAATAAGGTACGTTTGAAGTGTAGTCACTGTTGCCCTGTAGAAAAGACAGCAACTATCCTATACGTTACAAGCTCCCATAAACAGCCATATGATTATGAACAGGGGCCATTCTTCTTGCAGTGTTGATTGAGGGATAAGTCTTAGGCCAGACATTTGAGGAGAACTTCCTTGCCCCTCTTCAGCCATATTACTATGAGATCCTTGTAGACCTTCGTAAGTGGGCAGATGGGGGCCCCGATTTTAATGACTCAGTTGACCAGCGGTACCGTAGACATTTTGATACCCTTATTGGACTGGACTGTCAGCCCAGATTTGTTTCTGGAGTGGGACTTGAACCCATAAACCTGCAACTCAGCGGGGGTGATTGAGCCATGGCTGATACCTAACCCATAAGTGCCCTCTAAAGCCATGCCAGCCATGCGATTGAAGAGAGTATTTATTTCTGTTGCATGGATGGCTCTGTTCATCCAGATATCTCCAAAACCCCATCTGAGTTGTTGCTTTTGTTGTTCTTTTAGCACTTTTGTGAATCATATAGTTAGTTTTTTTATGTCAGTAAGAAAACCTGACTTGAATATTGCAACTCGGCATGGCAACTCTTGATTTTAATATTTCATGATGTGGTGATGTTGGACTGGGGTGGGCACAGCAAGAAGTCACACATCACCAGGTTAAAGTCCAACAGGTTTCTTTGGAATTGCGAGCTTTCGGAATGCTGCTCCTTCCTCAAAACTGGAGTGACCTGGTGTTGTCAGGCTCTTTAATATTTCAGCAATTTTATTTTTATCCAACGTTGCTATAACCTCTGATGCTTACTGACTCAATCAGTAGTATACCTGCAGTCCGAAGCTCTGTAATTCCATTCAGAAACTACCAAATGTTCTGGGTTAGATGGTGAGCTATTGAAATCACTACAGTTCGCGTGGTATTACTGAATGACAATTATCCAGAAAAGAAAGGGTTAAACCTCTGATCGAATTTTTAAAATATTTCTTTAGTATTAACTCTCCCTCGCAAAAAAAAATCAATTTTCTGGTGCATAATAACCTGTGTCACAATAATTGCTTTAGCAATGGATTCTTGCAAATAATTATCTGTGATCTAGTTGCTATTCCATCAACTTTTGCCTAATGCTTTTCTAAAGCGCCTTTTAATTTCATTATTGTAAAGATAAGCACCCTGTTTGTGTAATGAATACCAACTTTTTGCTAAGTTACAGCAAACCTTCCCTGCACTGTCTCTGAGCAAGGGATGAACAGGTCTGAACCTTCCGTCTTAACAAAAGCCTTATCAAATCTTGTTGCTGGGTTTCCCAATCCATGATCTCATCAGTGGTTCAATAATGGGGAAAGCTTGTAACTCATTATCTCTGCTCCCTCTGTGTTACTCACCAACTATGTTGTTAATGGTTACAATAGAATTGTCAATATTGGTCAGATCCTATATACAAGATTTGCATTGATGAACCCAACACTGCTTGTACCACAGAACCTGGTTCAGAGGGGAAGTCAATGGCATCAATATATCCCCTTTCCAGTGCATCTCTTCCATCTTCATGATTCTGGAATTATTGAGTGTCTTCTGTCACTAAAAATAAAGGACCACTGAGATTCCATGGTGGTTTCTCTCTTCCACGGTGGTTAGCACTGCTGCCTCACAGAGGCAGAGATCCAGGTTCGATTCCTGGGTTAGATCGCGACCTGTGTGGAGTCTGCACATTCTCCCCGTGTCTGTGTGAGTTTTCTCTGGTGCTCCTCCCACAAATCCAAAAGATGTGCTGGTTAGGTCATGCTAAATTAGAACCATAGAACACTACAGCACAGAAACAGGTGCTTTGGCCCTTCTTGGCTGTCCCACTGACCTGCACCTGGACCATATCCCTCCACACCCCTCTCATCCACGTATCTGTTCAAGTTTTTCTTAAATGTTAAAAGTGAGCCCGCATTCACCAACTTCATCTGGCAGTTCACTCCCACCACTCTCTGTGAAGAAGCACTCCCCTAATATTCCCTTTAAACTTTTCCCGCTTCACCCTTAATCCATATCCTCCAGTGTTTTTTCTCCCCTAGCCTCAATGGAAAAAAAGCCTGCTTGCATTCGCTCTATCTATATCCAACATAATTTTATACACCTTGATCAAATCTCCCCTCATTCTTCTGCGCTCCAGGAAATAAAGTGCTAACCTTTTCAACCTTTCTTAGTAACTCAGTTTCTCAAGTCCCAGCAACATCCTTGTAAACCTTCTCTATATTCTTTCAACCTTATTAATATCCTTCCTGTAATTAGGTGATCAAAACTGCACACAATACTATAAATTTGGCCTCACCAATGTCTTATACAACCTTACCATAACATTCCAACTCTTATACTCAATACTTTGATTTATGAAGGCCAAAGTTCCAAAAACACTCTTTATGACCCTATCTACCTGTGATGCCACTTTTAGGGAATTGTATATCTGTATTCCCAGATCCCTTTGTTCAACTGCACTCTTTAGTGTCCTACCATTTACCATGTATGTTCTACCTTTGTTTGTCCTTCCAAAGTGTGATACCTCAGACTTGTCTGCATTAAACTCCATCGGTCATTTTTCAGCCAAAACCTTCCTCACCGGCCACTACACCTACAATTTTTGTATCATCAGCAGATTTGCTGATCCAGTTTACCACATTATCATCCAGATCATTGATATCGATGACAAACAACAGTGGATCCAACACTGATCCCTGCGGCACACCACTAGTCAAAGGCATTGCTCCTTTGTCAGGCTCCGAAAGCTAGTGGTGTTTGTTAACAAATAAACCTGTTGGACTTTAAACCTGGTGTTGTGAGACTTCCTACAGTGGGTAGCACCAGGGACTCAGGTTTGATTCCAGTCTTGTGTGACTGTGTGGAGTTTGCGTGTTCTTCCCGTGTCTGTGTGGGTTTCCTCCGAGTGCTCCAGTTTCTTCCTACACTCCAAAGATGTGCGAGTTTGGTTGATTGATCGCGCTTAATTGCCCCTTAGTTTCAGGGGGTCCAGCAGAGTAAATAAGTTGCGTTAGGGCTTGGGCAGGATTGTGGTCAGTGCAGACGCAAATGGCTTCCTTCTGCACTGTAGAGTTAGGGTTATGATTCTAACCCGTTTAACTTCATCAAAACTATTTAAATCCCTCCAGATTTTGAACGTCTCTAAATCTGCCATTTTCAAGTATTGGTTAAATAAGTCCGAGGGGCCATGTGTCCTCCTGCTGCTCCTAGTCCTTTCACTAAGAAGTCTCTCCTTAACACTCAACTCTGCGAAGAACAATCAGGCTTCTCCACGATCCCTAAATTGTCAGAATACAATCTGTGTCTGTGGAGCTTAGCCCCATTACTTTGGGAGAATGGAGCGATTAACCAAAAGCAACAAATGTAAAGGAGTCATCTAAAATTTCCTTCCTGTCCCCCTTGCCCACTCTGAGAAGTTACAGTGGCTTTTTTTTGCTTGACGTGCTCGTTCCATTGACCCTACCTAAACATGATCTTATTAAACGACACTGGAACTCACAGCAGACACCTGCTCACTTTCCACATCCTTTCTGCGTTACAACCACAAATGGGAAAACCTGAATGAAGCTCTGAAAAACCAGAGAGTTTCCTTCTGCACCTGCGGCATGTGAAATCTATCCCAGCTTCTGGCGGGGGAGAGCAAGATTTGGGAAAAAAAGGGCAATTTATCAAGTTAACATTGTGAAATGCTTACTGTGCAAATAACTTATGGTATAACTGGCTCTCCTTATCTCTAATTCCTGCCACTAGCTGCAATATATAGCAGATAATAAATGATGAGAATGCCTCTTAATGCTCTGCTATATCTTCATTCTGTCTCAAATAGGCAAACTTATTTTTTTTTTACAATGCTGCTTTATCTGCTTATATTTTTTAACGCTTTTGATGGATTATTGTGTGCTTTTTGACATTTTGGAAACCTTGAGTATCTGAGGCATCAGCATGTTTAACATTTTATTGTCAGGTTAAGAGCTAATAAAATGGGTGGGAAACTGTTATCAGTCTGCAAGCAGACAATTCGCATGATTCACTGCACTTGGAGGCACTCTGTGTACCCTTCAGGGGCTGAATGTCCTTCCTTGTACCTATCAGTGGACTTGTCCTGGGTTGGGGGGGAGGGGAGGGGGGCGATTGTTTTACTGCAGGGTGACACAATGGCACAGTGGTTAGCACTCACAGCGCCAGGGACATGGGTTCAATTCTGGCTTTGGGCCACTGTGTGGAGTTTGCACATTCTCCTGGTGTCTGCGTGGGTTTCCTCTGGGTGCTTTGGTTTCCTCCCACAGTCCAAAGATATGCGGGGTGAGTGGTTTGGCCATGCTAAATTAACCTTAGTGTCAAGGGTAAATATGGGAGGTTACAGGATAGGGCCTGGGTGGATTGTGGTCGGTGCAGACCCGATGGGCCAAATGACCTCTTTCTGCATTGTGGGGATTCTGTGACAGTTCCTGAGACTTACGGACTCATGTCTGGAATAAGTACGTCAGTATTATAAATTCTTGTTACAGTTGCTTGTTTGTTACTTGTTTGTTTCTGTTATCTATATCGATTTCTGAATCCTTTTCTTTTAATTTATTCATTCTTGGGATTTGGGCATTTTTGGTAAGGCCGGCATTTATTGCACATCCTAGCTAAGTTGCCCTTGAGAAGGTAGTAATGAGTTGTTGCCTTGAACTGCTGATGATCAGGTCAGGTTACTGTATCCACAGTGCTGTTGGGGAGGGGGATTTTGGAGTTTTGACCCAGTGACAGTGAAGGAACAGTGGATTGTATTTCCATCTCAGGATGGCGAGTAACTTGGAAGGAGCTTGCAGGTGGTAGAGATGTTCCTCTGCTTCTGCTGCCCTTGTCTTCCTTGGTGGGAAAGATCATTTTCAGGCTAGTTTTATAAACACCAATTTTCATGTTACGAAAAGCTCCATTTTTTTTAAATAAAGGAAGATGTTGTATTGATGTAGCGCCTTTCACAGCTTCAGGACATCTTCCTGCTGCCAATGAGTTGCTGTTTGTAGTGTAACTACTGTTGTAATATAAGAAAGGTGGCAGTTAGAGCGCACAGCAAGCATCCACAAACAACAGTGTGATAATGACCTTCTTAATGAAATTGAGGAATGAATATTGGCTCAGGAAAGTTTGGGTTGAGGCAGTGATGGGGCCACTGGATTTGACTGTGGTACCCTCAGTCAGGGAGGGAGGGGCAAAGCCGGCCAATTTGGATTTTGGATTGTGGCTGTGCCGTGATGCACACCACAGTTGAATAATCTGTTGCCGCTCAACATTATCTCCTGGAGGAAAATAAAGGCTATCCACGTGAGGTCCCAGAGGGAGGTGTTGTGTTCGAGAGAAAGAGTCAGCACCTTCAGGGGGAGGAAATAATTCCGGTGGGTAGGGTGGGGTGGAGGGAGATGGGTGGGGTGCGGTATACCGGAGACGGGTGGGGTGCGGTATACCGGAGACGGTTGGGGTGGAGGGAGACGGTTGGGGTGGAGGGAGACGGGTGGGGTGCGGTATACCGGAGACGGGTGGGGTGGAGGGAGACGGGTGGGGTGCGGTATACCGGTTATATTTTATACAAAAAAAAATCCAAGCTTTGTGGTTTGAGATAAAAACGAGTGTTGTTTGGTGTGACAACCCTCCATAAACATGTGCTCTTGTAGTCTCTGCCCCTGCCTGAAATAACAGTCCTGATTTTACGCCCAGGATTAATTCGCTGTCGTTTTTCCAGGAATGGAAAATGGCACAGTTGGTGCAACAGGAACTGCCCTCCTTTAGTTGTATTTAAGGTTTGAGAGTGATCCAGGTATGCGGTGGTTTTGAGATGTGCCTCATTTCTCAGAAAGGGGAGGCCACCCCCATCCCCGCACCCCCATCACCTTGTGGTTTCCTTTTGTGTCTTTAAACTGCAAAGCTAAACCATTTGATTGAGAGTTCCTTTTGTAGCTCACTGCCACCCCCTCCCTCCCTCCCCTCCTTATCCCACTAACAACAAAACACCTCATCCGAGTTCTACTGGGAGATGTTTTACTGTTATTTCCATTTATGCTTTAATCCCAAACTTCTCCGAGAAGGGACGAATTGAATCATCTGCTTAATTGCCTCTAGTTTGTCGTTACTAGTGAATTTAAGGTACTACGAGGCAATGTGACTAAAATCATGAAGCAGAAATGGATAAGCGTGAGTAACCACTTACTCCAATATGAATTTGATTTGTCATTGTCACATGTGTTTGTATAAAGTGAAAAGTATTGTTTCTTGCACACTACAATTTAAGTTTTTATTTATTAATCACAATTAAACTTACTCTGAGGTCACATACCAACTGACTCAAGAGCAGCTTGAAGAAAAGCCATCAGGCTTTTGAATGGACCTGCCTCGCATTAAGTTGAGGATTACACCCTAGCTATGATTTTAACACTATATTCTGCAGTCTCTCCTTTTCTTCTTTATGAACTTTGTATAGCGTGCAAGAAACAATATTTTGCACTGTATGCCAATGCCTGTGCCAATAATAAATCAAATCAAGTAAGCTCACATTAACAGTGCAATGAAGTTATTGTGAAAATCCCCTAGTTGCCACAATCTGGCACCTGTTTGGGTACACGGAGGGAGAATTTAGCATGGCCAGTGCATCTATCCAGCACATTTTGGGCTGCGGGAGGAAAACAGAGCACCCGGAGGAAACCCACACAGGCACTGGAAGAATATGCAAGCTTCACACAAACAGTGACCCAAGCCAGGAATCAAACCCAGGCCACTGGCACAGTGAGGCAGCATTGCTAACCACTGTGACACCTAGACAGACAAGGCATACCATTCATTAAAGAAGAAAAGCAGAGGGTGCAGAATGTAGCCCCGTTGTTTTATAGAATATTGTTTCAAGAGTCATTTTTTTGCAAGTTGGGTTTAGTTGCTTTTTCCACGAACGGGGTTGCATACATAAAATCGACTTTATCGCAGATAAACCTTTCAAAATTATCTGAATGCAAGAGGTCTGGGCGATGAAGAAGAATTCTGTGTTGTTTAATTGTCCGTTAATCGGATGTTTGTTGTAAGCAATTTAAAGCAAAAAAAAGTGGATGCAACTGTAACCTAATAGTCAGCTCAATCCTGCTGGACACAGGCTGATTTGTAGCTTTGGAAAAAGAAAAGATTCCTCAGGATATCGCCGGACTCTGGAATGCTGGGGGCCTCTTTGGGAATTTGGTGTCCATTTACAGTGCATCTTGTATTAGCCGACCACTGAGCCAAGGGCAGAGGGCTCGGGCCTCCTGGTATGTGATTGATTATGTGGTATTTATGCCATTGAGGACATTTCAGCAGCTCAGGGTCAAGGGGTCATCTCGTGTGTCTTACTGCAAATCCGTTTCCTTTTGTACAGTGAAGACTTGAGTGAACAAAAACAGCTTTTTTTCTTCTTTTGGGAAGAAAGAGCGAGGTGGGATTGGAGGGGGGGGGGTTGTTGGGTGGAGGGGTGGTGTCAATTCAACCCTTTTTGACGGAATGTCCTTTAATGTTGAGCCCTTTTCATTCTGAACAGCGGTGAGCTGTGCTTACCTCATCACACTGTTGTTGCAGCGTTGTCCCATTTAAGGAAATCTTCAGGTCTCACGGAAACATTCTCTGTAGCCTCTGTGCCGTTGTCTGAAGGCTTCAAACCTCGAGTCCTGCAAAAAGCAATGAGGGACAATTCCCCTTGTGTGCCGCTAATTAAAGCCAGATGAAGAAGGATAGGAAGAGGTTTGAGTGGGATCACAAATGCCAGCGTAGACTGGGTGGGCCAAATGGCCACTTTCTGTGCTGTACATTCTGTGTCATTCTATGTAATCTGAGATCATTCTCAACTAGGGACAGTAATTGTGAAATGAAAGGGATGCAAACTGAATGGTAGGAACGAGGGTGAAGGGAGGGGGAGGTGAAGAAGATTGTGAATGAAGGTTGACTTTTAAATTTCATCTCATATTTATCTATTGTGAACTTTGGCTTGCTGCCAAACATTATCCCCCTCATATTGGCACTAACTGCTCGGCTTAGCTTGGACACAAAATCCCCTGAACTGCACCTGAGACACTTGTTCCCTCATCCCACTTTGTGCTTTCATAGGAATCTGAAGTGCAGAAGAAGGCCATTTGACCCATCGAATCTGCAATCCCACCCCAGGTCTATCCGCACATTTACTCCGCTGATCCCTCTAACCTACACATTCCGGGACAGTAAAGGTTAATTTAGCACGGCAGTCAACCTAACCCGCATATCTTTGGACTGAGAGGGGAAACTGGAGTGCCCAAAGTAAATCCACGTACACACGGGGAGAATGAGCAAACTCCACGCAGACCCTGACCCAAGCTGGGAATTGAAAGCAGGTCGCTGGAGCTTTGAAGCAGTGTTGCTAACCACTGTGCTATGTGCCATCCTTTGCATCTGTCCAAAGCAAAGCAAGGTTTGTGCTTCAAGTTTGCAGTGATTCCTTTGATCCTAGAGATTTAATCAGCTTTCAGATACTGGCAAACTGCCCTCATGCCAGCCTCCTTCGCCAGGGATGTCGGAAATGCAGAAACATAGAAAATAGAAGCAGGAGTAGGCCATTTGGCCCTTTGAACATGCTCTATCATTTATGATGATCCAAACTGATCATTGAATTCAATATCCTGAGCCTGTCCACCGTCTCCCCAACCGATATTCCTTGATCCTTTTTGCCCAAGAGCTATATCCTTGAAATCTCTTAATATTTCTGCCTCAACTACTTTCTGTGCAGATATTATTGAGGTTTTGATAAAGAGAAAGATGGTCATTCGGCCCATTTATCTCTCTGCTAGTGCAGGGTCCATGTCAATACTATTGAATTATATTTTTTCTTGAACATTTCTAGTATTTCCCTTTGAATGTTAGCTCCAAAATGTTGACATAGAGGCAGCCCTGGTATTGGATTCCAAGTTTTAATTTCAGCGAAAAGTTTCTTTGAAAGGTTTTTCCTTCCCAGGTTCTTGCACTAACTTTTTGCTCCCTCATTGGTGATTCTCTCAGCCCACTCCACTCCAACAGGCCACGGCAGTTTGCAAAACCCTTCAGTGAAAACAAAGCCATTGACCAGAATAGAGATTTAAGTCGTCGTGCTAATTTTTAAATCTTGCACCTTTGGTCAATCGACCCATCGTGCTTGTGCCAGCTCTTTGACTGAACTATCCAACTATTTCCTCCCTTAGCCCTAAGATTGTTCCCCTTCAAAAATATTTACTTATCCAATTCGCGTTTGAAAGTTTCTGTTGAATCTGCTTCCCCCGCTCTCTCAGGCAGCGCGTTCCAGTTCAAAACAACTCTCTGCACAAACAAAATTTTCTTCTCGCCTCCTGGTTCTTTAACCAATTACCTTAAATTTGTCCCCTCTGGTTATTGACTCTCCTGACACTGGAAATAGCCTCTTGTTATTTACTCTACCAATACCCTTCAGGACTTTAAACACCCCCCTATTAAATTTCTCCTTAACCTAGGCTGCAGGAACACAATCTCCGCATTACTGACCGTTCCAGTAAACCTACCCCCTCCCCGAAATTTGGACCCCTGACTCGCAATGAAAAACCAGAGCTAATATGTTGCATTTGTTGCAAGGCTATTTTTAAATTGTAGCTTGTTCTGGTGATGAGTGATTAAACACATTATGGAGCTGTTAGCTCCATAATTCAACAAGGAAAGCTGCTTGCTACAAATAGTATTCCTTCTATTAACAATCAGACCTCAGGTTGATTAGCGTGCATGTGTTTTGAAGCTTTATTTATTAGTGTCATAAGAAGACACACATCAACACCGCAAAGAAGCTACTGTGAAAATCCCCTAGTCACCACACTTTGCCTGTTTGGGTACACTCGGAGAATTTAGCACGACCAATGCATCGAACCAGCACGTGTCTCAGACTATGGGAGGAAACACTGGTTGTTATTGCCCCGATTTTACTGAGGGAGAACAGGTAGGGAGGAGAGGGGAAGAAGGGGGCCGTATCTTGGTAAGTAACTGACACAATGACTGGCATAGTAGCACATTAGCACTGCTGGTTCAAGTTCCAGGGACCTGGCTTCGATTCCTGGCTTGGGTCAGTGTCTGTGTGGAGTTTGCACATTCTCCTCGTGTCTGCGTGAGTTTCCTCCAAGTGCTCCGGTTTCCTCCCACAGTCCAAAGATATGCGGGTTAGGTTGATTGGCCAAGCTAAAATTGCCCTTAGTGTCATGAGATGTGTAGGTTAGAGGGATTAGTAGGTAAATATGTGGGGATATGGGGGTAGGGCCTGGGTAGGATTGTGATCGGTGCTGACTTGATGGGCCGAATGGCCTCTTTCTGTACTTACGGATTCTGAGTTCTAAATTCTAAGAACCCACGCAGATATGGGGAGAAGGTGCAGAATCCGCACAGGCAGTGACCCAGGCTGGTACTCAAATCCCAGTCTCTGGTGCTGTGAGCACTAACCACTGTGCCACCATGCTGCCCAAGTGTGATAATGTGTGTGGGTGTGCGTGTGTCTGTGTCATGTGTGAGCATGTGTATGTTTGTCACTCCAACCTGCTTTCCTATTGTTATATTGGCTGAGAGGGAGTATGGAAATGTTTTCTTTTGAATTTTGGCTTTTAAGTTGAGTCCATGGTCCGCAATATGGAATTTTACTTAAATTTGACTGGGGACAGATGTTGAGATTAGCGGCAGGGAGGTTGAAAGGATCCGCTTGGGTGTGTGTGTGTTTGTCTGCACTCCAATCCGGCCTCCACATTAACTAAAGCAGCGTTTGTGGGGAGCCTGGGGCTACTCTCGTTACTGAAGTCCATCTGTAAATATGGAGAGGAAAGAATGACAGCTGTCATTTGCCCCGATTTAATTGAGGCAGAGTTGGTGGGGGTGGGAGCATATCTTAGTAAGTAATTGACACAATGACCGCAAGGTACACGGGTGACAGCAATCTCTGCCAGATGTCGCAATTTATGCTGCACTTTGTGCTGCTCAGTTTGACCCCAGGGCTTGAATGCTCTGTCCCTTCGCTTTCATTTCCTGAAGATCTGGATACTGCTGTGGAGTGCCGTTGAAGAACACTAGCGCTCGTTTGACAGGGATTGAAGGAGAGCTGGGGGTTGGGGGGCACTGCTGGTGTAGGGATTTGCATATCTTACTCTGAGAATCTAAAAGAGGGTTCTTTGTCTGCGAGCTGTAGATGAACATAATATCACTCAGTATTTCACACACTCTCTTCGAGAAGGGGCCAGCTTTTCCTCGGGATTTCCATAATCCATTTGTTACATTTTTACAGCGACCCCTGCACGCACCCCCCCACCCCCCCCACCCCCCTCCCCCCACCACCTCACAAAATAAAAGCTGGGAGTTTTATTAGTGCACGGATGGTGCATTAGGTACAACTGGTTATGTGCTCCCAAGATGTTTGGATTTTTAAGTGGTGATGTATTTTTAATGGAAATGCAGAAACGTTTTGGGTTTTGCTTTGCCTTTAAAGTTTTTATTAAACTTTGTTTATTTAGTGTCGTTGCAAGTAGGCTTATATTAACACTGCAATGAATTTACTGTGAAAATCCCCTAGTTGCCACTTTTTAGCATCTGCTCAGGTACATCAAGGAAGAATTTACCATGGCCGATCCACACCAGCACGTCTTTCAGACCGTAGGAGGAAACCGAAGGGAGCGCATGCAGACACGGGGAGAATGTGCAGACTTTGCATAGTTGCATAATTACATCGAAGTGCAGAATTTACAGCACAGAACCAGGCCTTGACCTATCTGATCAACATCAGTGTTAGTGCTGGACACAAACTTCCTCTCCCTCTGACCCCCATCCTTCTATTCTTGTTTTCCCACAAATACACTTTGTGCCGTTCACCTCACCCACTCCTGGTGCTGGCGAGTTCCGCCTTGTAACCACTCCATAGGTAAAGAATCGTCATAGAACCCCTACAGCACAAAAGGAGGCCATTTGGCCCATCAAGTCTACACTGATCACAGTCCCACCAAGGCCCTATCCCCCAAACCCCATACAGTTACCCTTGCTACTTCCCCTGACACTAAGAGGCAATTCAGCATGGCTAATCCATTTAACCTGCGTGTCTTTGGACTGTGGGAGGAAACCGCAGCACACGGAGGAAACCCACGCAGACATGGGGAGAATGTACAGACTCCGCATAAAAGCGACTCAAGCCTGGAATTGAACCTGGCCTCCTACACTGTGAGGCAGCCGTGCTAACCACTGTGCCACCATGCCAAAAGATTCTCAGAAATTCCCTGTTAGTTCAGTGGTCGCTATTGTTTCTGCATGGTCCCGCTTGCACTTCCATGCACGCACAGGTTGAGGGGAATTTTGGAAATGTTCCTTGTTTTGATTTAAGGTTAATCTAAAATCTGATTGATAGAAATTGACCAAGATGTGACTAGGGGATTAAAGTAAAGCTTGGTGAACAACACCATGGTGGAAATATGGCAATGTGTGTCAGACTTTCCCAATGTGTGTGACTGGTGGATATATTCTCGATGTGGAGATGCTGGCGTTGGACTGGGATAAACACAGTAAGAAGTCTCACAACACCAGGTTAGATTCCAACCAGTTTATTTGATAGTAATCTCTCAAGCTTTCGGAAATGGTGTTCCTTCGGGTGTGTGGAAAGTTCCTAACCTGGACTCTAACCTGGTGTTGTGAAACTTCTTACTGGATATATCCTCCACAGCTGAGTGCTTGCTTGGACAATTGTCCTGACCTGTAAATGTTCAAAGGGATTTTTTTAAACCTTGCCCATTTTTATTACTTCTTTTGTCGGAGCAAAAGTTTGCAAATTCTCTGAATAAGAGAATCAAGGGCATAGAGGAGGCGTTTTCTGCTTCCATAACCCAAATCTGTTGCGTGCATTAGTTCAGGTCCAACTCAATTTTAATTTTAACTGATGCCCAATGTATGGGGGGTGGGGTAGGGCAGGGGGGATAAGTTGAACTAACACTCTGCAGAAAAAGCTCGTGTCCACAGCGAATTCACTTTGTGGCAGGATTAGAAAGCATACACAAACTCATTCCATCCCTAGCATCAGACCCTTATTGCAAGACTTCCAAGATGACTGTCTCCAGTATAACTCTGAGGGAGTGCTGCACTGTCAGAGACATGGGGAGGGATTTTCTATCGCCCCTCAGTGCTAGAGAATCCCATCTGAGGTCAGCGGACCTTTGCATGGTCCATGCCCCACCTGCTTTGATTCCCGTGGCAGGTGGGACAGGAAAATTCCACCCATGATTTGTCAGACGAGATGTTAAAACAAGGCCCCGGTCTCCTTTCTGGGGGTGGGGTTGGGGGGATGGTGGGAATAATCCCGTGGCACTGTTTTGAAAAAGAATGGGGAAATTGTCCCAGCATTCCAGCCAACATTTATCCATTAGACATCATCCCCACGTATGTATGCAATTGTTGCATTTTCTGCATGATAACACCTACCTCATTGGCTGTAATTTGGAATATCTTAAAGTTGTGATATAAACAGAAGATATTCTTTGTGGTGCATCAAACTATGTATGAAACCATGCCTGTTTCTTTTGTTTCAAATGTTGATAGACACAGTGCTATCTCCAATATTTCTATCTAGACTCAATTTCCAACGTGACTAGGGTTGGAGAAGGAATGTAGTTATAGAATTCACCTGGTCTAGGTAGTAACCTCACTGCTAGAGTAAGCACTTCACCATATTTGCCTCATGATTAGTTGGTATCTTACTGTCTCTAGCTGCGCATGAAGCGCTGTGATGACTGTTGTGTGGACAAACGTGAATACACAGTGATGAATAGCGAGTTAATCTGTAGGAGCTGGAATCACTCCTCAATGAGCAGGTTCTCCTCACGAGGAGTGTCAGGTTGTAAATTTTTGGGTTGAAACAGTGAGGTACTTCCTCCTCCAAACTCTGTCAGGTGACCCAATTCTGCAGCACCATCTAGTGGTGCAGACCAAACCATCAGCTTCCCATTTCATGAGTTCCCAACCTTGGCTCAACATCCGCTAAATGTGCGGGAAGAGAACATAGAACAATACAACACAGTACAGGCCCTTCGGCCCTCAATGTTGTGCCAAGCTTTGTCCAAAATCAAGATCCCACTCCCTATCATTCTGGCGTGCTCTATGTACCTATCCATTAACCGTTTGAAAGTTCCTCAAGTGTCCGACTCCACAATCACAGCAGGCAGTGCATTCCACATCCCAACCGTTCTCTGAGTAAAGGATCTATCTCGGACTGACCTCCTTTATCTCCCACCATGAACCCTTTATTTATGCCCCCTAGTAACAGCTACATCCACCTAAGGAAATAGTCTCTGAATGTCCACTCTATCTACCTCCCTCATCATTTTATAAACCTCTATTAAGTCACTTCATATTGTCCTCCACTCTAAAGAGAAAAGACCCAGCTCCCTCAACCTTTCCTCATAAGACCTACCCTCCAAACCAGGCAGCATCCTGGTAGATCTCCTCTGCACTCTTTAGAATTCTACAGTGCAGAAGAGGCTATTTGGCCTATTGAGTCTGCACTGACTCTCTGTCAGAGCATCTTACCCAGGCTTCTCCGTGCCCCCACCCCATCAACCTTAACCCCAGACATTTACCATAGCTAATCCATCCCATCTACGTGGGTCACTGACGGGCAATTTATGTGAGTTTCCTCTCTCAATCCACCTAACCTGCCCATTTTGGACTTTGAGAGGAAACCAGAGCTCCCAGAGGAACAGACTGAACATTGGCTTCATCTATGAAGAACAAAATAACAGTAACCGGCTCATGAGCTTGCTCCATTATTCATAGAATCATAAAATCCCTACAGTGCAGGAGGAGGTCATTCAGCCCATTGAGTCTGCACTGACTGCCCAATGGGACATCTTACCCAGAACCATCCCCTTGATCTATCCCTGTAACCCTATGCATTCACCCCATAATTATCCTAACCTACAAATCTTGGGACACAAAGAGGCAATTTAGGATGATCAATCCACCTGCACATTTTCAGACTGTGGGGGAAACTGGAGCACCCAGAGGAAACCCACACAGACATGGGGAGAACATACAGGCTCTACCATGGCCTTGATCAGAAGGAGAGATGAATCATTCATCTAGGCTGACTGATGTAAGATGTCGACAGTTGGCACCGTGGAACTGAATTCCAGCGAGAATCAGTGACTTCTGGGAAAGGGAGAGAGGAAAACTTGGGAAGGTAGGAAGCAAGCAAATGGAAGGGGTCTTTAAGTCAGCTATTGTTTTTTATATACATAACACTGTAACTTTCCTTAAAGAGAAATCAGATAATCAAAGGCTTGCCGTGCATATTAACCCAGGAATGAGTGTCCCTCAGCTGTTACATCACATTTTCAGCATGCACCATTGAAAATTCTTCAGCTGTTGTGATAGGATCAAAGTGAATGATCAGTGTGATGTGTCATAATTTTAATCTGCATCAAAACTTCACTAAATCAGCAGTGATTGCTGGAGCCACATGGTGGTACAGTTGTTATCACTGCTGCCTCACAGCGCCAGTAATTGGGATTCGATTCCTGGCTTGGGACACTGTCTGTGTTTCTATGCTCTCCCAGTGTCTGTGTGGGTTTCCTCCGAGTGCTCCGATTTCCTTCCACAGTTGAAAAGATATGCGGGTTAGGTTGCATGGCTATTGTAAATTGCCTCTTAGTTTCTGGGGACGAGCAAGACAAATATGTGGGGATATGGATTGTTGTCGGTGCAGACTCAATGGGCTGAACAGTGACCTACTGCACTCTAAGGGTTCTATAATCAGATCATTGTGAGTGTTTCAGGTGAGGAATAGTTATTGAGGGGGTAGCATTTGGGAATAAATTCTTGTACTTGTTGCATATCATGAATTTTCAAAACAACACTATGAATTAATTCTAGTTTGTGAACCTGCCCCTGAACTGGGACCTTCAGCTAATGAAGTCTGCTATTGTCTGCTGCTTTAACTCTCTCTCTGTCACCTATTTCAGCCTTTGTGCCTTTTACTATAGCTGTAATAGAATCTATAAAAGTTGATGTTTAAAGAGGGAGCCTTGCCCTTTTGACCCTTTTTCAAAAAATAAACAATCAAACCTTTGTACAATCCCGATTAACTTGAATTGGGTTTTCTCTTCAGTTTGCAGCATGCAAACTGACCATTCAGCCCAACAGGTTTATGCTGATGTTTCTGCTCCATTCTAGCCCTTGCCTCAATTCATCTCACCCCATCACTAAACCCTTCTAATCTTTTCTTCTCCGTGTGTTTATCCAGCCTCCCCTTAAGTGCGTTGGTATTATGTGTCTTAAACACTTCCTGTGGCAGCAAATTCCACAATATCACCACACTCTGTAAATATGTTTGTCCTGAATTGTTAATGGATTCATAAGTGATGATGTATAATCATGACTCTGCATTTTGAACTTTCCAACAAGTTTGTTAGTATTTTCAAATATTGGTTCGTTGATGATCCTGGGGGATATTGAGAATTATTGCATGTGCACATGCGTGTGTCATGTTATACTCTGGAATATGCTGCATGTAAAGGCAGTGGAAGACAATTCAATCATAGCTTTCCAGAGGATATTCAAATGAAATTTTTTGGGAGATGGACAAAGGAATGGATAAATTGGATAACTTTTTTCTGAAGAGCCAGCCCTGGTATTATGGGTTGAATGGTCTCTTTCCATGTTGCATAAGACCTTAAGATATAGGATCAGAATCAGGCTATTCAACCCATTGAGTCTTCTCTGCCATTCAGCACAGAGGTTTACAGCATGGAAACGGGCCCTTTGGCCTAACTTGTCCATACTGCTCTTTTTTTTTAAAATCCTTAAGCTAACCCAATTGCCTGCATTTGGCCCATATCCTTCAATACCCATGGTACCCATGTATTTATCTAAATGCTTTTTAAAAGATTAAGTTGTACCCTCCCCTACTACTACCTCTGGCAGCTTATTCCAGACACTCACCACCCTCTGTGTGAAAATATTGCTCCTCTGGACACTTTTGTATTTCTCCCCTCTGGTCTTAAACCTATGCCGTCTAGATTTGAGAAAAGATATTGACTACCTTTTCTGTGCCCCTCATTATTTTATAGACCTCTATAAGGTCACCCCTCAGCCTCCTACGCTCCAGAGAAAAGAGCCCCAGTCAATTCAGCTTCGCCTTACAACTTAATCCATCAAGTCCCCAGTAGCATCTTAGTAAATCTTTTCTGCACTTTTTCTAATTTAATAATATCCTTTCTATAATAGAGTGACCAGAACTGTACACAGTATTCCAAGTGTGGCTTTATCAATGTTTTGTGTAACTTTAACAAGACGTCTCAACTTCTGTATTCAATGTTCTGATCGATGAAATCAAGCATGAAGAATGCCTACTTCACCACTCTGTCCATCTGTGACTCCACTTTCAAGGAGCTATGAACATGTACCCCTAGAACTTTGTTCTGTAACTCTCCCGAACGCCCTACCATTAACTGAGTAAGTCCTGCCCTGTTTCAATCTACCAAAATGCATCACCTCACATTTGTCTAAACTAAACTCCATCTGCCATTCGTCAGCCTACTGGCTCAATTGATCAAGATCCCATTGCAATTGGAGATAACTTTCTTCACTATGCCACCAATCGTGGTGTCATCTGCAAATTTACTAACCGTGCCTCCGATATTCTCATCCAAATCATGAGTATAAATGACAAAGAACAGTGGGTCCAGTACTGATCCCTGAGGCACACTGCTGGTCACAGGCCTCCAGTTTGAAAAAACAACTCTCTACAACCACCCTCTGCCTTCTGTTAAGAAGCTAATTTTGTATCCATTTAGATACCTCACCCTGGATCCCAACCCCAGTCGTAGCCAATATATTTCTCAACTCCATTTGCCCACTTTTACCACGTCTCATTTGATCTCCTTACCAACCAAGAACCTAACTATCTTAAATACAGTCAATGATCTGACCTCTACAACCATCTGTAAAGAATTCCATAGATTCACCATCCCTTGGCTGAAGAAATCCCCCACGTCCTTTCAAACTCCATCAAGGACAGGCCTAGAGTCGTCAAATGCTCCTCGTGTGTCAAGCCTTTTTTTCCTGGGATCATTCTTGTGAATCTCCTCTGGACCCTCTGAGGCCAGCATCTCTTCCCTTAGATACAGGACCCAAAATTCCATGCATGTTAATTTCTGACATTTCTCATAAAACTCTTTTGCCTTTTAAGATTTTATAGATGGATGTAAAGGTGCCAGAAGGGCAATTGTATGGTTATTTGGAGTTGATAGCGAATACACTGTGCATGTTCAAGAATGCAACAATCGTACAGCTGAACAGTAGTGAGTTATAACTTGCTGCTGTCCAGACACAGAGTAGTCAGACTGGACATTTGTGTTCCAAAATTAAGGTCACCAAACCTGATGACTAACTAGAGCATCATGAAATTATTTAGAAGGAAGCAGTCTTAACACAATTTAGGTTTAATGCAAAGTAGAATACAGTGGAACCAAACCTTCTCTGCAGACTCGGTAAAGCAACTGCATTCTCTGTTTCTAAAACTGAGAATCATAGAATCCCTACAGTGCAGAAGGAGGTCACTTGGCCCCATTAAACCTGCACAGGCTGTATCCTCAACACTATGTATTTGCCCTGCTAATCCCTCTGACATTAAGGGGCAATTTAGCATGGCCAATCAACCTAACCTGTACATCTTTGGACTGTGGGATGAAACCAGAGCACCTGGAGGAAATCCACGCAGATGTGGAGAGAATGTGCGGACACCACATGGGCAGTCACCTGCAGCCAGAATTGAACCCAGATCCTTGGTGCTGTGAGTCAGCGGTGCTAACCACTGTGCCATCGTGCTGAACTGAGCTGCAAGTGTTTTTAAATGTAGATTCCCCACTCAATATATTGTAAATTTGGAGCAAGTAAAGGGTTGCTTTGACAATAGTTCTAACCATACAAATCCGTTTCCCTTTTCCTCTCATGTGTAAGAGGTAGCCATTCTGAGCCAGATAATGCAAACCAGACTGCAACTTCTGATCTCAGTCTGGTATAAATACTTTCTGCTTAAACTTAGCATTCTGCACTTTCTGACTGCTTTGATTTCTGATGTGCAAATCGGAACCATCCAAGTGGACAACCCAGCTGCTGAGTTAAGATGTTATGGGCAGAGACAAGGAAGCACTGTAACCCAAGCCCTCCTTACACTGCCCAGATGCAAGATCAACAGACTTACAGGAGGGCTTTGTTGAGTGTCGCTTGGGTCAGCTCTACATAAAAGCCTGGCTGATCCAAGCATCATTCTGATCCCGGTATCCATTCACTCCCATTATACTGGGGTTCTGATCCATGTCTGCGTTCTCATAGCAAGCTAATCATGTATCTGTCAAGAGTTCACTAGTACTTTCGATGCAAATCGGTAGCAGATGATGTACGATCAGTAATTTGACACCATGCTCGCTGCACAAGCAAGACTTAACTGTATGTCTTACAAGGAAATGTGAAGGGATATCAGACTTCTAATTTCTTTTTATGATAGATTTCAAGGCAGCATTAATAATTGTCTATTTTCAAACAGAAAATGAGACTAAATAAAGGATGTTAGCAAGGCTGGAAGAAACAAAACAAAAGGACTAAGGACTTGCATTTATATGGCACCTTTTAATGTCTTCTGATCATCCAACAACCAGTAAAGTATTTCTCATGTATAATCACTGCAGCAAGTTTTCACACGGCAAATGCTTGCAAAACTGCAACATGACATTCACCAGGTAATCCATTTTGCTGATAAATAAAAACATGGACAGAAAGAAGTCCCTGCTCTCCTTTCAAAGTGCCTTGGTATCTTGCATCCACTTGAGAGAGCAGACGGGGCAGGATTTTCCAGCCGTGCTCATCCCCGAAACTGGAAATGGACTTCTCCACAGTCTGCCCCTCACCCTCTCCAATTCCCACGGCAGGCAGAACGGGAAAATTCTCTCCAGGGTCTCAGTTGAACATTTCACTTGAAAGCCTGTACCCTTTACAGCACAGCACTCCCTCAGTACCACATGAGATTGTCAGACAAGATTAGGTTCTCAGGTGGGACTTGAACCCACAATCGAGAAGCGAGTATGCTACCATCTTCCTTCCTTCACAAGAGCCTGTTATGTTCCTCCCCTTGCATAATAATGTGATCCCCTCCCCGTGTGAAGTGAGTGCTGTAGGGATGAGGCTTTTTAGCAATTCTAGCTTGGATAAATGCATGGGCTATGGGAAAGAGCCTGAGTGGGATTGTGGTCAGTGCAGACTCAATGGGCTGAATGGCCTCCTCCTGCATTGTAGAGTTCTATGATACTTTTCTGCTGATTTTGAAGCTGAGAGATGTATCTGACATTCCTTTCACTTGGTAGATTTAAAGAAAATAGAATTCTTGATGTGGTCATCTTTTATTGCTGACACTTTACCTTGAGAAGGTACTGGTGGGCAGTCTTTTATAGAATTTGATAGAACCGAGTGGTATCTTGCTTGGTCACATCAGAGTCATCTATGATATTGGAGTCAATATAAGTCCAGATTGGGCATGGGTGGCAGGTTTCCTTCCCTAAAGAGCGTTTTTGAACCAGGTAGATTATGACAGTAGTCCAGTGGCAGCATGCTCACTTCTATTGATGTCAGTTTTTCATATCCATGATAGAATCCGTAGTGAAGAAGGAGGCCATTCAGCTATCGCGTCTGCACCGACCCAGGGCCCATCCCTACCTAGTCAATCCCTTCCGCCCAATACCAAGGGGCAGTTTTAGCATGGCCAATCCACCTACCCTAGATACCTTTAGACTGTGGGAGGAAACCAGAGCACCTGGAGGGAATCCGCAGACACGGGATGGAGGTGTAAACTCTACACAGACAGTAAGCCAAACCGGGAATCAAACCTGGGTTCCTGACAGAGAGGCGGCAGTGCTAATCACTATGCTACTGTGCCACCCATCTCAAAGGAGCACAGTGGGATTTGAACCCCTGTTTCCTGCATGGCTTTCCAGTCACTAGAGATCAGCAATAGGAAGTAACACATGAACAGCTGTGTTCTTTATTCATGAAAGGGAATATCTTCCTTGATAGAAACTGAATACACTTATTGAAATTAATTTCAGTTTTCTCTTTGTAACTGAAATGACATTATTTACTGAACTTTACAAGTTTTGTGCTTATATGCAAAAGGTCCAATTGTTTTCTTTAAATAAATTATAATAAATACCAGATGGGTGTTTGAACATGCATTTAGCTTTTTACGGTTGTGATTTGTACTGATTCCTTTCTTATTAAAGTTGCCTGTGATTCTGATGGGAGCACTGTTGGTTCACATGTATAACACCATTAATCAGTGCTAAGGTAAGTAGATACTACAGTTCTGTTGCATTGGAGCCTGACGGTGCACTGGGTTTTGAGTTGCTCCTGTCTGTGCAGGTTAGAAAGCTTGACGAAATTCCAGAAATGCCTTTTGAGAATGAAGTCGGATTTCAGCCCGGTTTTGTTTTGGAAAGGGGGACTGATTGATTCCAATATCGTTTTCCCTTCCTGTGGTCTGTGGGGACTTAGTGACCTTGTGAAAGGTTTGAATGAGTCGAGTTTTGTTACTGAGACTCTGTTTGTACTTGTGAGCCATTGATAAGGGCTACTCACTCTCTGGGCAGATCTTTTGAGGGTCAGTGTTCAGGATGCATGTTTGGCAATGCTGAGGCAGAAGCATGCAAGCTCACACACTGCGCTTGTTCAAAAGTCATAATGGTGACTTCAAGTCACTTACCGCACACTTCTCCTTCAGTAGTGTGAGGAACTCCATATTGGGATGACAATGTTAGAGCAAAACTGATGGATTTGTGCTCAGCCTACCTGGTTTCAGAATCAGCTGGAGGCCAGAAGCTTCCAATATCAATGGCCCCATTCATTTATAGTGACTACAGGTCCCAATACTTTTGCAAAATGACTTTGGAACTTGGGATCTCTCTGCCACCAAGCTCACTGCTGCTATCTTGTTTTAGCTAGGTTCAGCAACTCTGGACATTTACCTGGAGGTGTTGATGTCTTGCTTCAAGCTATCCTACCGCCATTGTTGCCCAATGTCCATAGTTGCACTGCCATGCCTTCCCACAGCCAATCGGACAGCCAACAGAGTCTACAATGCGTGATTGGATTGTTCTTGACTATTGTTCAAACAACTTTTTAATCCATGCCTTAATAACTTCTCATAAGAAAAGTAAAGGAAAATAGTCTATACATTGCCTCTCTGAATATATTTCCTGGGCTTTGGTCATAGAAGGAGAATATTCTTCAACTCCTGATAATCCTGAAGGTTGAGCAGAGCATGGTTTCAGAGGTGGCACTGTTCCAGTGAAAGGAGGCATTTCAGCATAATAAATCACCAACAGCAGCAGAAGGTGTTTACATTCTGAATTCCAGCAGTATAAAAATCAAGCTCAGCACAGTCCGTGTGTGATCTGTCCAAGGTCCTGAAACGCAGTTTTCCAGAAATATTTTAATAATCCTGTTTATTTTCTGTTTTTCATAGAATCCAAGAATCCCCAGAGTACTGAAGGAGGCCATTTAGCCCACCAAGTCTGTACTGACCACAATCCCATCCAGGCTGTGTTCCTGTAACCTCGCACATTTACCCTGCTAATCCCCTGACACAAGGGTCAATTTAGCATGGCCAATCAACCCAACCCACATCTCTTTAAACTGTGGGAGGAAACACACACAGACACTTGGAGAAAGTACAAACTCCACTCAGACAGTGACTTGAGGCCGGGAGTTGAACCCGGATCCCTGGCGCTGTGTGAGGCAGCAGTGCTAACCACTGTAAATCTTTTTTTCCCCACGTTTCAGTCACCAGCGATTCCTGTTTTCTCCTGATGTGTGTCACATGGTTTTCCAAAATAACTGGTTTGGTCCACTTTGTCCCCTCTGCACCATTATTTACCAGTGAGAAGTATAAGTTGATGTGCTTCTGTCACATGAGGTGTGGTCAAATTCTCGAGCTACCTAGCTGCTTTTCCTGGGAGCCTTCCCCCACATCCTTGCTTATTTCTCAACTGGCATTGTTAAAACCCAACTGGCCGTTTTTGCATTGTTGTTTGTGGGATCTTGCTGTGCAAAGAAGCTACTGTATTTTGTTAGTCTCTTTATTAGTGTCACAGGCTGAAATTAATAATGCAGTGAAGTTACTGTGATAATCTGCTAGTCCTCACACTCTGGCATCTGCTCAGGTACATAGAGGGAGAATTTAGCGTGGCCAGTACAGCCAATCAGTACAGCACGTCTTTTGGACTGTGGGCAGAAGCCGGAGGAAACCCATGCTGACACGGGGAGAATGTGCAAACTCTGCACAAACTGATCCAAGCCAGGAATCGAACCCAGGTCTCTGGCGCTGTGAGGCAGCAGTGCTAACCACTGTGCCACTGTGCTGCCTATTACCTATATAATAGCAGTGACTACATCACAAATAGTATTTAATTGTTTGCTTTGGGATGTTCTGAGGGTCTGAAATCTGCAAAGTAGATTCAAGACTTTAATGTAAATTCTGTGTGAACAGCTGACTGACTCCAAAGTCAAGCCTAAGATCTTGTTGAAAAATGTAGCTGAAAAAGCACTAATATTAGATACTGCAAGATACAGACATCCTGTGTGATTGCATGCGTATCAATCCTTGGTGTTAACCACTGATAGTAGCAGGTTTTAATTGTGAATAAATTCACGTTATCTGCTCCCTTTATAGGAGGCAGAATAATTCTTAAACTTTACTTGCTGCTAAATGTTTGTTGTTTATCTGTTGTGTCTGCCACTCTGTTGAATGGCAGCAATGAATAATGGGAAGAGGGGTGAATGCAGCAATGTGCATTAGCTTCTGAAACTCCAGACTTCAATTTCAATATCCGAAGGGTAGCATCTGCATCAAGATGCTCTGATATAACCACAGTCTGGAAACGTATCTCATCTGAGTACTGTTCATAACAATATTGTAAGCAGTGAACTATGGTTAGGTAGGTTAAAACGTTTCTTCAACAATTGCTTGCATCTGTATAGTACCTTTAACATACAAATCCCAGAGCGTTTCACAGGAGCGTTATCAAGCACAGATTGATATGGCCTTGTGAGGTGTTAGTACTGGTGACTAAAAGCTTGGTCAATGAGTTTAAAGTTTATTTATTAGTTAGAAGTAAGGCTTACATTAACATTACAGTGAGCCACATTGAGATGCCTGTTTGGGTACACTGAGGGAGAATTTAACACAGCCAATCCACGTAACCACTGCATCTCAGAAAAACTGGAAACCCAAAAACAGGAAACTGGAGTACTCAGAGGAAACCCAGTCAGACACAGAGAGAATGTACACACTGATGGGTTCGATTCCGGCTTGGGGTTACCGTCTGTGTGGAGTTTGTACATTCTCCTTGTGTCTGCGCGGGTTTCCTTCGACAGTCCAGGGTGAACACATGGGGTTACGGGTATGTGGACTGGATGGGATTGTGGTCCGTGCAGACTCGATCAGCCGAATGATGACCTCCTGCACTGTAGGGATTCTGTTCTATGATTCTATTCCACACAGATAGTGATCCAAGCTGGGAATTGAACTCAGATCCCTGGTGCTGTGAGGCAGCAGTGCTAACCACTGTGTCACTGTGTTGCCCGAGATGAGTTTTAAGGAGGGACTTAAAGGAGAAGGGAGAGGAGTAGAGAAGGAAGAAGTTCAAGGATGAATTCCAGAACATGGAGCAAAGGAAACTGAAGGTATCTATGCTAATGGCCAAGTGATAGAGTCTCCACTTATTTTAAGCAACTTTTTACGAATCCTCCCCTTTTCTGCTCTCAGCTGAACAATTCCAGCTTCTGTCATCATAGTAAGTCTTTCTACTTGGTATCATTCTGTGTCATTTCCAAGATCTTGTCATCCTTACTAACTGGTGGTACTCGGACTAGGCAGCAAACCACTGAGGCCCATCCAATGAATTACAAATTTAGAACCTAACCTTTGATGGGATATCATTGCTAGTTGTTTGTTGTTGCCCAGTTCAGCATTAAATTGGTTGCACTCCTTGTAAACTTCCCAAAGTGCAGGTGACTAAAGTTATTGTTCAATTGCACGTAAAGATAATGCTGTGGTTTTCAGGGGGGGTTTTGTTCCCCCGGCTTGGAGCTTGGGGCCTGACTCTTTATAAAGGGGGCGAGGGGGAGTGGATTTACCTCTCATTTAAGTTTCTGTCAATCACTGTTGGAGCCATGACAGAGAAGCAGGTAACTCCAGGAAAGGCCAACAAATAAGAGAGTACAGAAAGGATAGATGTTAGAATCTAACCAGTGACAACTTTGTATTGGATGTCATGTGACCAATGGGAACAAGATGTAAGGGTCAGCTGACCTAGTAAATCATTGAACCAATTACAGAATGATGTAATCATCAGCTGACCAGCTGATTCACTATCAGTCAGGAACTATGTAGAATTGTGGATAGATTGGAGTGGCCCAGGGCAAGGCCCCAAGTTTGGAGTAATGTTGTTTCTTTATTAAACCCTTTCTTTGATTTATAAGCTGTTAAGCTGGAGTAAGTTTTGTTGTATTTTCATTAGCTGCATTTTGAAGAGTTCCTTTTAAAGAAACAATAGAGAGTTTGAAACAAGGGATTGGAACTAATCCACAGGTCATTCAGATGGGATGCTTTGGTGTTGTTTGTTTTGTCGATGGTTGGAAGAATAAGTCACTCCCATTATGTGATTAAGATAATGTGTATCCTTTTTGCCAATACCAAGGGCAGTAAAACTTGTATTTTCCAACATTCTTGTTCAGTCCAATGCAGCAGAATATTTTGGAACAGACCATTTAAGCTATACCGTGTGCAAAATAGGCAAATGTTTGGAACAGTAAAACAGGCAAAATCACTTAAATTCTGAAATTGGAGTTGGTAATCGTGACCAGATGCTCAGAGGTTGAAACTTCTTTTTGAAAGGAACTCTTTCATTCACACATCACCCCAGCCCTATTTTTGTTTAATTTTCATTCTTCAAACATGGTCATTTATTCCCCAACTCTTAGACAACCTGCAGATTATTTTGTTATGTTTGAGGCCTTGTATAAGTGTTTACTGAATATCTAAATATTGCTGGCTTCATAATTTACACGATCCAAGTATGAATCACTTAATGTAAATTCTGAATCAGTGGCTCCTTTAGTGTTGCCTTCTGTGTTGCATCTGCAATCATTTTCCCATCTACAGTTTTTGTTATGCACACACTATCGCTCAGGTCTCCTTCAATGTATTATCTCTTTGAAGCAGTGCTCCGAAAGCTAGTGGCTTTTGCTACCAAATAAACCTATTGGGCTTTAACCTGCTATTGTGAGACTTCTTGATGTATTTATCCCAATCCAACGCCAGCATCTCCCCATCATGACTACTGTCCACTCTACAAACTGCCGGCTCCAAGTGGAGAGGATCTCAAAAGAAGGAGCAGTGCTCTGAAAGCTGGTGGCTTTTGCTACCAAATAAACCTGTTGCATTTTATTTGAGAGACTTACTACAATGTTTTACGTGGCAAGAGAAAAATAAAAATGTCTCCATTGACAAGTCTTATGCTCCTGACAAATGTAGCAGCCACTATAACATAGCTATCTAGATTAGAAAAATCTTACACTCTCTGATCTCTGCTTAGTTTCCTTGGCTAACGTGCTGAATCTTCACTCCATCAGGATTCTTCCTTGTATTGGGAAGTTTACTCTGTGGGAGAGGACTGTTTGGTGTTGGCTACAATGGCCTTCCATAGTCAGACTGCCTGAGAGTAAAAAAAGACTGTGCATAAGGAATAGCCTCTTGGTTTAGTAGCTGTGAACGTGTGTTCCAGTGAGACTACTGGGAGAGATGGTGAAAAGCTTCTCTGCAATGCATCCGTTACAACAGAGAAGCTCAGAATGGTGATCGAATGTGTCACCATTTTATTATGTGCGCTTGGTATATGGGACCATTTGGAAATAGATTTATATCTGTCCAGGGGTGAAGAAAGCAGATTTGCATTTCTATAACGCCTCTCACAGTCATTGGTTAACCCAAAGCACCTTACAGCCTAGAAAGCTCTTTAAGTGTAACTGCTGTCATGATGGCTGAGATTTTATGGCCTCTCTTGGGTGAGTCTCATGAAATCCTGCCTAAGGCCAATGGAGAATTCCATTCAATGAGCCGTGCCCATCCCGATTCTGGAACAGGCATGCCAGTAAAATTCCGGCCAATATTGAGAATTCAGCAGCAAACGTGCACAGGATCCCACAGACCGGACAATGACAATGACCACATAATCTGTTCTACTGATGTTCAGTGAAGGCTAACTATTTACCAGGACACTGGAGAACTTCCCAAGTCCCTGTCACAATAATTTTGAGTTTCTGTTACACCCACCTGAGAGTCTCATTATAACATCTCATCCAAGAATCAGCACCTCAGACTCTGCAGTACTCCCTCAGTCCTGCACGAGAGTGTCAGCCTTGATTTTTGTGCTTGAGCCCTGGAGTGAATCTTGAACCAATGACGTCCTGGTTTCGCAGTGAGAGTGTTATCTGTGTTACGTGACAGCCGGAGGTGGTGCTCCCGAGACTATGCTCTGTGAACCCAAGTTCAAATCCTGCTGTGGCACAGTGATTAGCACTGCTGGCTCACAGTGCCAGGGACCCAGGTTCAATTCCAGCCATGCGTCACTTTCTGTGTGGAATTTGCGTGTTCTCCCTGTATGTACATGGGTTTTCTCCAGGTATCCTGTTTCCTCCCACAGTCCAAGAAATGCAAATTAGGTGGATTGACTATCCTAAATGTCAGGGGGATTAGTGGGGTAAAGATGTCAGGTTATGGAGATAGGGCCTGGGTGGGACTGTTGTCGATGCAGGCTCGATGGGCCAACTGTCCTCCTGCATTAAAAGGATTCAATGAGAGTGAGGTTTTTTAAAAAATCCTCAAAGTGCGAAACAAAGCTATGGATAACAAAATGGGATCTTAGCTAGATATGTTTTTCTGGCTTCTGAATGATGTAATGCATCATGTAATCCTGTTGATGGATGCAGTGGGCCAGGCAAAGGGTTAAGATGCCAGCAATTAAATTGCACTATCTGTGCCTCCCCGCTTTTTTTTTGGAATCACATTTCAGGTAATCTGCGATCAATTCAATACCCAGTGACTATAAGTATTTTGCTCTGACCATTCCGTGCTCTGAGCAGCAACAAATTGTGACATTGGACAGAAGTGCCCCATTAATATTTGAGGTGGCCTTGCTTTCAGTTTTTTTTTTTCAGTATAAATTTCCCAGGGCACAATCTGGACACTAATTCCATTTTAATTGCAAGTCACCGGAGCACACTTCAGTGTGAGTAACAAATGGTTTGATTTTGTAGACTTCATCAGACTGCATTTGAAATGCAACATACCAACCCTGCTGGAATGTCAATGAAGCAGTGAAGTAGCTCTGTGCTTACTAATTATCCCTTTGTGCCAGACCACTGTACAAGAGTTTTTTCTGATTAAATTGGATTTGTAAGATGGCGAGCAGTGAGAAGGTTAGTTTTTCAGTCCCCTCCCCCTTGCCTCCTAGTTGTCTTATCCCTCTCTCTTTCATTCTTTCACTTATATCTCTTCATTTTTCTTTCGATCTCTCTCTCTCTCTCTTGATGGCTCACCCTACATCTGGTTTATCTTTTTAGTCTTTTTTTTTTATTGTTGTTTTGTCTCTTCCCTGGACGGAATTTTCTACTGTGCTCGGCCCAAAACCGGAAAATTCCACTTGAAGTCAATGGACTTTGCATGGTCCACTCCCCAACTCATTTTGATTTCCGTGGCGGGTGGGAGAGGAACACCTTACCCCTCCCCTCTCACCACCATCTCTCTATCTCTCTCCTCACGATATTGAACCAATCCGATGTTGCTGAAGGTTATGTTCCATTATAAAATGCCCACCTCCACTCTGTACTTTGCAGGCAGAGGTGAGATGGGTCTTGACTCCAAAGATGGGGACTTGTCTGACCTATTGTGTATTAGCCCTCCCCTTCTTCAATCTCAGCCAATTCCAGTTCCATGATGGATTGTGAGGACATGAGAGATTTGGAATATCTGGCGAGTAGCCCTGACATCTATTTTTGGCCAGTAGCCCTGTTTGAAGTATAATTTCTTTTTCTTAGTGGCTACCTCCTGCGCGGGAACCAGGAAATCCTTGTGTTTTCCGTTAAGGCTGCTGTTGCAACATGTGAACATTTAACAGTGAGCGTGGCTGATCCTTCACCGGGAACCTGGTTTTCATTGAGCCGCTGACATGTGTTGGTTCGATTTTTTTTTTAATGTTGAAATAATGCAGTCAGCTTTCTTCCATTCTCAGCCATGATCATGCCTCCTAGCTATCATCACTCAAAACACTGTACAGACATTGATTACTAAAAGGCATTTGTCTGGGATGGAGCATTTGATCTATAAGGAGAGATTGGATAGGCTTGTACTGTTTTCTTTAGAGCAGAGATGACTGTAGGGGGATATGATAGAGGTGTGTAAGATTGAGGGGTATGGACAGAGTGAGTAGCTGTTCCTCTTGGTTGAGGGGCATAGTTTTAGGGTCAGAGGCTAGGAGATTGAGGGGATTTTGGGAAAAAAACATTTTCACTCAGAGGTGGTGGGAATCTGGAATGTACAGCATGGACACTGGAAACCATACAACTTTCAAAAAATATTTGGATGAGCACTTAAATATCATATTCAAGGATATCGGACAAGTGCTGGAAATTGGGATTAGCGGCACGCCTTTAGTGGAAGTTATATAGGTGCAGATTTGGTGAGCTGAACAGCCTTTTCTGCACTGCATGACTCTATGAGAGGTCCAGTCCACCGAAGTAAGTATTAGGACACTATTTTGAGAAAGGTCTGAGGATGTTCCCTCTTCAGGATGGGTTCAGAACTAATGGGTCCTTTTAGGCCAGAGCTGAAGAGAATTAATTTTGAGTTATGCAACTTTGGAGCTCTCCGCTTCAGAGGGCAGAGGAGGCAGGGTCACTGAATATTTTCAAAGTGGAGGTGGATGGCTTCTTGTTACGTAAGGAAATTAAAGATTATCCGAAACATTATTAGATGGGAGTGTGGAATTTGACACACAAACAGATCAGTCATGATTTTATTGAATGGCAGAGCAGGCTTGAGGGGCCGAATGGCCTACTTTCTGCTCCTAATTCATTTGTTCATATTTCTACACTCAAACTCCATTTTAACAAGGAGCCTTGATATCTGCATCCTAGCTAGAATTATTCCATTGCAACACTATTTTGAAGAGATGATCTCAGGATTGCTGTCTCTCTCATCTCAACCAGAGAACATTCAGAATTCTTTTTAAAATTTTTTTTAGAATTCCCAATAATATCTCTTACTCTGCCTATTTCTAGTTGGGTTATTTTTTTAAACAGTATTTGTATTGTCACTTGTTAGAGTTCCTCAGACTCCTTGTGACAACCTAAGTTATCGTGGTTAGTGACAGGAGTTTGAACTCGCTGATTTGGAATTGACTTTGTTTCCAGTTTCTTGTGCAAGGGTTTCTTCATCCCACTGCAGACTGGCCGATCTTCAATTATCCTCCTAGTCCCTAACACCACCAACTTAAAATTCTCCTCCTCGTGTCCAAATTTCGTTCACCCTTCATGGGTGGCACAGTGCTTAGCACTGCTGTCTCACTGCACCAGGGACCCAGGTTTGATTCCAGCCTCGGATCACTGTCTGTGTGGAATTTGCACGTTTTCCCCATGTTTGCGTGCGTTTCCTCTGGGTGCTTCGGTTTCCCCCCACAATCCAAAGTTGTGCAGGATGGGTAGTTTGGCCGTGCTAAATTGTCCCTTGGTGTCCCAAAATGTGTAGGTTAGATGGATTAGCTATAGTAAATGTGTGGGGTTATGCGGATAAGGCAAGGGGTGGTGTGTGAGCCTGGGTAAGACTCTTCAAAGAATCAGTCAAATTCAATGTGCCGGATGACCTTCTGCACTACAGGGATTGTATGATTCACTACCACTGTCACCCATTCCCAATTTTACAACCCTGTTGAAAACTCTATGTTCCTCCAATTCTGGCCTCTTGTGCATCTTCCCTCACTCCTTTTCCTCATCTTGAGTGTCCGTGACTTTAGCTACCTCGACCCTCTGAAATTCCCTCACAATTCCTCTCTGCCTCTCTCCAGCTTTTAACAGCTCCCATTAAAAATTTACCCCCCCCCCCCCACATTTTAACAAAGATCCTAGCTTCCCCTCCTAATAAGTAATTATTTGATTCATTGCCTGAGTTTCACTGATTATTCTGTTAAGTGCATTTTTCTGTTTTCAAAAGCGCAATGTAAATTATTGTTGCAGCATTTAATGTTTGAATATGTTTTAAAATGTGACAAGCCAGATGGAAAGTAGAGGAAGATGTTTTACACAGCCACCCCAGGGTATGGCTTTATGAGTGTCTAATCTCTGCTTGAGATCTGTCCTTTAATGAAAGTTTGGATTGTGAAATGCATACGTTTATATTATGATACTTGTGAAATCATAGAATCCTTACAGAGCCGAAAGAGGCTATTCAGCTCATCGAGTCTGGTCCGACCACAATTCCACCAAAACCTCCCCCATAACCACGTATGTTTACCTTAGCTAGTCCCCTATACTAAGGGGCAATTTAACATGGTCAGTGCACCTAGCAGCACATCTGTGGAAACTGGCGCACCTGGAGGAAACCCATGCAGACACAGAGAGAGCATGCAAACTCCATATGACAGTGACTCAAACTATGGGGGTCCCTTTCACTGTGAGGCAGCAGTGCTTACTACTATGCCCCCACGTGTTGATATGTGTTGCTATCAGTCTCGCCATCGAAAAATCAAGGTGTTGGGTGTGGGCAGGCTATTGGACTATGAGGGGCATCACTGCTGACTCCAAAAGCAAAATGCTGCGGATGCTGAAATTCTGAAATTTAAGAATCCTGGAAACACTCAGCAGGTCAGGCAGCATCCAAAGAGAGAAAAACTGAGTTACTGTTTCAGACTCTGTTGCACTCCATAGATACTGTCTGACCTGTTGAGTATTTTCAGCATTTTCTGTTTTTCCTTTTAACTGCAGAATTCACTCCTGATGTAACTTGACACGAGTCCTGTTCACTTTCCAACAGCAATTCAGGGCAAAATATGCCAGTCGCTTCATGTTTTTTCCCCTTTCTACTGGCCCAGCATGTTTGATAATAGGAGAAGATTAGAATGTGCCAAAGATAGGGGCAGCATTGTGGCACAGTGATTAGCACAGCTGCCTCTCAGTACCAGGGACCTAGGTTCGACTCCCATCTTGGGTCACCAATTGTGTGGAGCTTGTACATTCTCTTTGTGTTTGTGTAAGTTTCTTCCAGGTACTCCAGTTTCCTCCCACAGTCCGAAAGATGTGCTGGTTGGGTGCGTTGGCCGTGCTACGTTTTCCCTCAGCGTACCCGGACAGGCGCCGAAGTGTGGTGACTAGGGGATTTTCACAGGAACTTCATTGCAGTGTTAATGTAGGGCTACTTGTGACACATGAATAAAAAGACCAACTCAGCACAAAGCAGAGATTAAAATTGGGAGTGTTATTGATGCAGATAGATTGGCCCAAGTTAAGAGGTGAATTAATCTACTGCCATGTGGAGAAGCACTCAGCAGTCCAGCTTCAATCTCCACCTTCCTGCCTTTCCCGAGCTGAATACATTGACTCAGTGAGCCAGCTTTAAAATGCATACGGGATCAATGTAGGATAACCAGCCAGATATTTGAGGAAACACACTGTACCATGGACAGTGCCCACATTAAACCAGCATGCTTCCAGTGAGTGCACTGGAGAAGGCACAGTTACCACTGAAGAAACTGGATCAAATGATGCTCCTAAAGCAGGAGTAAAAGATTTTCTCAAGCCCCGTGTTGAAAGGAGATTCTGGGTTTTTTTTGGTGGAGGGGATAGGGTTTTATTTTCTGAAGGCTAAATTGTCAAAAATAAATACCGATGCATTAATTCTACTTGTGAAAGCCATAATTGTCCACTGCCTTGAGCTGTAAGCAGGAAGATTACACTGTAATGGAACTATTCTTAAACCCCCCCACTTTTGTAAAGACTTTAATTCCACCAGCTTGATCTCTCTGACCCCTTATCCTGGTCTCTATCTACGTGGCTGGATCTTTTCTAGATTTTAGTTTGCCTCGCCAAACTCTTCAAATTTAATGGCAGTGGCTTTAGTCTTTGTCTGTGGTACAGTACAGGAAGGATGCCTCAGAGATTCCCTCTGTCTAATGAGATGGTTACCGTGGAAATAATGACTGCTGCTTTAAGGCGCCCCTTTTCCATCTTGAGATAATTGTCAATAATAAAAACCCACTCCTGGTTCTGAATAATTTGCAGTCAACTTTAATACAAGAGAATCACCTTTCAGGCCTTGTGTAGCCTTCATATAATTATTGTAGGTGGCTCCATTCTCACCATTCAACAGATTTTCTCTCCTCCATCCCATAACGGCAGTGCAGTGATTAGTGTCAGGAACCTGGGTTTGATACTCGGCTTGGGTCACTGCCTGTGCGGAATCCGCTCACTCTCCCCATGTCTGTGTTGGTTTCCTTCAGGTGCTCCGGTTTCCTCCCACAGTCTGAAATACATGCTGGTTTGATGCATGCTAAATTCTGTTTGTGTACCCCAACAGGCACCGGAGTGTGGCAATTAAGGGATTTTCACAGTAACTTCACTACAGTGCTAATTTAAGCTTACTTTGGACACTAATAAATACATTTTTTAAAAACTGTAATAATGCTGAACATATCACCCTGAGACCAACATTTGCTGATCACAGAATCTCTACTTTATAGAAGAAGGCCATTCAGCCCACTGAATCTGTACTAATAATAATCCCACCCAGGCCCTATTCCTGTAACCCCACACATTTATTTACCCTGCTAATCTCCGTGACACTCGGGTCAATTTAGCATAGCCAATCCACCTAACCCGCACGTCTTTATATTCACAGAATGTACAATAGCAAATCAGGTCATTTGATACAAGGGAGGAAAAAAATTGCTTTTGGACATTTCATCCCGTTGACAGTTGGAGCCAGTTTTACACTTACTCAAACTTCCTGCAACCCCAACAATATATCTGTTCTTTTCTTTCATTCAACTGACTTCCTCTTAAATGTATCTACGGCCTTTCATCTTGCACACTCCTATGTGAGTAACCATTTTCATATTCTCATTAGTGTAACTTGAAGAAGTTTCCCAATGAATTTCTGATTGGATTTTATTAATGACTAACTTATATTTATGACTCCTGGTTTTGGACACTGTGCCCACCGCCACTGCATGTAAAAGCTTCATAGAACCCTATAGTGCAGAAAGAGGCTCTTCGGCCCATCGAGTTTGCACCGAATACAATCCCACCCAGACCATATCCCTATCCCCATATCCCTACATATTATACCCACTGATCCCTCTAATCTACACATCCGTGGGCACTAAGGGGCAATTTCTTAGCCATAGCCAATCAACCTAACCCACACATCTTTGGACTGCGGGAGGAAATCGGAGTACCTGGAGGAAACCCACACAGACACAAGGAGAATGTGCGAACTCCACACGGACAGTGACCCGAGCCGGGAATCGAACCCAGGACCCTCAAGCTGTGAAACAGCAATGCTAACCACTGTGCTACTGTTCCATCCATCATCTCACAATCTATTTTATTCATCATTTTAAAGGCCTCAATTATGCCAATCACTCCATCTTCTCTTTTCTAGTGAAAAAGAGCCCCATTCAATTCAGTCTTTCCTGATAACTCTTCTGAATGTTTTCGCTTCGTAAATGAGTGTGAGTCTTGAGGGACATGTTCAGAATTATTACTGTTTCGGGGTCGAGGAGAGAAAATCTACAGAAAGTTGAGAATGAATGTACCTACAGTAATTATATGATGCCTACTCAAAACCTGAGAGGGATTCTCTCGTCTAAAAGTTGACTGCAAATTATTCAGAGCCAGGAGTGGGCTTTTATTGTCGGCAATTACTTCAGGATGGGGAAGGGGGCACCTTTAAAGGAGCCGTCATTCATTTCCATGGTAACCATCACATTAGAGAGAGGGGATCTCCGAGGGTTCCTTCCTGTACTGTACCACGGACAAAGGCTAAAGTCACTGCCATTACATTTGATAATAAGCACTTGGTGTCTTTTCATGAGGTTACCAAATCACCTCATCTCTTTATCTAATGAGCCCTTAAATTAGACTTGCACCTTTTGGCAAATTATATGTGCATCCTGGCTAGACTAAGGTCATTGGTAGCAGGCCTGTGTTTAAATACTGTTGTAGCCTGGCTAGAGCTATTGAGACAGCTATAGATTTGTGGAATGTTACATTGTGGGAGATTTGTTTTGAACCTATGTGCAGAAGCAGTGAAATCACCGATGCTTGTCTGCACCATAGCTTGGCCAGGCCGGTAGCTGAGGCCAATTAGTTTCACAAATGAGAGTCCAGCAGTTGTCGGGAGGATTTGTCACGGCCCCAGGCCTTGGTCTCGAAGCTTTGTTCTCCTCACACCCCTGCTAGACGCTATTGTTGTCCCCACCCCCCCCCCCCCCTCCCAAATGGCCATGGGGGCTGCTACTGCGGATTTATACAGGGCTGGCGGCCTCATGCTGTAGGCCGCACAGCTGCAGCTGGCTGAGGTGCTTTGGGCCCCGCTCTCCTGACCTTTCACCTGGTCCTGCTGTCATTTTGAAAGTTATGGACAAGAGGGCCACATACCTCGTGGGATTACTGCGTGCGATTGGTTTTTTTGGGGGGTGGGGAGGGGGGGGAGTGGTGGTTAGATACCTCCTGAGAGTCCATGTATTCACTGGAAAACACAAAGACTTGGTTGGAATTCTAGCAGAGCTTATGGCCGAGTCACTATAATGGCTCAGTAACTCTATAGCATAGTCACCCTGTCATTTTAATGAGTCCTTATTTAGTCCCTGGCACCAACTTTGGAAGATTTAATGAACCACAGAATGCCTTCACTCTTCTTGCTACCTTGCTATTTTATTATTGTTTTGCGCATGATTGAATATCCCTGTAGAGCAAAGAACACAGCGCGCTCATGTTCCAAAGGGATCGGGAAATGGTACAGTCACGCCTGCACGCATCAAACACCTTGGCGACCACAGGCGAAAGCAAGGCCACAGCAAATTCAAGATCTTGATTCAAGGGCCAACATGCTGGCACACTGGTTAGCACTGCTGCCTCTCAGTGCCAGGCACCGGGGTTCAATTCCTGGCTTGGGTCACAGTCTGTCTGGAGTTTGCACGTTTTCCCCGTGTCTGGTGGGTTTCCTCCGACAATCTAAAAGACGGGCTGGTTAGGTGCATTGACCCAAAGGGGTACCAGAATGTGGCAAATTTCACAGTAACTTGATTGTAGTGTTAATGTAAGCCTTACCTGTGACTAACAAATTAACTTTAAGATGTTGCTAAAGTGTGGCGGCTTCTTGAAAGCTGTCTGCTTCATACCCTCTCATTCTATCTTTTGCTCTGGTTCTATGCTTTTAAAACTATACTCTAATTCTTTTGCACTATATTCTGCACCCAGTCCATTCCTTCTCCCCTATGCATTTTATGTGATATGCTTTGTCTGTATAGTGCGCAAGAAACAATGCTTTTCACTATCACAATACATGTGACAACAATAAATCAAATCTTTAGGATTATTCTTTGGCTTTTCTATCTAAGTGACGCCTTTCAAAAGGGAATTGGATAATTACCTGAAGAAAAAAAGTTTGCCGGACTATAGGGGGAAAGGCAGAGGCATGGGACTAGCTGCGTAACTCTTAGAAAGCCTACACAAGGAGTCGAATGGCCTCCATCTGCGCTGTAACTACTAAGGTGTCATTTTGTTCTTTAGGCCGGTTGTTTGAGGGGACGTCTTAATTGAGGCTTGATCCATTGAATGGAAGAGTGTGCACTTTGCAAAGTGAAACCGCAGTTAGTTGCCCGAAGCCACAGTTTAGACGATGGTGGTGTTTAAAATCTCGCGGGAAGGCCTTTGTAACATCAGTAGCTGATTCTGAAATACGAATGAGGAAAAAAAATTTTTTTTTTTGAACTTTGGGAGTTTAGTGCAGAGTTTAACCTCGCAATCCCCTTCCCCGGTGAGATATGAATGTTTTGAGTGTGTTGAAAATATGGGACCTTCCTGGGAAACAGAGGGACAGGCAGCATTGTAACGTTCCCACTCTTTCTCAATGAGCAGCGGTGTGACCTTTGACCCATCCAATGGACTATAATAGAAAGAATTGCTTATGAAAGGATTCGATTTAATCCTGATCGAATCTTTTTAAAGATGGAAGAAAACCCCTCCTTTTAAAATGAATCTTTCACTCCGACATTGAAACAACCTTCCAAAGAATCAGCATTAACGAAACACAGTGTGGGCTGGCAATGCTCTTTACAGAAAACTAGGCATTCTGATTCCATTGGAAGACTGTGTTAAACTTACAGTGGGATAAAAAAAATCTCATATTTCCCAGATAATAATGTCTGGGACCAGGAGGTCCAGTGGCCAATGCCTCAGGAAAGCAGCCAGCATAATCAACGACCCCATGCACCCTGCATACATGCTCTTGCATCAGAAAAAAGATACACATCTCTGAGAACAAGTAACAACCAACTTGAGAACAGCTTCTTCCCTGCTGTCATCTTTTGAACAGTCCTATCGTATATTAAGCTGATCTTTCTCTTCTCTCCACCTGTAACTGCAACAACTAGATTCTGCATCCCCTCCTTCTCCTTTTCCCTTTTGTACTTCACGGGTGGTGTGCTTTGTCTGTATAGCACACAAGAAACAATGCTTTTCACTATATCCCAATACATATGGCAATAAATTTAATCAATGCAGAGATTTGCTAGACCCCAATGTAAATGATGGCAGTATGTGCCAAGAAGCGACCCTTCTAGAAAATAGGTTTATTTATTAGTGTCACAAGTAGGCTTACATTAACACTGCAATGAAGTTACTATGAAAAATCCCCTGGTTGCCACAGTCCAGCGCCTGCTCATGTAAATTGAGGGAGAATTTAGCATGGCCAGTCCACCTATCCAGCACCTTTTCTGATTGTGGAAGGAAACCGGAGCACCTGGAGGAAACCCATGCCGACGTGGGGAGAACATGCAGACTCCACACAGTGACCCAAACTGGAAATGGAACCCGGATCCCTGGCGCTGTGAGCTACCTGTGCCTCAAAGGTTATCGGAGTCAGCATTAATGTGTGGTCGACCTTAGGATTAGATCCAAGCTGATTGTATGGAAAGGTGGAGGAGGGGGTGAGTGGCCAACCCTCCTCCTTCTCCTAATCCACATGCACTTTAGGTGGGAGAGGACCAGAGGAACTATAATTTTACAAAATACAAATGTTGAAATAGCTCGTTGTATCATTCAGTAAAATTTTCCAATAATTCTTCAGTGGAAATCAATAATGTACATTTTCATGGTAACTGATAATTTTCCGAAGAGTTGCATTGGTTAAATGGTTAAATTGTAGTTCAAGAACTCAGCTCGGTAAAGATGACTTGCGTTTTTTTTTCATCTTAAACTGCTGTCTCTCATTCCAACAGCAGCCAGATTTCAAAGGTTCTTCAGTGTTTTTGGACATCCTGTAAAAGGCGTCACATAAATGCAAGTTCTGCTGCCTCATGATCTAAGCCACTAGATGTAACCTTTCTGCAGCACGTTAAATGAGCATTTAATGTGCAAATAAGTTCTTACAAACCATGGGAAGCCTCGGGGAGGGTCAAAGTTGTTTGCAGGGGGCAACTGGGGGTGCAATGTAAATTGGCCAGCGTGTTCTGAAAACTCATAACCCGTGAGTACTTCTCCTTCTCCCCAAACGTCGTGGCTAGTTTGAGTACAAGTATTGACAACTCAGTGCAATTAACCAGTGAAATTAGACTCATTGTCTTTATTATTTTAATCAAAGTCTCTTTTTTTTTCTTTATTGCTCGACAGGGACTGACATGGCAGTTTTCTGCTTGCTCTGTGGGAAACGGTTCCAGACACAGATTGCATTGCAGCAGCACATGGAGGTGCACGCTGGAGTCCGCACTTACATCTGCAGCGAATGTGACCGAACTTTCCCAAGTCACACAGCACTGAAACGCCACCTCAGGTCACACACAGGTATGGAGCTCAAACACGGGGCACACTCGTTGCCCCTTTTTCCATAGGGTCAGAATAAGGTGGCCACTCCTGTTAAATTCCTTTAACCAAGGATCCTCCGCTGAAACAGCGGGGTTTGCCAAACCGGACACCATCAAGCCAGCAAGGAGACAAGATGGTAAAATTTTAAAAAAAAATTTATTTATTTGTATCACAGATCAGCTTACATTAACACTGCAATGTGAAAATTCCCTACTCGCCACACTCTCTAGCGCCTGTTCGGGTACACTGAGGGAGAATTTAGCATGGCCAAAGTACCCTAATCAGCACATCTTTTGGACTGTGGGAGGAAACCGGAGGAAACCCACACAGACATGGGAAAAACGTGAAAACTCCGCACGGACAGTGACCCAAGCTCTGAGGCAGCACTGCTAACCACTGTTGCACCATGCCACTCAAACACAAAGCAGAGGTTAACGTGAAAGATTACCAATAAAGTGAGGCTTCCAAAGAATGATGACCTAAAAAGCTCAGGATCTTTAACCATTAACTAGAATCATAGAATGCCTATGGTGCAGAAGGAAGCCATTTGGCCCATTGAGCCTGCACTGACAACAATCCCATCCAGACCCTATCCCCTTAACTCAACGTATTTACCATACTAATCCCCCTGACGCCAACAGGCAGTTTAGCATGGCCAATCCACCTAACCTGCACATCTTTGGACTGTGGGAGGAAATTGGAGCATCCAGAGGAAACTCAATAGACAATGGGAGAACATGCAGTCTCCACACAGTCACCCAAGGCCAGAATTCAACACTGGCCCCTTGATGCCGTGAGACAGCAGTGCTAGCCACTGTGCCACCCCAAGTTTATCCAAGAACCATGTTTATGCAAGAAATGTATTTATTTTATGCTAAAATGTTAAACTGCAAAATAAGCTATTTTTGCAGTTTAACATTTTAGCATAAATCAGCTTTTCTCTGTCAAGGTACTTGCATCTTCTGTTGTTTTAAAATACACATCTCTTATTTCAGGATTCTCTCTCCACAGGCACTCCCTGACCTGTTGAGTGTTTCTTGCATTTTCTGTTTTGACTTTGGATTTCTTCCATCCAGGTTATTTTGGTATTGTTCGGAGTCTTTTTGATCTGTGTCAGCTGTGACTCAGCAGGTGCTATGCACACCTCTTGAGTCCAAACATTGTGGGTTCAAATCTGACTGGAGAGCCACAGTCTCAATCGACTTTCCCAGAAGAGTGGTGAGGGAAGTGCTGCAGTGTTGCAGGTGCCATCTTTCAGATGAGACGAAAAATTAAGGTCTCGTTCAGATGAGTTTGAAAAGATCCCTTGATAGTTTTAATTAGTATTATCTTAGTATTAAGAGCAGCAGATGGAGCTAGGTCTATTCAGACACTATTTAGCTCTCAGCCAATGCTTAAGAACAAATGATCTAATCATTTATCTCCTTGCTGTGCTTAAATTGGCTGCTGCATTTCCTATATTATAGCAGTGACACTGTTTCAAATAAATTAATTTTGGACCTCTGCTGTCCTTGATAGATTATCCGTTGATTAGCAAAAAAGAGAAGGTACTTATAACAATGTTTCTTTAACAAGAGCCTTGAGTTCAGTCTAGACCAGGAGCCCATTCAGCGTCAAATAACTTAATTTCTATTGTGTATTGCAAGATTGTACATTGAGCAAGTAATGTACAATGGATGGATGATGTGATACGAGACTTCATGTTACTTTGATTGCGTTCTGCTTGAAAGCAATGAAACAAACCAACATCTAAACACGAAACCAAGTCCCTGTCTGAAATGCTGATTGCGATTAAAGTGGCAATTAACTCAATAGAAATTTAATGTTTCAGTTAAAATAGAAACAATTAATGCAATCTCAGCTAATTCACACTTAACCCCTGGACAGAACTGTTTGTGCAGAGTACTGCAGACTACCTAATCATTCTACAGTCTCTGTCTGTGTTTTAGCTCTCAAAGAACTTTTGTCCTTTTGGATATGGGGAGAGTTCCTCTTCAGGATGAGGTATGGCACACCATTCTCTGGAAGATCAGGGCAGACTGAGTGAGGCTAGGGAGCTTCCAACCTGGTTCACTTTGTATCAAATGTATCGTACTTATTCTCTATCATCAACCGACTGATGTATGGGCCCTCTGATCCCCACAAAAAAAGCCCTTGTGAGAACAAGCTGACTGCAGCAATTCACACACACCCTCCAAGGATCTCCTCTTTATAATTCATTATATCTAGATAGATTATTTCAGAAGGATTGAACATAAAAATAACTATTACATTGCCATACCAACTTAAATGTTTATTGGAAATAAAGTATGTGACCTATATATGCTCAGGATGCTGAAGTTAAGACTTAACATTCTGGCTCCTATCTGAAGTTGCTCTTTACACTAGCAACTTGAGTATATGTAACTCTTAGTCAAGGGTATAGGCTTTCCAACAGTCGCTTCATTTACCTTAACTTCTCTGCTTTTCTCTTTATCCTTGATAATGTTTTGCACAATACACCAAAGGAGAGTTGTCTAATAAATTACACCCCACCCCACTGCAGCTTCATCTCTAACATTCAAGCTTTGTCTATTTTATTAATGCAGAAAGGTCATCGTTCCTGAGGGAATGCAGTGAAGACTTACCAGACTTCCTCCTGGGATGGGAGGACTGATGAATGAGAGATTAGGATTATCTTTGCTGGTGTTTAGAAGAATGGGGGTGGGGGAATGTGGTGGACCTTAAAGAGACCTATAAAATTCCAGCAGGACTACACAGGGTAGATGTAAGAAGGATACCACTGATGGTGGGGATGTCCAGAACCAGAGATCACAGCCTCAGGATACAGAGTAGGTCATTTAGGAATGAGTTGAGGAGAAATTTGTTCACCCAGAGAGTGGTCAGCCTATGGAATTCGCTACCACAGAAAAGCAGTTGAGGCCAAAACATTGTATGTTTTCAAGAGGCAGTTAAATAAAGCACCTGAGGGGAAGGGGAATCAAAGGATATAAGGCACAGTGGTTAACATTGCTACCTCACAGCGCCAGGGACCTGGGCTTGAGTCACTGCCTGTGCAGAGTTTGCACATTCTCCCCATGCCTGCATAGGTTTCCTCCCAAAGTGTAAAGATGTGTAGGTTAGGTTAATTGGCCATGCTAAATTGACTCTAGTGTCGGGGATTAGCTGGGTAGATACGTAATGTTGTGGGAACTGGGTCTGGGTGGAACTATGGTCAGTGCAGACTCGATGGGCCAAATGGCCTCCTTCTGCACTGTAAGAATTCTATGACAGAGAATGAAGGTGGTGTCAAGCTATTGAGTTGGACGATCAGTTGTGATCGTAATGGAGGAGCAGGCTCGAACGGCCGAATGGCCCCTCCGCTCCTATTTTCTATGTTGCCTCTTGCATTTTAAATATGTCTCCTCCTCCCTATACATTGGTGCATTGAGTGAAAGATGGTCATACGCTCCTATTTCAAATCATTTTCCCTCTCAGGACTTCTAAATTGGGATTTCATTTCCCCTTTGTCTCCCAGCCCATGTCGAAATTCAACTCCAAGCTCTTTACCTCGATGCTGTCTTTGTGCCTCGCCTTACGTGGTAGGTTTTAAAGACCCTCTTGTAGGAGGAGAGAAAGTGCTGGAGAGGGAAATTAAGCTTGGGGTCAGAATAGCTCTAGAGATGGATATTGGTGAAATTTGGGGTTACCCAAGCGGCCAAAACTGAAGGAACACTAGCTCTCGGAGGAGAATGACAATGTCCCTTCGTTAGAAAGCAAACCAATTCCCTCCAGTGAAGTTAGTGTTTTAAAAAGAGTTGAGCACCACTTAAGAACTCAGTGCCCTTCAGGAGTTGTAAATACCTCATTCTCCAGTGAAGTAATGAACTTTTATTGAACATTTTGTCCATTTTCTTTCAACACTACAATTACACCAGACAAGTAGCTGCACAGTGAGAGGCCCTCTCAAAAACCAACCGTGTGGAACAAATGACTGTGTCTTTCTTTTAAATTTGCTCTCGTGCTGTTTTCTTAAACTCTTCCTCTATCAAAAGCAGTTTTAATTAGGGCGACGTGATTGCATCATCATCATCACTGACTGCCGCACGCATTATAAAGTTGGGAATTTGGATATTCTGGAGTTGGCAGGTAGGGGCACAGTTGGTGGAAAGTTTAAGCCTAATTAATATAGGGTTCTATCCCATCATTAGGCAGCAATCTTTGTTCTTTTGGGGCACACATCAGAGCCATCAGCAAGAACTCCTGACTTCCAACTTCCAAGCGTTGTCAAATTCTGCCTCAGCCCATTTGTTCAACCCTCATCCTTTTATTTCTTACCTCTAGACTTGACCAATCAAATGCAACCTTGGAGATAGCCTCTTCTGCATAAATATAAGTGCATCCACTCTGCTGCCTCAATCACACTGGATCCCGTTCACCTATCATCCCCGCTTGCTGTGCTGAGCAGCTTCCTTTAAGTAGCACTCTGATTTCAAAGTCCACTCCCTGGGAGTGGTGGGGTGGCACAGTGGTTAGCACTGCTTCCTCACAGCTCCAAAGACCAAGGTTCGATTCCCAGCTTGTCTGTGTGGAGTTTGCATGCTCTCCCAATGTCTGCATGGGTTTCCTCTGGGTACTCTGGTTCCCTTCCACTGTCCAAAGATGTGTGGGTTAGGTGGATTGGCCAAGCTAAATTGCCCCTTAATATCAGGGGCATCAATTAGGGTAAATGCATGGGGATAGGATCTGGCTGCGATTGTGGTCAGTGCAGACTGAGTGGCCTCTTTATGCACTGCAGGATTCAATAATTCTGATTCTAAATCTTTCCTATGGAGTTTCTACTCCCGATTTATCATCTCCTCCATCACACACCCTTCCAATACAGAATCCTTGACGCAAAATTTCTACAGTGCAGAAGGAGGCCTTTCAGCCCATCGAGTCTGCACCGAACTCCAGGCTCTCTTCCTTGCCCTATTCCTGGAACCCAGCGCATTTACCATGGCTAATCCACCTAACCTACACATCTTGAGACACTAAGGGGCAATTTAGCATGGCCAATCTGCACATCTGTGGACTATGGAAGCAAACAGGAGCATCTGGAAGAAAGTCACGCAGGAGAGAATGTGCAAACTCCACACAATCAGTGACCCAGAATTGAACTGAGGCATCAGTGCTAACAATTGGATCGCTACCCTTCTCCAATTCTGTCCTCTTGCACATCCTGGATTTTGATCACTGCTTCACTGGCAGCCTTGCTTTCAGTTGTCTGGACACTAAGCTTGGTGAGGAAATTGAATGATAAGGTGGGAAAAGTAGAACTGAGGATTTTATCAGATCAGCTATGATCTCCTTGAATGATGGAGCAGATTTGATGGGCTGAATGGCCTCGTTCTGCTCCTGTTCTTCTAATCTGTGGCATTCCCTCCCTAAGCCTCTCCAGCTCTCTTTCTTTCCTCCTTTGAAGATGCTCCCTGTTTGAGAGAGTTCTTGGTCACCTGCCCTGATAACTCATGATGTAACTTGGTGTCACATTTCCTTTAACTCACCTGTGAAGCAACTTGGGACATTTGATTGTGTTAACATGGTGTTAAAATGCAAGTTGTTTTATGTATTCCTTCTTGTACGCACGCACTCTCTCTCCCACCCGCCCCGCTCCAGCCAGGCAGGAGTAGCATACGGCGTACCTTCAGATTGGCTGTTTATTGTGGTCCTTTCTCCTCAGACAGCTGAGTGTGTGTATCACAGCTGGCAGGACCTGATAAAATGTCGTTTTATCACTAGAGTACAGCAAATGGGTAAATCAAAATAAAAAATAGTCGTGCTGATCTAGGGGAGGGGATATGTTGCCCAGTAGAGAGAGTGAGCGAGAAAAACTATCCTAACCCAGTTGTTGTGCATGGTGATTTCTAATCTTTTGATGATTTGCAGTGTGTGGTGATATATGTGGTGTCTGAGATACCATAATTACCGAATTAAACCCACAAAAAGTACTTAGCTACTGAGGGGAACTGAATAAAATATTTATAAAGTGCTTAAAGCTTAGAAACTGGCCATTTGCCCCATGTCAGTATTTATAGAAATATAGAAGATAGGAAAAGGCCATTCAGCCCTTCGAGCCTGCTGTGCTATTCATTATGATCATAGCTGATCAACCAACTCAATAGTCTAATCCTGCTTTCTCCCCAAAACCTTTGATCCTGTTCACCCCAAGTGCTATATCCAGCCGCCCCTTGATAGAGTTGATATAACGGGCTTCATAAAACACTTTGGAGTTTCTGATCTGATCCATAACAACCTCTACTCACTGCAGCAGGATGGGAAAATCCCAGCTGCGGGCATGGATGGAGAATCTGGCCCTATATCGACTCAATCAAACCCATTCACACTGGTGACCTTTCCACTTGCCAGAATCAGGAGCCTCAAATAAAAGACTCATAAAATCCAACAGAATATCCAGCGGAAAATTTTCTGTCTACAGAGATTTTTAAGTTTAGTTACTAGTGTCACAAGTAAGCTTACATTGACACTGCAATGAAGTGACTATGAAAATCCTTTGGTTGACACATTCCAGTACCTGTTCGGGTACACTGAGGAAGAATTTACCATGGCCAGTGCACTTAGCCAGCACGTCTTTCGGATTGTGGGAGGAAACCGGGGCACCCGGAGAAAACCCACACAGACAGTGACACAAGTCAAACCTGGCTATCTGGAGCAGTGAGGCAGCAGTGCTAACCACTGTGTCACCATGCTGGCCTAATTTTAGCAGAGGTGTTAAAATGTGGAACCCTGTCGAAGGCAAGGAGAAAAGCACGGCTGCATTTTAAGATAATCTGGATGAACAAACGAGAAGGGGTTTTAAAAAAAGGGATAGAAGGGTAACCTGATAGGTTTAGATGAAGAACAGTCGATTCAGATGGAGCGTATCATTTCTACCAAGAGGCAGCTGAATATATTCAGTTGGGGTGAACAGGATCAAAAGTTTTGGGGAGAAAGTAGAATTAGACTATTGAGTTGGATGATCAGCCTTGATCGTAATGAATGGTGGAGCAGACTTGAAGGGCTGAATGGCCTCCTCCTGCTCCTAAATTCGATGTTTCTATAAATACTGACATGGGGCAAATGGCCAATTTCTACACTTTAAGTACTTGTATAAATATTTTATTCAGTTCCCCTCAGTAGCTAAGTACTTTTTGCGGGTTTAATTCAGTAATAATGGTATCTCAGACATCACATATGTCATCACACACTGCACCTTGAATTTGGCCAGAATAACCACAATATGGTTCACTTTAGATATGATACAAATAACGCAGTGAGAGTCAGTGTGTGGAGGAGCTATACCCCAGTGAGAGTCAGTGTCTGATAGACCCACACCCCAGTACGAGTCAGTGTGTGTGGGACCCCCATGTCCCAGTGAGAGTCAGTGTGTGTGGGACCCCTGTATCCCAGTGCAAGTCAGTGTGTGTGGGATCCCCGTATCCCAGTGAGAGTCAGTGTCTAATGGACCCATACTCCAGTGCAAGTTAGTGTGTGGGATCCCCATATCCCAGTGCAAGTCAGTGTGTGTGGGACCCCTCCGTATTCCAGTACGAGTCAGTGTGTGTGAGAGGAAAATGAAGCACCCGTGGTTTTCACCCACGCAGACATGGAGAATGTGCAGACTCCACACGCACTGTCCCAGGCTGGGAATCAAACCTGGGTCCCTGACGCTGTGAGGCAGCAGTGCTAACCATCGTGCTATCTTAGAATATGTTGGGGGTGCGTGGGGTTCTTGATTACACTGGTGGCTTTTCTAAGGCTGTGAGAAGTGTGGACAGAGTTGATGAATGGGAGAGTGTTTCGAATGATGGGCTGGGCTTGGGTTTCCTTTTTTAAAATAAAAAGAGGTAACCAGTTTGTGGTGTCCTATTTTGGATAATGTTAGAATATTTATATCTGATCAGATGTTGTGAAACAAAGGTAACTGAGGGAAATTCGCCAACTCCCTGCTGTTCAGATCTGGTTTTCAAACCCTCCTATACTTAACCTGTGCGGTTTGCTGTTTGTCATTCACTGCTGGCAAGCTGCATTTGCTTCTGCAGACCAGCCAGGAGCCCTTGGTATTGATGGATCTAGGATTTATGCTGCTAATCGCACAATAAACCATCATCTGTGCAGGCGCCCTGTGTCACTGCTTGCTGGTTGTCACTGCGGGCCTGATGACAGCTGTTCCAGGTAATGCATTGCTTGGGGCACAGGTGCAGATCTCTGGGCAGTCGAAGGGGGCCCTTTGCTGTGCACTTAATGTTGGGCTCATTAAGCGTGGGGGTTTGACATAATTAACATGCTGGAGACTGACTATTGCCAAGCAACAAATTATGCAGGACCTGTACTTATTTTTAAAGAGAGGTTCTTCGTTTTAGCCCTTTTCCCAAATGATAGGGGCAGCGGATAAATAATCAAATGCTGTTTGCTGCTTTTTCTTATATAAGAGGAAATATTCTACCCCTCCTAAAATGTTCCAATGTTACATTATAATGGGTCACATTCAAACAGTAAACCTTGTCCCTGTGGCAGGGAGAGGGTGTCACTGGAATCATTCCATACGACTGGTAACAGACGTCTATTAAAAAGGAAAGTGTATTCCAGATGGTCCAAAGTGGAAAATAAAAGAATTCCCTCCTGTAGGCAATGTGCCCCAAAGCATTCACAGCCAATGAATGACTTGAGAAGTGCAGTCACTGTTATGTAGGGAAATCTGTCAGCCAACTGCCCCACAGCAAGATCCCATGAACAGCAAATGAGATGAGTACTACGAACAGTCATAGAGCACAGAAAGAGCCCATGTTCCCTCAACTGTCTCTTTGGTGGAGTTGCTAGTCTCCCTATGTCTATGTGCAGTTTGCATGTTCTCCCCGAGTCTGTGTGCATTTCCTCCGGATGCTCCGGTTTCCTCCCACAGTCCAAAGGTGTGCAGGTTAGCTGGATTGGCCATACTAAATTGCTCCTTAGTGTTGCAAGATGTGTGGTGTAAATACATAAGGTTACAGAGATAGGGCCTAAGAAAGATGCTTTGTCAGAGAGTTGGTGCAAATTCGTTGGCCTAATTCTTTGATTTGGAAAATGCTGTCTGATAGGGCAAGGGTTATCATTTAAAAGTAACCTTCAGCAAGGAATTAAGAAAAAGTATATCTAGAGGAAACGAATTTGAGAGATGAGTAGAAAGAACACAGGACTGAGGATAATATGGTGACATGGTAGCACAGTGGTTAGCACTGCTGCCTCTCTTGCTAGGAACGCGGGTTCGATTCCGGCCTCAGGCCACTGTCTGTGTGGAGTTTGCATGTTCTCCCCATATCTGTGTGGGTTTCCTCCAGGTGCTCCGGTTTCAAAGAACAAAGAAAATCAAAGCACGGGAACAGGTTCTTCGGCCCTCCAAATCTGCACTGACCATGCTGCCTGACTTAACTGAAACCCTAAAGAACAAATTCCACAGTCTGAAAGATATATGTGGGTGAGGTCGATTGGCTGTGCTAAATTGACTCTAGTGTCAGGAGGATTTGCAGGGTAAATAGATAGGATTGTGGGAATAGGACCTGGATGGGGTTGTAGTAAGTGCAGACTTGATGAGTTGAATGGCCTTCTTCTGCACTATTGGATTCTACGAACTGCACAGTTCTTTGAATGAGCTGAGGCAGTCTGGTAAGTCCTGTTCTCCTCCTATTAATAACATATGATGGAACACTACCCCGTGTCTCTTGGCTTTGGGATGACCCTTTCAGTGAGCTGGTACAGACGTGATGGGCTGAATGGCAACTTCCCCAGTAAAATTCTATGAATAGAAGTTCATACCAAGAGCAAAAGTATTCAGAAAAAAAAAAATCAGTTGTTTATGCACTGATTCAGGTACATCAGTGCCAACAAATATCAAAACTTCAGAGTTTGGTCAAAAATGGTTTCATGGGATCTTGATAAGTTCACAATGAGCACAGTTTTAAATAGGCTCTGACCAGCTTTAAAGGAGTGAATGGGGGAGGGAAAGAGGGCAAACGCTCAGAAGAAAGGAACTGACAGGATGAATCGGGAAAAGGGCAATTTATGCAAAGCCAGAAGAGCAACTTGACATGAATGCAGTGAAGAGTGTAGGTCACCATTGACAGTTTTAAAGTCCAGAGCTGCTTGAAAGAAAATCATGGAAATGAAGAAAATGTTACCACACTGCCTGCCTTTTGCATTGTAGAGGGTGCAATAAAATACCCCTCTGCCCATTGCATCTTGCTATTCTCTTAGGATTCAGAGAGGGAAGGAAGTTCTGTGGTATTATAATTAGACATTACTGCGAAGAAATGTTCTTCATTATTAATTAGCAGCAACTGATGGCTAGATTTGGTTTCAACAGTCATTGCAAGTAATTTTTCATGTGGGGATAATTTCACGTTTTATTTTGGAGAAAAAGTGGTTTCTCTGTTAATTTTTTGTCAGTTATTGCTTTTGTTTGAAAGGAGTCTCGTGTCAGTCTTTCAGCCATCCATGATTACATTTGTGACTGAGCTTGCCAAAGTAATTCTGGTCTAAGTTTGCAGTACTGTAGACTTCAGATGAGTCAGATGGTGAAACTAGTGAGTGATAAAATTGTGCCCACAGGCTCTCTGCTCTCAACCGCTATATGGAGGCTACACCTAGAATCATAGAATCCCTACAGTGCAGAAAGAGACCACTCGGCCCATTGAATCTACATCGACTCTCTGGAGTATCCCACGCAGCCCTTTCCCATAACTCCACGTAGTCCCAAGATGTATGGGTTAGGTTGATTGGCCATGCTAAATTGATCCTAGGGTCAGGAGATTAGCAGAGTAAACATGTGGGGTTATGGGAACAGGGCCTGCGTGAGGTTGAGTTTGGTGCAGACTTGATGGATCGAATGGCACTTGTAGGGATTCAGTGATTTACCCTGCTCATCCCCCTAACCTACACATCTTGGGAACTGAGAGGCAATTTAGCATGGTCAATCCAACTACCATCTTTGGACTGTGGGAGGAAACTGGAGCACAGGGGAAACCCATACAGCGAGGGGGAGAATGTGGAAACTCCACTCAGAGAGTCACCCAAAGTGGGAATTGATCCTGGGTCCCTGATAGCAGTGCTAGCCACTGTGCCACCCTCATTTTGGAGCGTTGAGTGACAGTGGGATCTGACTTGATTGTGATGCCACCCCATGTCAAATAACTTATTCATGCTCACATCTGAAAGAGGGTCACTGGAGGAGAGCACTCGAGGTAACAGCTGATCTGCAGGATCCCCACATCTTCAGGGTGAAAGGAATGGAGAGAGATTAAAATCAAATGTTAGATAAATGATCATCAAGTTGTGCCTCATCAGACAAGACACTGTCCACTAAGGATCCCAATCACCTCTTGTGGAACAAGGCCATTTTTCAGACTTGCAGTCACTCTGTAATGATATCACTTCGGCTACAGATTCATATCCCCATCTTTCTCCTTGATGCCCTTCTTCCCAAATGTATCTCTGCAACAATTTGCGAATCTGTTTTTGAGGATGAGATGATGAAATTGTGCTTAAGCAAGATGAAGTTTTCAGTTAGTATAATGAGCCAATCACAAGTCAGTGGGAGACACGGTGAGCTGCAGTACTTGTAGACTGGTGACAGCTGTGGTTTCTTTAAGCTAATATTTATAGGGCTTGTTTTCCGATTCCCCAGGAACAGCAAGTGGCAGGGAAAGTCACTTATGAAAATTCATTTAGATATCACTGCTATTGCTGGTACTTAAGACTTTTAATTATTTGTGGACAATGCTTGATTGCCCTTCCACCATAAGATGGAGGAGCAGAAGTAGACCATTTGGCCCATCAAGCCTGCTCTGCCACTCATTGAAGTCATAACTGATCTGATATGATAATCCTCAACTCCACTTTCCCACTTTATCCCCATATCATTCCCTTCAGTTTTGAACATACGTATCTAGCTCTATAGCCCTCTGTGGTAAAGAATTCCACAGATTCACTACCCTCTGAGAGAAGAAATTCCTCTTTAACTCTGTCTTAAATGGGTGACCCCTTTACTTTGAGATTATGCCCTCTGGTCTCAGACTCTCCCGGAAGGGAAAACAACCTCTCCACATTTACCCCGTCAAGATCCCTGGGAATCCGATATGTCTCAATAATGTCATCACTCATTCTCCTAAATTCCAATGAGTACTGGCCCAATTTACTCAACCTCTCCTCATATGAAAATCCCTCCATATCTGAGATCAACCTCGTAAACCTTCTCTGGACTGCCTCCAATGCCAGTATGTCTTCCCTTAGATAAGGAGACCAAATCTGTTGACAGTATTTTCCTTCAGAAGGTGGAGATGAGCTGCTGTTTGTTTTTTTTTGAACCAATTCAGTTGACATGGTGTAGGTACACACACATTGCTGTTAGGAATTTCCAGAGTTTTGACCCAGTTCCAAAGAAGTAAGAGCAGGATATGTTCCAAGTCGGAGTGGCCATATGACTTGCAGATGATGGTTTTCCCATCCACGTGTCCCTCCAGATGCTTGAGATCATGGAATTTGAGAAGTCCTGTTGAAAGAAGTTTTGACAAGTTCAACAGGACTTGTCAATCCATGACCTAAACTAGTGCATCTTGAAGGTAGAACACATCACGCTCCTTCAGAAAATGATCAAAGGAATCCACATAACAAATAGTGGTAATGATGAAATTCAGTGGTTTTAAACCAGTTTCTATCATGAGTTAAGCCAGTTAATGTCTTTGCTTTTCATTATCACTTCAGTCTCGAAGTTTATAGAGTTATTGAATCCCTACAGTACAGGTGGAGGCCATTCAGCCCATCGAATCCGCTCTGACAGAGCATCTCACCTAGATCCTAACTCTGTTAACTTCATATCTACCCTACTAATTCTCCTAATCTGCATATGTTGGAATGCCTAAGGAGCAATATTAGCATAACCAATGTATCTTCACCTGTACGTTTTTGGGCTGTGGGAAGAAACCAGAGCATCAGGAGGAAACCCATGCAAACACACAGAGAATTTGCAAACTCCACACAGACAAGGCTAGAATCAAACCCAGGTCCCTACTGCTGAGAGGCAGCAGTGCTAACCACTGTGCCAGCCTTTGTTGCATTTTTATTTCTCTCTCCAAGATGAGGTAAGTTTGGAATCTTAGCAAACCTGAAAATAAGGCTGATGTGTAAAGCCACCCTGATTGTTTTCTGTAGAATCTTGATGTCTATAAATTGTCTGCTGCATTGATCTAAGTGATAGAAGTCACCATCCTTCAAACTTAATCTTGTTGTGAAATAGCTTTGAGATGCTTGAGATATAATAAGACGCTGTATGATGGTCAATTCAACCTTTTGCATCAACCACCTCCTCTTACCTACTTCCCTCCCTGCTTTCACTTTTCACCAGCTTCTCTCTATATTCCCATGATCTGTTTCTATAACATCATTTTTTTGTAATAATAGCTGAATTTCACTGTATTGCTGCCAGGTAATAATTTGTTTAAAGGAAAAAGCAATGTGTTGCATAACTTCATTCCATTTCATTTTTCACAATCTTGGAACATTCTGAAATGCTTTACAACAAATTAGGTATTTTTTTGAACGTACTACCTGGTTGCAGCAATCAGTCTTCACACGGTAAGCTCTGGCGATGTGATAATGACCAGATAATCCATCTTTGTAATGTTGGTTCAGGACAAAATATTGGCCATGGTACTGGGAATAACTCTCCTGTAATAGTGCCTTGGGGTCTTTGTGCATGATAGCACAGTGGTTAGCACTGCTGCCTCACAGCAGCAGGGACCTGGGTTCAATTCCCAGCTTAGGACACTGTCTGTGTGGAGTTTGTACACATTCTCCCTGTGTCTGCGTGGCTTTCCTCCTAGTGCCCTGGTTTCCTCCCGCTGTCTAGTGATGTGCAGATTAGTTTGATGCCATGCTAAATCCTCCCTCAGTGTACCTGAACAGGCAGTGGAGTGTGGTGATTTTTCACAGTAACTTCATTGCAGTGTTAATGTAGGCTGGCTTGTGACTAATAAATAAACTTTAACTTTACTTTAGCATATGTGCTTCAGTCATGTCCCTCCTCCAATCCTGTGTTTTTACTCATAAGCATACTCTAGTCTTCATAATCTCATTCCATTGCATTTGGAATCCACCCTTATTCACCCCTTCATCATTCCTAGTGGAAGTAAATCTGATAGAGTGAACAAAACACAGTGTTCAGACTGTGGTTGTGATGAAATTGGCAGGGAGGCCTTCTGTTTTCTCAAATAGCCCCTGATGTATATTTTCTTCCTTTTTATTCTTTCCTAGGTGACCACCCATACGAGTGTGAATTTTGCGGGAGCTGCTTCCGAGATGAGTGCACTCTGAAAAGTCACAAGCGCATCCACACCGGGGAAAAGCCCTATGAATGCAATGGGTGTGGCAAGAAGTTTAGTCTGAAGCACCAGCTGGAGACTCACTACCGAGTTCACACAGGTAAACCTCAGGCACAGCCAGACATTCATGGGAACAATCATAGGAGTAGAAATAAGCAAATTTAATCATCGAGCTTGCTCCACCATTCAATCAAATCATGACTGCACTCTCCCTGTTCTCAAACCCTTCATGTTCCCCACATCTCTTTAATCTATTTTATTTAGAATGTATCTATCTCCTCATTGAAACCATTTAATGATTCAGACTGCACCATGCTGCAGGGCAGCGAGTTCCATAAATTCTCCACCTTCTATGTGATGAAGTTCCTCCTCATCTGTTGTAAATCCATTTTCTCTCAACCTATATGTGTGTAATCTATACCTGTCTTGTGCTTTAAGTGATTCACATTAATAGAGGTAGCTTAATCAGTAAGATCTATTTTAATGTGTGCAATTTCAATTCCTGCCATTCACTCCCTGGATATTGAATACCAATGAGTGAAATCTCCTCCCTCCCAGTCTATGAAATGGGACGCAGTGGTCCAGTGGTATTGACACTGGACTAGTCATCCAGTGATCCAAGTTCGAATCCCAAACTGACAATTTGAATTCAATAAAAATCTAAAATTAAAAGTCTAACGTCTGTGAAATCATTGTTGATTGTTGGAAAAACCCATCTGGTTCATTAATATCTTTATCTGGTCCGACCTACACGTGACTCCAGACCCACCGCAGTGTGGCTGACCCTTAACTGCTGCTCTGAAATGGCCGAACAGGACAATCGTTTCATAGAACCTAAATGTAGAAGGAGGCCATCGAGCCTGCACTGACAACAATCCCATCCAGATCGCATCCCCACAACTGCCATATAATTACCCTGCTAATCCCCTGACATCAAGGAGCAATTTAGCAAGGCTAATCTATCTAACATGCATATCTTTACACTGTGGGAGGAAACAGGAGCACCAGAGGAAATCCACGCAAACATGAGGAGAATGTGCAAACTCCACACAGACAGTGACCCAATGCAGGAATTGAACCCAGGTCCCTGCCACTGTGAGACAGCAGTGCTAACTGTTGTGCCATCTGGTTGTTTGAAGTGCCATGAGTGATACCACATCCCATGAGAGAATTTTTAAGTAATTTTCTTGCACCTTAATGGCTCCTTCCAGAGATTGTATGTATTTGGTAATGTTATGCTGAAGCATTGTTCACCTTTGTACTGTGAAAGATTGCTCCCATTATTCCAACAGCCAAGAGAGCGAGAGTTGACCTACCTATTCATTCCTGGTATATTGAATTCCAATAATCCAAATCCCTTAACCATTTACTTCCAACCTATAGAATTCCAATGAATCCCATCCCATTTGTATGTAGGATTCCAAAATTTGTGTTAAACCTCATCCGATTCAGTCCCAGGATTCAATAAGTCTCTTCCCATTCATAAAATGCTAACACAATTCCACCCTTTCGTGCTTGCTGTATAGGATTGCAATAAATTCCTTCTGATTTGTGATATTCTGACATACAAAACCTGATGTAGCAAACCACACAAATGTATTTAAAATGGCCTGTACACTTTATTGTTCCCGTTTCCCTACATGTTTGCCCCACAGCACACTGAACATTATTAGCCTTCTCTTACACACATGGCTCCTTCCAGAGATTGCACTGTATTTGTTAACTGTGTGCTTCAACATTGTACTCCCTTGTAGCGTGAAAGATTAAATGGGCTGCTGCTTGGCATTATAAATTGGACTCTTCTTTTTGTGTGAAAGGAAAAACTAATTTGAGTCAGGTCATAGAAATGCTAATTGAAGCAGAACATCTCTTGGCAATTTAGGAGTGTGGTTCTCGAATGTTTAATTGTGTGATGCTTGTTGGGCGAGGTTGGAAATAAAATGTTGATTTTGCAGCTTGTTAAGCCATGACTGTTGCAGGTTTGTACCTGCTGAGGTGCTTTCCGTTCCCTTCCATCGGCAAGGTGGCCTGAGCAAAAGAATGCTTTCTCCCCCACCCAGTCCCATGAGAATCTACAAAAGGTCGTGAATGTAGCCCAATCCATTCTGCAAACCAATCTCCCATCCATTGACTCTGTCTACACTTCCTGCTGTCTCGGCAAAGCAGCCAGCATAATTAAGGACCTCACTCACCCTGAGCATTCTCTCTTCCGCTTTCTTCCATTGGGATAAAGATACAAAAGTCTAAGGTCATATACTAAGAATAACTTCTTCCCTGCTGCTGTCAGACTCTTGAATGGATTAACCTTATATTAAGTTGATCTTTCCCTACACCTTGACTACGAATGTAACATTACATTCTGCACTCTCTCATTTCCTTCTGTGTGAATGGTATGCCTTTGTAGTGTACAAAAAGAACAATACTTTCTCTGTTTGTTAATATATGTGACAATGATAAATCAAATCAAAGAATCTGAAATTTGGAAAATGCCAAAGGTTAAAGTCAAGTCTCTTACCATGGTTCATGAGTTAACAAAGGAAAAGATGTGTCGTCCTTAACTAGACCCTCTTCACCACAACATTGCCAGCTAAATAGGCGCTTCATATTTCAATTCTTTCTTATATATAAATACCTCTGAAGATGAAGGCAAAGTATTACATATTGGGCAGCATGATAGCACAGTGGTTAGCATTGCTGCTTCACAGCTCCTGGGACCTGCGTTCGATTCCCAGCTTGGGTCACTGTCTGTTTGGAGTTTGCACATTCTCCTCGTGTCTGCGTGGGTTTCCTCCCACAGTCGAAAGATGTGTGGGTTAGGTTGATTGGCCGTGCTAAAATTGACACTTAGTGTCCTGAGATGCAGAGGTTAGAGGGGTTAGCAGGCAAATATATAGGGATAAGGGGATAGGGCCTGGGTGGGATTGTCGTCAGTGCAGACTCGATGGGCCAAATGGTCTCTTTCTGCACTGTAGGGCTTCTATGATTCTACTGGAATCTGAAACAAAAACAGAAAATTTGGAAAATCTCAACAGGTTTGACAGCATCTGTGGAAACCATAATGTGGAGATGCTGATGTTGAACTGGGGTGGGCACAGTAAGAAAACTCTCACCAAATTAAAGTCCAACAGGTTTATTTGGATTCACGAGCTTTCAAAGCGCTGCTTCTTCGGGTGAGTGAGTCACTGATGAAGGGCCAGCGCTCCGAAAGCTCGTGATTCCAAATAAACCTGTTGGACTTTAACCTGGTGTTGTGAGACTACTTCCTGTGGCATATGTGGAAAGAGAGATTAGAGGCAACGTTTCGAGTCTGTATAAAACGCACTCGAATATAATCATAGAATTCTCAAGTACAGAAGGAGGTCATTCAGCTCATCAAGCCTGCAATCCCACACTGGCACTAGCCCCAGAACCCCCATGTATTTACCCTGCTGGTCCCCCGACACTAAGGGTGGGAATTTTCGGCCTCGCTCATCCCAAAACAGTGAAGTCCCACCGGAGGTCAACAAACCTTTCCGTGGTCCACCCCTCGCCTGCTCCAATTCTCCTAGTGGGCAGTAGAATTTCAGTCTAAGGATCAGGTTAGCATGGCCAATCAGCCAAAACTCCCACATCTTTGGACTGTGGGAGGAAACTGAAGCACCCAGAGCAAACTCACACAGACATGGAGAACATGCAAAATTCAGTGTAGACAGTCACCCGAGGCTACAGTTGACTCTGTGAGGCAGCAGTGCTAACCACTGTGTCACTCTAAAGGCATTCCTTACTAAAGGGATTCTGCAGCATATAATTCTGCTGCTGTCACATAATCTCAGCTACCTCCATAACTTATCCTAATCATTTCCTGAAATGAGCCAAGGCTTATGCCTGTGTTATCGTTGCTGATTTATTGACTTGAGTGTCACAGCACTAAAAGAGCTTAACAATATTCTGGAGTTTCTTCCCCATCACCAACACTAAGAAGTTCCTGCCTTAACTGTAGGCATCTGCTCCACGTTAGTTCAGGAACGTTTCTTTCACACACGAGCGTATTCTATCAGCGGGATCTGGTATCCATGTGACACAATGCCGGCCAATTCTCTCCTCACTTAATATCCGTGCATCCTGGATTTCTCTTCTCTGCCCTCTCTTCTTCATCCCAAAGTTCCCATCTCTGTCTCTCTCTCTTCTCCTCTCCCCGCCCCACTGGAATCAGCTTAACCCAATCTCATGCAGTGATATCATCTGATGTTGCCTTGCTCCTCCCCGTGCAGTTCAGGTGTCCAGCAATACTCAACAACTGAGTCAGTGAAGGGGAGGGAGCTCCATTTTTAACATTTGTGAGCATCTCACAGAACTTGTCCTGCAGCCAATTAATGGGATTCTGATTGGAAGAAAAATTGGCAATCATCCTGGACAAATACATACGAATATGGATTCAGAATGGGAGTAGATCATTCGGCTCCTCGCGTTTGTTCTGCCATTTAATAAGATCATCGCTGATCTGATTTATAACCTCAACTTTAGGGGCAGCACGGTGGCACAGTGGGTAGCACTGCTGCCTTGTGGTGGCAGGGATTCGGGGTAGCAGTTTGTGTGGAGTTTGTATGTTCTCCCTGTGTCTGCATGGGTTTCCTTCGGGTGTTCTGGTTTCCTCCCACAGTCCAAAGATGTGCGGGTTAGGTAGATTGGCCATGAAAAATTGACCCTAGTTTCAGAAGCAGTAATTAGGGTAAATGGTTAGGAATAGGGTCTGGGTGGGATTGTGGTTGGTGCAGACTTGATGCCTGAATGATCTCCTTCTGCACTGTAGGCTTCTATGATTGCACACCACACCATCCTGACCCGCTTATCCTGCTAATTTTGTTCCCTTTATCAAGAATTTATCTATCTATGCCTCTCTTGAAAAAAATTCATAGACTCTACCTCCACTGTCTTTGAGGGAGGGAATTTCAAAGACTCACTGCCCTCTGAGAAAATGTTTTCATCGTCTGCCTTAAACAATGACCCCTTGCTCTAGATTCTCCCACAAGAGGAACATCCTCTCAACATCAACTCTGTCAATATCCTTCAGGATTGTCTATGTTTCAATCAAATCGTCTCTTTTCTAGACTCCATCAGACATGAGCCTAACATCTCCAACCTTTCCTAATAATGGGCGGCAGGGTGGCACAGTGGTTAGCACTGCTGCCTCACAGCACCAGGGACCTGGGTTTGATTTCCAGCTTGGGTCACTGTCTGTGTGGAGTCTGCACGTTCTCCCCATGTCTGCGTGGGTTTCCTCCGGGTGCTCGGGTTTCCACCCACAGTCTCAGAGACATGCTGACAATGCTAAATTCTACCTCTGTACCCAAACAAGCGCCAGAGTGTGACGACAGGGGATTTTCAAGTAACTTCATTGCAGTGTTAACATAAACCTACTTGTGACGCTAGTAAATAATAAGTAAGACAACCTGTCCATTCCAGATATTAATCTAGTAAGCCCAAAATAGATGCCTTTAAGGAATATTTAGATAAGTAAGAAGCCTCACAACACTCGGTTTATTTGGAATCACGAGCTTTCAGAGCACTGCTCCTTCATCAGGTAAGTCACTCAGTCTCAGTTGGATTGAGTCACTCACCTGAGGAAGGAACAGCGCTCCAAAAGCTCATGATTCCAAATAAACCTGTTAGACTTTAACTTGGTGATGTGAGACTTCTTACTGTGCCCACCCCAGTCCAATGCCGGCATCTCCACATCATTTTTAGATGAGCACAGAGAGAAAGATCAAGTCATGAAAAAATCCAGTGAGAAATTCAGGAGAAACTTCTTTCTCCGGAAATTAGTGAGGATGTGGAGCTCGTGGCCAGAGGGAATGATTGAGATGAATGGAGTGAATGTTATTAAGGGAATTGAGATATACACATACAGGAGATGATAATAGAAGAATGTGCTGATGACTGATCAAGGTACAGTAGGTACCATTCTTGCTGTATTTTGGGTTACCTGATCCCAATGGGGCAGAGGGGAATGTAGAGACCACCATTTAGCTGAAGGGGTGCTCAGGGAAAGAAAATCAGCCAGCATATGGATATTGGAAACCATAGAAATCTTACAGAGCAGAAGGAGGCCATTTGGCCCATCGAGTCTGCACTGATAACCACCTAGGCCCCATCCTTGCTTACTTACCTTGCTAATCCCTCCGACCTATCATGTTTTGGGATACTAAAGGTTAATTTAACATGTCCAATCAACTTAACCTACACATCTTTGGACTGTGGGAGGAAACTGAAGCACCTGAAGGAAACTCATGGGGAGAACGTGTAGATTCTGCACAGACACCGGCTCAAGTTGGGAATCGAATCCAGGTCCCTGGAGCTGAGAGGCAGCAGTGCTAACCACTGTGTCACCGTGCCGTGAAGGTGGAATTGATTCTGTTGATAGATTTGCTGATAGTGAGAGTGGACCTGTTGGATTGAATGGTCTGTTTGTGCTGTAAATTCTTTGTGATGCTACGCAAGTTAAACTGGGCAATCACTGTCCTTGAGAAAGTTTCTACAATCAGGTTAGGAGCCGGTGACCTGAAAGAAATGATGATAAATAGCCCTTGGCGCCAGCTTAGCACCAACCAGTTCGTGCATGCAATGGACCCGAGGTCATAATCCACCTTCTCCAGGTTTGGGGGGGAGGCTTCTGCTCCACATTTCTGCCCTTCTCTGTTCTAGTCGAGCATTCCCCCCCCCGAGACTGAGCATTTGAATTAACGATGCATCAATCACTCAGCCGACAGGATTGCTGATTTGAGAGATTGGGTTAATAAAAACTTAAGGAACAGCTGAGTTGATTTGCAACCATCACCACCTACTGCAATTCTATATATTTCACAGACTTTAACAGCTGTTCATAATTCAAGCGCTAGACTTAAATGGCGTGGATTAATTTGATGATAAATCTGCTGAGTGATGGAAGGGTATAAGCTGCTCTGAGGTAAATGGTAACATCCAGCTATGCATTAAATTGTTAGCTGTCAAATATCTGTCGGTGCCAGTCATTTGCAGCCTGCGTCACATTCATGCATAATCACTTTGGAAGATGTTAAATCCTTAAAACTCAGTTCAGTGGTGGATAAGCTGCATTGATAACATGTTGATCACAGGGTTAGTGCTACACTGAGGAATAGAACAAAGCACAAAGAAAATTACAGCCCAGGAACAGTCCCTTCAGCCCTCCAAGCCTGCATTGACCCTGCTGCCTGTCTGAACTAAAACTCCTTACCCTTCCGGAGACCATATCCCTCTATTCCCATCCTATTCATGCCTTTGTCAAGATGCCCCTGAGAAGTCACTTACATCTGCTTCCACTACCTTCACTGGCAGTGAGTTCCAGGCACCCACCATCCTTTATAAAAAAGAATTGCCTCATACATCTCCTTTAAATCTTGCTCCTTGCACCTTAAACCTGTGCCCTTGAGTAATTGACTCTTCCATCCTAGGAAAAAGTTTCCGGCTATCCACTCTGTCCATGCCTCTCGTAATCTCGTAGACTTCTATCAGGTTACCCTTCAACCTCCGTCGTTCCAGTGAGAACAAACCAAGTTTCTCCAGCCTCTCCTCATAGCTAATGCCTTCCATAACAAGCAACATCCTGATAAATCTTTTCTGTGTCCTCTCCAAAGCCTCCACATTCTTCTGGAAGTGTGGCGACTAAAATTGATCACTATATTCCAAGTGCGGCCTAACTAAGGCTTTATAAAGCGGCAACATGATTTGCCAATGTTAAACTCAGTGCCTTGGCCAAGGAAGGTAAGCATGCTGTTTGCCTTCTCGACTACCTTCTCCATCTGTGTTGCCACTACCTGGAGGGATATGAGAACAGGTAGTTGTGATTGGGACTACTTGCTCGCTTAACGGGCGCTTAACACAAGGGAGATGGTGGCGTAGTGGTAATCTCAGTGAACTAATAACCCAAAGGCCCCTGCTCACATTCTGGGAACACCGATTCAAATCCCACCATGGCAGCTGGTGGAATTGAAAGCTAGTCCCAGTAACGGTCACCCTATCAACTATTTGATTCACCAGTGTCCTTACCTGGTCTGACCTACACGTGATTTCAGAGCCATAGCGATGTGGCTGACTTTTACCTGCTCTCTAAAAGGGCCGGTGAGCCACACAGTTCAAGGGCAGTTGGGGATGGGTAATAAATGCTGGCCCGGCCAGTGACACCCACAACCCAAAAAGAATTTAAAAAAAGCATCAGCGTAGACTGGTTGGGGTGAATTTCCTTTATGCATGTTATAACTGGGATAAGAGATGGTTTGCAGATAACTACTTAGAGATGAGAAGAACATTCACAACCTAAATGGAGTTAAAGACAGTCTTTTGATGTAATAATACAGAGGGGTTGCTAAATTCCTCTCTGCTTTTTTTTTATTGATTTATGGGATGATGTTGCTGCCAAGACCAACATTTCTTGCCTATCCCTAATTGCCCTCGAGAAGGGCAAAGTCATCACTTTGAACCACTGCAGTCTGTCTGGTGTAGGCACACCCACGGTGCTCTTGGGGAGGGAGTTCCAAGACTTCGACCCAATAACGGTAAACGAACAGCGATATATTTCCAAATCAACGGTAAACGAACAGCAATATATTTCCAAGTGTGGCTTGGAGGGGAACTTCCAGATGGCGGTGTTCCCATGAACCTGTTGCTGTTGTTCATTTAGAGGTCACAGGTTTGAAAAATACTATTGAAGGATTCTTGGCAAGTTGCTGTAGTGTATCTTGTAGGTTTGCTCATTAAGTATTGCTAGATAGCCATGATGTGGAAATACTGGCGTTGGATTGGAGTGGGCACAGTAAGAAGTCTCTCAACGCTAGATTAAATTCCAACAGGTTTATTTGATAGCATGAGCTTTCGGAGCACTACTCCTTCATTGATGAAGGAGCGGCACTCCAAAAGCTTGTGATTCCAGATAAACCTGTTGGATTTTAACCTGGCATTGTGAGACTTCTTACATTGTTTGGAGAGCAGATTTTGAAGAATTTTACAATGGAACATCAGTTGCATCATCCAGGAAATGTTGTTGGATCAAACTGCTTCAGTGAATGTAATGAGAGAATTGATTTGGAAGTAACTTAATATCTCTATGCATCTGACAATGCCGTTCATGTGGATTTAAGTGCGAATATCTTGCCTTTTCTTACACCCTCCCATCTGTCCTCACTCACGTTTTCTTCCCCTCTCTTGTTCTCGTAAGTGCTCATAATAGCAAAATGATTAGCACTGCTGCCTCACAGCACCAGGAACCCGACTTCAATTCCCGACTTGGGTCACGGTTTATGCGGAATCTGCGTGGGTTTCCTCCCACAGTCCGCAAGACATGCTGGTGAATTGGCCGTGCTAAATTCTTCCTCAGTGCACCTGAACAAGTGCTGGAGTGTGGCGGCTAGGGGATTTTCACAATAACTTCATTGTAGCATTAATGTAAGCCTACTTGTGGCACTAATACATAAACAAACACGTTGAAGCTCAGTTTCCTCAGGTCTGGCACTGTGCTCAATGTAAATAGGATTGGCCACAGTTTGTGATGCCCCTACAGTTGAATATCCCACCAGCACTTCCTAGTGAGGCAGTCCAGTGGAAGTTTCTCCCAACTGATTTTGTTGGGTTTGTTGGGTAAAATTGAAATGAGGAGGAAAGGAAGAGAAATTAGTGGAGGAAGAGTCGGGGGAAAGTCAGAATTGGTGGATGAGGCAGCCTAAGGAATTGGGAAGGGTGAATGGAGAAGGTGGAAGGAGATTCACTTTGGAGCAACAACAGAGAAGTAGATAGCTCCAGGTAAGGCCAAGAAGTAAGTGTGTAGGGATAGGACAGAGGGATTGAAATGAGGGAATAGAACTTTTTCACAGGTTGTCTGGATGGGTGCTTTGGCATTGTCCACTTTTTAAAGTTAAAATTTACTTTTTAGTGTCACAAGTAGGCTTACGTGAACACTGCAATGAAATTACTGTAAAAATCCTATAGTTGCCACACTCCAGTGACTATTCAGGTTTACTGAGGAAGAATTTACTAGGGCAGTCCACCCTAACCAGCACCTTGTCTTTGGACTTTGAAATTGGGGGAAGGGATGGATATTGAAAATGGGAAATAAAGGTTGCTTTGGCCTTTAAAGGATTCACTTGCCTTTTCTTCTTCCACAGGTGAAAAGCCCTTTGAGTGTAAACTGTGCCATCAACGGTCCCGAGACTACTCCGCAATGATTAAGCACCTACGTACCCACAATGGAGCCTCCCCCTATCAGTGCACAATATGTTTGGATTACTGCCCCAGCCTCTCTGCTATGCAGAAGCATATGAAGAGCCACAAACCTGAGGACATTCCACCGGACTGGAGAATTGAGAAAACCTATCTCTATCTATGCTATGTCTAGTGGTAAAGCAAGAGGGGGAGAAAGAGGAAAACAGTGCTGGTGAACATGGGGAAGAAAATTCAGTGTTTAATTTTTTTTTCTTTGTTTGAACCATTACCTGTGTTACGCACAGCGTGTGCTTGGAATTACCTCGTGTTGTATGAACTCGTTCAGCTAATGAAATATTTTGTTCCTCCCCTCCCCCCGCCCGCTGCCTCCCCGCCTTCCATATGCGTGTCCTCCTTTTGTGTACAAGCTTGGGTCATTTAAAAACGTCACAAAATGTGACGGGCAGTTAGCAAAAGTTTTAAGTACTTAACAGACTGCAACGTGCTGCGGCAGAGAACGTAGTTTGTGTTTGAGATTGTACTTACGTGCGGTCATTACCAAAATTTTTGTCTTTTATTTTTGTTTTTCAAGAGAAAAATGATGCTGCCTGATCAGGCAGGAGTCAGAATTTATTCTGAAAGCTACCTCTTAATTTTTTTTTTACTTTTGTTTTGGCAAGTTACTAAAGCACAGTTTGCAGTATTTTGTGTTTTTTTTTTTGTTGTCGTCACAACTGTTGTTCATCTCATGCTTGTACTGTCTGCTACACTTGTTTTAGTAAGGTTAACTGCATCTATATGTAAAGGTGGGGTGGGGCGGGGGGTTGGTTAGGGAATGTAGCTATAGTGAGGGGAGCGGGGGGGGGGATTTAAAGAAAAATAGAGAAGTGGGAGGGAAAAGATGGGGTAATGCTGTACACAGCTGCTTCCTATCAATCAACAGTGAAAAGGAAAATTGGGGGTGCCTTATAATGGAAAGAGTATAGTCCTCCAAGTAGAAAAGGCGACAGTTGATGGTTTAGTTTCTAATGTGAGATAAAAAGGAACAAGTTAAGTTTGAATTGTCAGAACAGTTGATGTAGTTTTGCTAAAATGTGAAGACGAGGAAAAGAATCACTTGGGGCAGAAGCTGGAATCTCGTTTGAATGAGTTTGTGTGCGAGAGAGAGAGACAGAGATCGATGAATGTGTGTGCCTAAAGAAGGATTTTAGAAAATAAAGATATTAATATGTTGGAAATGGAATGGGGATCACACCTTATAACCTTAGCTGAGGAAACGCTGTCTGTGAAATTCAGATAAAATTGGTTAGATATTTACAAAATTGTGATATTTTTGTAATATTTGTCAACCCTTTCACATTTGTAGATTGTGATAGCCTTCAGCCCTTTCTGCCTCTGTGATGTGAAATATGATTTTTCTCTTTGTGAATGTGTGAGAATTCATACAGTGTCGTTGTATCCCAATGTTATTCCATGCATTTAGCACTAAATCAAAAAAAAACAACAGCAAGTTACTCAGTAATATAAGCTCTAGTTATTAATAAGACCAGGCAGTACATTGAATACAAAGGCCAAGAGAGGGGGAAAACATCCTGTTGCCTGGCAACAAAAGACAATTCCTACAGGCAAGGAAAGAGCATTTTCTTGCATCTGACTGATGAGCCTTTTGGACTTGGCTGGGATTCACTGACCTGAAAAATGGTCCCTTAACTGTCGATTGGGAAGGGGTGGAATTGTTGCCAAAGTTATGTCAGGCCAAAATTTTCCAAGATGCTCGGTTTCCTCCTCTTCCTCCCCTTTTCATTCTTTTGCCATTCTTACTTCTCCTCCCCTCCACCCCTCCTCTTCGTTCTCTTCCTTTTCTTGCCCCCCCAATCCCCTCCCTGTTTCCTTATCACCAAAACTCCCTAGTTCCTCCTTTTCCTCTACTCTGTTACCACACCCCCCCACCTATAAAGTGGCTTACGAAACGCACTTCAATTCTTCTTAAGGGAATATTGCAGACGAGTGATTCTCTTGAGTTTGGAGGGAGGTATGGTCAGTAAACGCTTGGACAGCAAATTGGTTGATCAGTCTTCCTTACTGAGAATCCTCTGCCCAATTATAGCACTTCTGCTATTGAAGATAGTTGGAAATAGTACATTGAGTTGTCTGTGTTGGAAACCAAATTTTTGCTGTTGGCTTCCAGACACATGGTTTATAAGTTCAAAGTCAAAGAATGTTAATGGATAATGGTGATACAGCCCAGTTGATAGTTTGAAAAAAAGAACTTAATTAAACTGGAACTCCATTTGGTCAGCGCACAGATGTAGGTGAATAGTGCTTTTTAGGATTATGAAATGTGCATCTACATCCATCCTAGGCCAGGTCAATCTTTGAAAATCCAGCAGCCTATCTCAAAATGTTTTGCATTCAGCAATCCAATTTTTTTTGGGACACGTTTATGGCAACAAGAATAGGAAATTTCAATTCTAATTGTACACAATGCATAGCACTAACAAATTCCCGTAATTCTGCAATCCCAACCTTAGCACGTGATGAATGATCTAATCCTAATGCCCAATGGCCATTATTTTTCTTGAAGTTCTATTATTTAGCTGCGGTTTAAATGAAGCAGTCCCTTGGTGAAGTCCATACTAAAACTTACCGTGGGATTGATCTGCACATCAGAAATCAAATTTAACTGGCATTGTCAGAAAGCAGTGTACAAGTGTACCCCTCAACACAGTGCTGATGATGCCCGAGTAGCTGCATAGTCAATTGACTTGATCATGATGTCGCAGGCACTTGGAATTTGAGAATGTTGAGTTGGTGGATTGCCTCGTAAATGAAGTGCCCTCTTGTTTTTCATTAAAGGTGATTGGACGTTAGAAATGGAGCTCAAAATGTTTGGCTGTAGAGTGTTTAACCAAAGAAATCGGTAGAAAAGAAACCAGTTTAACAAGCTTTATATGATGATGTGGAGTCTTATTCACAAATTTTAACCCATTTCTCTTCACTGCCAAGGCTATGATGGTGTTTAGTTTAAAAATCCTGCCAGAAGAGGCAATCAAACCAAAACTAAATTAAAATCCCAATCTGAGGTAATGCCTGACTGCAGTCAGAGCCACACGTAAAAACTTAGCCTGTGCCCTGCATTTTTCTCTCCCTCATCTCATCAGAGCAAATAAAAAACCCTGATTAAGATATCAGATTCTTATTCCCAGAAAGGGGGTCATAGTTCTCCCTGCAGGACCAGGTAGACTCTGGCTTTTCAGCAACAGGGAGCTATGTTCACCCCCAGCTGTACACTGAATGAAGTGAAAAGCTTCTGCCTAGTCCCCTGTGGAGGTCTTCCGTGAATTGTTTCAACCTAGTGGCCACAAGCTCAGTAAACAAATCGTCCTTTAATCATCCCTGGGGGAAGATGCTCACGGGGTGTAGTCTTGTTTGTAAGGTTGGGTTCATGTATTGTTGACGTGTGCACAACTTTTGACCCAGGCTAGTGGCTAATGGCAGCCTTTAAAACTAGGTTGGTGGCGGAATTCTCTCTCTCATGGACGTGCGAGGGTAACCTTTCACCTAGGTTAGCTTCTTGTTGGTGATCGTTGACTTGGGAGTCCCTGATGTAGACACTTCACTTCAAGAGGGGAATGTTCTAGTCTTGTAACTCCAGACATCGCTTTACTTGGTGCGTGTATAATTCCTTGACCCATCAGGAATAAGGATTCTCCATGGTTTCTTTAAAATGAAGGGTAATATTGAGTACAAGTGAAGCTTTGATTTAAGCTGATGTGAATGAAGTACAATTTAGAGTCCATTAATGTGGTTTAAATTGAATTGGATTTGACTGTGAGCAAAACGTTAAGTGTGAATTAAGGTTGTGCAGCCAAGCAGAGCTCCAACAAATCCTGAAACATTCACTCCTGTTCTTCTGTTATGTACACTAATGCAGCAAAGGTTTACTTTGGAGATCCCTCACTTTTATCAGAGTCATTGGTGTCAGTTCTTAGACTTTTGCTGAGACTGGGCCTTAACTGATCCAATTCTAGCAGCGTTTGACCTAATGAGCAGGCAATGGGTCATCTTTAATGAGACTAAGGTTAGAGTTGGGGCAAACTAGCTAAGAAACCTGGAATCAATGAATTCCATCGATCTGTGTGACCCCCTGCTGATGCTAAGAATCCCATTGAGAATTTTGACGAGACTCTAATCATTAAAAATTCTCTTTCCTCAAAATGAAATGGTTAGTTTTGCAATATTTGCATCAAAAGTATGGAGATATAAATTGGTGCCCACTTTGTTCTTTGGGTGCAAAATCTTACCAGTTTAATCAGGGAGTTGCCCTACTCCAGATCTTCACTGGTGTTGGTCCACTGTCAAATTCATTGGACACTATTCTTGACGCCATGGTTCCTTTTCTGGAACTTTTTTTAACACTGAAAGTAAGTGATGCACCTGTTTTGCATATTTCAAAGGACCCAATGTCTGTTAAAGGACTCCTTTGAGAAATTAGTCATGTGTTAGTCATCCATCAACAGCCTTTGGGTCTGCTCTGTTCATTTCTTCTTTATACATCACTGTGGTCGTTGAAGCATTTAAGATTTTTTTTCACCCTTTTGTAGAGACTTATGGGACAGGAGTGCTCCCTTGACTCACCCCCACTCTTTGTCCAAATGCAAAGCCTACCGGAGATTTAACCTGACGGCCATTGTCAGTAAGGGAGGAGCACAGAATTGGCCTGTCCTGTCAGATTTGAGAGTCCATTTCTATCAAAGTTCAGTCCCCAAGTAATGTTTATTTTTTGGTCTTATCCACAGAATCCACCTCCAAGTGTCCTTTTTGCTGCAGATTAACTAATCTATTACTAGTCAATTTGCAAACTCAAAGTAAGCACAGTTCATTTGAGTTTACTGATTTGTATTTTTTGCTACACTTAAAGAATTGTTCATTACTCTCCCTGACTATGGTGTCTTTCATCACTACTGCTACTCTTAAGGATGGTCCTTTGCAGGCTTTGGGATTTCTATGGCCATCATTAATGCTGTCCATGATAAGATAAGGGGGCGATATATTTCCCCAGTGCAGGACAACTCTTGCCAATGGACCTTCCATCCCAATGAGGCAGAGGGATCGCTCCTGCAATCTGTACTCCAGCATCCCACCCGAATAATCTGCGCAATGACTGAGTGTTCCATATCCAGTGTTGCTGGATACAGATCACTGCACCATTTCTGATAAAAGAGCATTTCCATATTGTCGCTGGGTTTGCAGAAGCTCATAGCCGTGAGGACATAAACCGTTCACTCAGCATCCACTTGGAACATTCAAAAATGCCACCAATTATTTCACTCTTCAAACTTGGGTGGGCTCTGGAGACGGCTATTGCAAGCTGTGTAATGCTAGTACGTGGCTAGCGTTTCTGTCACTGGTGGAGATAGCAAGTTGAGGCAAAGGTTTATTTCTGTTTAACACTGTCTGGTCGGGTGAACTTTTTGTTTAAAACTGGACTTTCTTTTGCGTAACACAAAGGTTTGGGTAAAAATGAATAATTTCTGTAGGAGGATTAGTGCCCAGAGAAATGGATATAGTGCACATTATTTCCACTTTCACTCTTCTGATGCCAGTTAATGGAAATTCTTTATGAGAGAAGTTGGATCAGTCGGCACACGGCATGAGCCGATGACTATTTTGATTTAGTGCAAAACATGCATAGTAACACATGATGTGTGATGTTTATGATGGTGTGCCTAAACTGTCTACAATTCTTTTTCAACAATTTTATTTTTTTAAAGATCAGGCTTTAAACTCCTATTGCAGTCAAGTGCAAGTGTTGCCTAGGTTTATTGAAAGAAGACGCCTTGTGCTTTGTTTCTTGGAAAGTGTGTTTTTTTTAAAAAAAAAATCCTGCATCCATTTTCCTTTTGGGGTTTGTTTCTTGTGCATTGTGCCAGTTTAAGATGGTGAAGACTTGTATTGTTGCAGAAAGAGCCATTGTGTCCATATATATACACATATATAAATATATATATATTTAGCACTGAGGACTGCCATTTTGGACCAAGTGTATTGATGGCCATCGGCCATTTTGTTTTGTTCTGACTTTGTGACAGTGCATGTGCCAGTCTAATTGCTTTGTATTACATTTTTTAATATAAAAAAGTGTTTTATTATTCTTTTGAATTAATGTTATGGTTGGGTCTACCTCAGCACCTGTTGTTAGCCTACGTTTGGAGGGTGCCATTTTCTTCATTTTTTTTTTCTGTTCACGAGTTTTTAAAATTTCTTGTGTTTTGCTTTTCCCCTTTTCTTTTTTTTTCCCCTTGTTCGAATGAGAAACTTGTGTTTGGAGTTATGATTGCTGGTCCTGTCCTCATCAACTCAAAAAAAAAAGTTGCCAACCGTGTGTGCCATCCACGTTGTGATGTAATCATCCAAGCTTAATCGCCGCCTCTTCCTGTGTGGGTTTTTTATTTTAACTGCTTCTTTGTCATTTTCTTTCAGTGTTCTGATGGGGGAAATTTAAAAAAAATGAGAGAGAAATGCTGCAGGTTATTTTTCTTCATGTGTCACTAAGTGAAGTTTGTGCCTTCAATAGCGAAAGAGAATATTTTTTACATTCTACTAACAGTAGATTTTTGTAGTGAACATTTTTTTGTATTTTATTTATAAGTCACGTAAATAAAAAGAAGAAGGAATAACAAATGTTTCAGTCGTATAACTTGACTCTGCAGTTAGAAAAAAGCAAATAAATGATGAAATGCATTTCAACTGTGTCTTGTTCACTCTTTCCAGAGGAATAATCCCACCGTGAGCAGCTGCCGTCTAAAATGGCTGAGCGAGACAGGGCAACTAGGAATAGACAAAAACTGCTGGCCCAGCTAGCGACTCCCATGCCCCAGGAATGAAGTCCATGCCTGATCTCCTGCCTGATGATCTCCACCTTTCTAGACTATTTTTGTACTTCTTAATTCCTTTACTACCCAAAACAAGTTTTGGGAAGTAAAGGTCACTGTGTTGAACACATACCAACTTATCAATGAAGTAATTCCTCCAGGACACATTGCAAGATGTGTCTTTCCCCTGTTATTCAGTTCTATTGATATAATCAGAACTCCCGAAATTCCATCAGGAAATTAAGGGACAAATATTAAATAATGTAGTTGGAATTATTCTTTTATCAGAACTTGAGGTTCAGTGCACTCTAAGAGGAAAAACACTCCATTCCCATCATAAACTTGGAGTACAGCGAGTTGGTATATTAATAGCAATTTTTACTTGAGTCTTTAATTTGCAATGGTGAAGGATGGCCTGTGTCTGTGGGAGTTTGCACATTCTCCCCGTGCTTGCGTGGGTTTTCTCCGGGTGCTCCGGTTTCCTCCCACATCCCAAAGATGTGCTCTTAGGCTAATTGGCAAAACAAATTCTCTCTAAATTGTCTCAAATTTGGTTTTTAATCCATAGATCTATAAACATGGACAGGGATCACAGGTAGACGCGGGAACATTAAGGGGGGCGGCGCGGGCTCGTTGGGCCAAAGGACCTGTTCCCCATGCTGTTTTGTTCTTTGCTCTTTGATAAAACCAAAGTATACTCTAGTGTCTCTTGATCCTATAAATAAAAGATTACAAGTTCTCTGTCTCTGCTTCCTGAGAATGCTTAATTTGAACAGAGTTTGGTAGTCACCATCCAGTCCAGAGGATGTGAATTCACAAGATAGAAGTTCCTTAACATGGAACTAGATTTATTTTTTGACATGGAGAGACATAGGTTGCTAGCGTGTTCCAGTTTCACAATGCCACCCCCAATCCCCAGCTGCCCAAGATCTGAAATTCCATTCCTGAGCCACGCTCCACCTCTTCCTCCTTTCAAAATTCTCATTAGAAACTCTCGGGTAAATAGGTTTCTGATAGACAAGGGAATTAAGGGTTATGGGGAGAAAGTGGGAAAGTGGAACTGATCCACTTCAGACCAGCCATGATCTTGTTGAACGGTGGGGCAGGCTCGAAGGGCGAGATGGCCTAATCCTGCTCCTATTTTCTTGTCCTTAAACTACCTCTTTCAATGCTGATGTCTCCTAATGTAGTTTGGTAGCAAATGTTGTTTGATAGCAAATGTTGTTTGATAACGCTCATGTGAAGTGTCTTGGTTTATTAATGGTGCTTTATAAATACTAATAAAGTGGTCAATGGTAAATATTGCAGCAAATATTCCTCTACTGAGATCAGGCATGAGGCTTATTGATGGGACAGAATAGAGGGAGCTTTACTCTGCATCTAGCCTGTGCTGGACTTCTCATTCTCACGATGTGGGTATCGCTGACAAGGCGAGCATTAGCAGCCCATCCCTATTTGCCCTTGAACAGAGCAACTTGCTAGGTCAATTAAGAATCTGGAGTCACAAATAGACCAGACTGGTAAGGAAAGCAGAATTTCTGCCTAAATGGGACAGTGATGAACCAAATAACTGATTATTTCACGGTTACCATTAGTGAGATTAGCTTTCAATTCCAAATTTTATATATTAATGTAGCTTAAATTCCACTTGTGGCCATGCTGGGTTTTGAACCGGTATCCTCAGAGTCAGTTTGACTTTCTGGATTACTAGTCTAGTGATATTATTACTATATACCATGTTCCTATCTCACCCTGGGAGTGTTTGATGGGGGAGTTTAACTTAGCTAGACTATCACACTTGTGTATTTTTTGGGAGGAAATAGATGAAGCTTAACTTGTCTGAATAGTGCACCTAAGTGATTGAGATTCAATCCCTGAAATGAAATGGAATTCCATTTGGCAGAACTAATATTCTTTGCATAAAAATGTCACCAAATAAATGAATTCCAGTCTTAGCTGTTCAATAATTGACAACAGATTCACATCCCCTAATTGTGTCAAGATTTGTGGACCCTTCATACAAGCTGAAAGATTTACGTTCCAATCCTTCCGTAGACTTTGGCCAGAATTCTTCAATGTCATTCTTCCGATGTCCAGAAGCTACCGCTCCCAGCAAGAAGGGAATATTTGTAGCTCAGTCAAATCTCCAATCACTGCAGCAGGACTAGAGCAACTCAGCCATGGATGAAGGTGGAGAATCCCAGGCACAGGGCGGGTGCAGAGAATCCCGGCCGTGGATGAAGGTGGAGAATCCCAGCCACAGGCAAGGTTGCAGAATCCCAGATGTGGGGCGAGGGCGGAGAATCCTAGGTGCGGGGTGAGGGTGGAGACTCCCAGGTGTGGTGCGAGAATCCCGTCCCATGTTTTTGATCCCCTTCTCCCCCCACTCCCATCCCAGCAAGAACCCCTTCATTCCTCTCTAGTTCCTCCTCTGAGCCATCTACCCAGTAAAAATGTACAATATATCAAATCAAGATGTTAACTGAATGTTTTATATGCTGTGCTTAATAGTGATTCCAGTGCACTAATTGTCACTCTATAGACCAATTGTATTCCCTTACTGAACACACATTTTTTCCACCGTTTATCCCATGTTTGAAATGTTAGTATTGCCTGAATAAATCCATATCGTCATCCCTGCCCTGCATCATTGTAATGCCATCATTTTAATTTCAATACAACCTCTAATAGAATATTAACAGAAGATGTACTTTTTGCTTGTCCTCATGCTTTTTTCTTACTCTCCCTCCTCCCTGGTAGACTTTGAACTAATCGTGTCTTCTCCTGAATTATAAAAAGTATCTTTCCCCTACTTTACATAAGTGATGTTTCTTTTTGAGCTATATTTAACATGGATGACATTATGCAAATCCTGATTCAGAAACTTGTCTTTTCACCTTGCTCACTCATTTATTCCACACAGTCTCTCAACTTGATCTTTTAAAATTTGTGTACTAGGGCAGTGTGGAATCAGCAGATCTAGATTATACAGCTAATCACATCATTCTGACCCTTTTTAATTTATTATCCACACTGCCTTGGAAAAGCAGCCAGCACAATTAAGAATCCCACATACCCCAGATATTCTCTCTTCCACCTTCTACCTGGGAAAAAGATACAAAAGTCTGAGGTCATGTTCCAACCAACTCAAGAACAGCTTCTTCCCTGCTGCCATCAGGCTTTTGAATGGACCTACCTCACATTAAGATGATCTTTCTCTACACCCTAGCTATGACTATAACACAACATTCTGCACTCTCTCTATTCCTTATCTATGAACGATATGCTTTGTACAGCATACAAGAAATAATATCTTTCACTGTCGATTAATACATGTGACAATAATAAATCAAGTGGGCTTACATTAACAGTGCAATGAAGTTACTGTCAAAATCCCCTAGTCACCACAGTCCGCCGCCTATTCGGGTACACTGAGGGAGAAATCATTCTGGTCAATGTATCTAACCAGCTCGTCTTTTGGACTGTGGGAGGAAACTGGAGCACACGCGCAGATATAGGGAAAAACATGCAGACTCCACACAGACAGTGACCCATTACCCAGTGGAATTTATATATCGCTCCCCCAGAAAGATGACACAACACGGGTAAGTCGTTTAGACAGAGACAGCGATGAAACCACAGCTTCCTGTCTGTTTAAGGGGCTCGCTTCCACAGAGCTCCAGTTGACAGTCTTTAGATGTCTGGCCTCATGGATTCTGTTGTGACACAACTTGAGATTCTCAGTTCTGTATTTGCGTGAATACGTTTCTTGCCAAACCAAAACAACCTCTTCCAAAAACAACAGAGAAAACCTTCACAGTCAAATAACAACTTTTAACCTAATACACACATCCCATCCTTCAGATTTGACTGTTCCAACGTTCTCCGTGGCATCTCAGCTTCTCATCCTCAATGAAGTTCAAAAATTCTGCCCCTATTCTAACCCAAACCATGTCCTTGTAACTCTCATTGTGATGGCGCCTTGATTTTAAACTCACATTCTTCTTTTCAAGTCTCACCACGGTCTCACTCCCTCCCTATCTCTCTTCCAGCTCAACCACTCTCCGATAGAATCATAAAACCCATACAGTGCAGAAGGAGACCATTAGGCTGATTGAATCTGCACCAACAACAATCCCACCCAGGCCCCATCTTCATAACCCTGGGGATTTATTCCTCTATTCCCCCTAATTTACACATCTGGGGTCACCAAAGAGCAATTTAGCATGACCAATCAGCCTAACCCCACACACCTTTGGACTGTGGGAGCAATCTGGAGCACCTGAAGGAAACACATGCAGACACGGGGAGAATTTAACGTAGATGGCATTATACAAATCCTGATTCAGAAACTCGCTTGCTCATCTATTTTGTTCTTTTGCACATTCTGTAAACTCCACACAATCACCCAAGGCTGAAATTGAATCTGGGCCTCTGGTGCTGTGAGGCAGCAGTGCTAACCACTATGTCACCACGCTGCCCACTCCAGTCCTAACCTCTTGCACATCTCTGAATTCCATCACTGCACCATTGTTGTTTGAATTCTAGAATTTCCTTGGTAATCCTTCCTATCACACTCTCTCTCTCTCTCTCCTTTAACATGATCCTTGAAAACCTATGTCTTTATCCAAGCTTTTCATCACCTATCTTAACTCTTTGAGGGTGATTTGATTTGATTTGAATATTTTTGTCACAATACACAAATGTATTGTGACAAAATACTTTTTTGTCACAAAAGTATTGTCATACTTTTCACTCAATGCTAAACACAGTGAAGAGTATTGTTTCTTGCGTACTATACAGACAAAGCATACCATTCATAGAGAAGGAAAGGAGAGGGTGCAGAATGTAGTGTTACAGTCATGGCTGAGGTGTAAAGAAAAAGCAACTTAATGCAAGGTAAATCCATTCAAAAGTCTGATGGCAGCAGGAAGAAGCTGTTCTTGAGTCGGTTGGTACGTGACCTCAGACTTTTGTATTTTTTTCCCAGAGGAAGAAGGTGGAAGAGGGGGTGTCCAGATTGCGCAAGATCCTTAATTATGCTGGCTACTTTGCCAAGGCTGTGGAAAGTGTAGACAGAGACGATGGATGGGAGACTGATTTGCGTAATGGATTGGACTATATTCATGACCTTTTGTAATTCCTTGTAGTCTTGGGCAGCTGAGGAGCTATACCAATCTGTGATACAACCAGAAAGAACCCTTTCTATGCTGCATCTGTAAAAGTTGGTGAGAGTCATGGCTGTGAAGTATCTCAGAATTTTTAAACTAAGGTTGCTATATAAATGCAAATTGAGAGTGGTTAAGGAAAGCAAGATGAGTATAACAATAAAGTATTTTACTGTGAATACTATCATGTTAGAAAGAGTGTAGAAAAATGCTGGATAAATATAAGGTGATGAATGCTTAGGCAATGTCAAATTTAAGCTTTGAAATTGCAGATTCCAGGGGGAGCGTTAAACTTTGTGAAGATAAGTAAATAATGATCGGTAAGATGATAGCAAAGATCCATAAGCAGGCAATATTTAGTTTGTAAAATTGTTGGTGCTGAGAAGCATAAATTAAATCAATTTCGAGCCTTTGGCAGGCAGTAGCACTGATTGATGTTCAACATTGAAAAGTTCCTGTGCTTCTAAATATCAAAGCAACAGGTCACTAAAATCCAATAAATCAACCATTTGGCATTGTCCAGCCACTGACGGAAGAATGATGAAACATTATTTATAGTTCCCCATTTGGGAGATAATCCCAATAAATCAAGGGAGACAAAATCCAGGAAGACTTGTGAAAAGTCCCCCAGGTCTCCTAATTTTCCAGCCATACCGAAATTTCCATGGGGCTTTTCCCAATGTAATTCTGGCAGGGATCTGAGGTATGTAGCAGAAATTCCACCCTGAATTCAAAACCGAAGTTTTTAATTTAAACTTTTTGAAACAGCTAAGAGGTTGTACAGGAAGCATTTTGGAAGCTAATATTATCTGATGAAAGGTTTTTTTTAAACGTTGATTAGATGAAGAACAGAGTCAGGGAGCAGATGGAACAATATGGGTTGGGTTTAGCACTTGGGTGGGAAGGTGTTTCGGAAGAACAAGATAAAAGAGTTCAAGAGCCTTTACCAAGAACAGTCTTAGAAGACAGAGGTCATAGGATCATACAATTTTACAACAGAAAAAGAGACTCTGCAGCCCATCGTGTCTGCACCAGCCATCAAGCATCTATAAGGAAATTTGGCACGTCAGCTATGACTCTCACAACTTTTACAGATGCACCATAGAAAGTATTCTTTCTGGTTGTATCACAGCTCAGTATGGCTCCTGCTCTGCCCAAGACCACAAGGAACCACATGAATGCTAATGTTATATTTGCCTTCCTAACTGTTGATTGAACTTGCATGTTAACCTTAAAAGAATCTTGAATAATGAATCCCATGTCCCTTTGTGTTTCTGATTTCCTAAGCATTTTCCCATCTGGAAAATAATCTATGCCTCCATTCCTCCTCCCAAAGTGCATAGCCCCACTCTTTTCCATCTGCTACTTCTTTGCCCTTTCTCCCAACCTGTCCAAATCCTTTTCCAGCCCCCTACTTCCTCAATGCTACTTCTCCCTCCACATGTTAAAATGACGCTCAAGTCTCTGGGAGTCAACCTTCCAATACAGAGGTGAGAGAGCTACCCTCCAAGCCACAGTCAACATCAAACGCTGTGTAAACAAATTCACTTGTGTGGATCCCTCCTACCATCTTCAGTGACAGGTTGAGAATGAATGCTCCCTCATTCCCAGCATTCCACATTGGTAATCCATATGTCAAAGTACTCATGACTCAACTTAAAGTGCAAGAAACTACATACAAAGGGTTGTGAATGTAGTTCAATCTACCACACAAACCAGCCCCTCATCCATTGACCCTGTCTACACTTCCACTGTCTCGGCAAAGCAGCCAGCATAATTAAGATTCCACACACCTTGCACATTCTCTCTTCCAACTTCTTCTGTCGGGAAAACATACCAAAGTTTGAGGTCAAGTACCAACTGACTCAAGAACATCCTGCTTCCATCAGATTTTTGAATGGACTTACCTTGCATTAAGTTGATCTTTCTCTACATCCTAGTCATGACTGTAATATTACACTCTGCACTCTCTCCTTTCATTCTCTATGAACAGTATGCTTTGTCTGTATAGCATGTAAGAAACAAAACTTTTCACTGTATGCTAATATGTGACAATAATCAAATCAAATCAAATGAAAAAGGATAAAACTTGAGGTCGTTCAACTTGGGTGACTTGCGAATGAACGTAGGATGAAGATTTCACCTGCCCGTCATTATAAAAACGTAAGTACATAGAGCTAAAAGTGGCAGGAGGCCACTCAGCCCCTCATGGCTTCTATAGTCAACAAGATCATGGCTGATCTGATGTGGCTTCCAGTCCACTTTCCTGCCAACTATCCTTTGCCTCCTGTCATTTGAGCAAAACACTGTCTAATTCGGGCTTCAATCTGTTCACTGACCCATCCTCCACTGCTCCCCAGGGAAAAGAATTCTCAAGAGGCAGCACAATGACACAGTGGTTTGCACAACTAACCCACGGCACTAGCGACCCAGGTTCGATTCTAGCCTCGAGTGACTGTGTGGAGTTTACACTTTGTGTCTGTGTGGGTTTCCTCCCACACTCCAAAGCTGTGCAAGTTAGGTTGATTGGCCATGCTAAGTTGCATTTGTGTAGGTTAGGGGAACTAGTGGGGTAAATATATGGGGTTACGGGGGTAGGACATATGCAAAGGTAGCACAGTAGTTAGCACAACTGTCTCACAGCGCAAGGGACCCATGTTCGATTCCTGGCTTGGGTTACGTGCATGGGATCTGCACATTCTCCCCGTGTATGCATAGGTTTCCTCAGGGTGCTCCGGTTTCCTCCTACAGTATGAAAGATGTGCTGGTTAGATGCATTGGCTGTGCTAAATTCTCCTCAGTGTACCCAAACAGGTGCCAAATGTAGCGACCAGGAGATTTTCACAGTATTTTCATTGCAGTGTGAATGTAAGCCTTCTTGTGTCTAATAAATAAATTTTAAAAGATGCTCTGTTGGAAAATTGGTGCAGACTTGATGGGCTGAATGGCGTCCTTCTGCACTGTAGGGATTCTATAGTTGTACGATAAAGACTGATAACTCTCTGAGAGAAGAAATTCATCCTCACCTTAAACCAGAGTCCCCTTAATTTGGAACAATGTCCTTTGTAGTTCTAGATTCTAGGAAATGTTCCTTTAACATCCACCCTGAAAATCTAATATGTTTTAATAAGGTTATGGAAATCCAGATGTTGAGTTATAATGCAGCTGGATAGCGAGACCAGCTTTAACCAAGGAGGGGATGATGGTGAGCTGGAGTGTGAGGTAGATGCATATTCAGGAGTTTGTTTGTCTGTTGTTGCATGCTATTCCAGCACTCACAATATTACCTGTTAGACTGGGGAGCTAATGGGATCTTCCTTGGTAACATGTTTAAATAGTGTTGACAGTAAATGACCAGAGCTGTCTTGCATTTTTATTTTGAAAAAGAAAACTTTACATTCCCAACATCAAAGGGGGGGGGGTCGTAGGCATTCAGTGTGAATCATGTGACACACTGGATATGGGTGAAAAGAGGTAGGTGAATAGAAGGGTTTGTGTAGTTCAGTGAATGCTTTTTGTCCTCCATGCAAAGGATTCTGTCTTTACACGATCTCTGACCCAGATATGATCTAATGGATAAGAGACTCCACAATGCCAGCATGAATTTTGACTCCTTTTAAACCCCCCCCCCCCCCCCCCACTGAATCTTATCCGCTCGACCTCACTTGGGAAAGAATTCCTCCTTCAGGATGTGACCCTGGAATTGCAGCCAGTGACTTACAGTGTGAATGAGGTGAGCGTGTGGGGTCACAGAACAAACATTTCGCCCTGGCAGGGGTGGTGGGGGGTGGGGTGGTCATTCACAACCACCCCCCACGCCCAACCACTCTTCATTGTACACTAACTACTTTCCATCAAATGCCAGCTAGCTCAGTGTGAGAACGGGAGCAATTAATCGGCTGCTCTTGAATCACAAACGGCAGATTGTCTGTTTTTCCTGATATTTAATTTAATTTCCCCCCAACCCCTGGCAGTACCTCCCCCATTCCCTCCCTCCATTACCCGACCCACCCCCCCCAACATCATCATCACCTCCTCCATCTGCAGTTTGCTCCATTCAGGGTGGCACAGCAGGTTAGCACCACAGCACCACGGACCAGAGTTCGAATCCTAGCTTGGGTCACCGTCTGTGTGGAGTCTGCGCATTCTCCCTGTGTCTGTGTGGGTTTTCACCACGTGCTCTGGTTTCCTCCCACAGTCCGAAAGGCTGGTTAGGGAACACTGGTCGCGCTAAATTCTCCCTCAGTGTATCCGAACAGGTGACGGAGTGTGGTGACTAGGGGATTTTAACATTGCAATGTTAATATAAGCCTACTTGCAACATTAATAAATAATCCTAAAATATTCTTAGAGCCAGAGCACACTGTATGGGTGAGAGTGAATTGCTAGCATCTGTTCAGAGCAGCTTTCCCATGGGCGAACCTGGGATGCTGAGAATTAATAGGCCTGGTGGAGAAGAGGATTTGGCACTGCTACTGAGTCTAATCCCTTTTCCACCCTCCCACACTCAGCATGGAGATGTTCATTTATTTATTTATTTGTCACAAATAGGCTTACGTTTACACTGCAATAAAGTTACTATGAAAATCCCCCTAGCTGCCACACTATGGCACCTGTTCAGGTATGATGTAGAGATGCCGGCATTGGACTGGGGTAGTAAGAACTCAGTAAGAATTTAGCAACACCAATTTTAAATCCAACCGATTTATTTGATAGTAAATTTGCGAGCTTTCGACACTCTGTGTCTTTGTCAGGCAAATGCAATGTTCCTGTTCAGGTATACTGAGGGAGAATTTAGCACAACAAATGCACCCTAACCAGCACGTTGTTCAGACTGTGAGAGGAAACTGGAGGAAACCCATGCAGGCATGGGGAGGATGTGCAGACTTTGCACAGACAGTGACCCAAGCCGGGAATTGAATGCAGGTTCCTGGCACTGTGAGACAGCAGTGCTAACCACTGTGCCACCGTGAGGTGGGAGAGTCCGAGGACGTGCTTTCTGCTCTGACTTTGGAGTCTAATTGTGAGAATTCCCCTCTGAGGCTGTCATGTCCTGCTTATCAATATCAGCCGTGGTTCAAGCTTAGCGCTCCCACATCCAGGGGTGGACAACATTCAGCCTGGTGGAGGGACTTGGAGAGGGGGGGGAGGGGAGGAATGGAGGGTCACATACAGCCCACTTGGCTTCTGAGAGCAGCCTCATAGGACATTTTGTTGACTGTTGCCCACAAGCAAGATTGCCACATTCCGTTGATTTCCATCCATGTGGTTGTTTTCCATTGGGTGTGACTGAAGTGATTCGTATGTAAAGGAAAGGCAAGTGAAGTGAGGTTTGTGTGATTGTTCGCAACATTGACTGTGAAAGCCATGTGTGCTCCCTCTGGGTCCAAAGTGTCAATCTTTTTTGTTTTTGCCATTTGAAGTCAATAAGAATTCTAACACATAAATGATTAAGCATTTTCTAAAACTCATTATGAAATATTCGGCATGTATTGAATATATTTAATCTTATTGATGTGATCGTGGTTAGTGAACAAGCCCGGTTTCAATCTTGCAGCCCACTCACTGGCCTAAGCTGCCCTTCACTGTCTCTCTCTGTCTAGCCTCTCAAGTGGACTTTGTGACACTGCCTCACTGAAGAGCAGTGGAGCTTCTGCCTGGTGCCCTGACCATTCTTTACAATGTAAGGGCAGCACAGTGGTTAGCACTGCTGCTTCACAGCACCAGGGACCTGGGTTCCAATGCCGGCTTCAGATCACTGTCTGTGTGGAGTTTGCACATTCTCCCCCTGTCTGCAGGGGTTTCCTCCAGGTCATCCAATTTCCTCCCACAATCCAAAGCTGTATGTGTTAGGTGGATTGGCCGTGTTAAACTGACCCTTAGTGTCAGGGAGAATAGCTATGATAAACACCTGGGATTGAGGGGATAGGGCTTGGGTGGGAGTGTCTTTGGTACAGACTCGATGGGCCAAATGGCTTCCTTTTGCACTGTGGGGATTCTATAACCTTTCACACCACACCACATGATCTGGTTCCATTTATCTCAATGTTGTCCATGGGAGATTCCCATGCATAAATTGGCTGTTATAACTTCTACATTGCAAAAGTGGCCACTCTGCAATAAAGTATCTTCTTACTGACTGGGAAGCACTTTGGGATATTCTACAATCATCAATATAAGATCATCGTTAATTAATCCAATGGGAACACGGGAGAAACTCCTTCACCCAGCGAGTGGTGAGAATGCAGAGGTCACTGTCACACGGAATAATTGAAGTAAATAGAATAGAAAACTTCAAAGAAAAATAAGAGATGGAAAGGAATAGAAAGAGAGACTTTCAGATGAGGTGAATAATGAATCATAGAACTCTACATTGCAGAAAGAGGTCATTCGGCCCATTGAGTCTGCACTGACCACAATTCCACCCAGGCCCTATCCCCATCACCCTATGCATTTACTTTAGCTAGTCCCACTGACACTAAGGAGCAATTTAGCATAGCCAATCCATCTAACCTGTGCGTCTTTGGAAGAAGCTAAAACGTAACATAAACCATTTACCAGTTGAACGAGTCTCTGAGCTTTGCATTCAATGTATTTTTAGGTTGTATAATAATATAAATCCAAGTTTTCTTTCTTTATTGGCAATTTTATCCCACACTGTAACTCAATGTCACTCTGACTGAAATACAGCCACATTGAGTCACTGATAGAAAACTGATGATGAAGGAGTTTGTCACCATCTTGTGGAGAGATAACTCAAGTACAGGCCTCAACTCAACAACAAAACTGACGTTGTGAGACCTCTTACTGTGTCTCAACTCCACAGCCAGGGCTGGATGTTCAAGACCCTGTAGTGACAGGGTTTCAGGCAATTGAAGGAGGGGAGAAAATAGGCGAAAGACTTAACGGGATGAGTCTCAAACACCTTCCTCCACCTATTGGCCTCCTTGAGGTGGTGAGCTCCCAGAATGTCGCGCCTAAGGGCATGTTTGATAACATGGGCAGGCTTGGGACCTCCACATGGGCCCAATGCCTGTAGGGAAAACCCAGGCCCTAGAAGCAGCCTGGAATGTATCACAATTAAAATCTACCAGTGAATGGCCTGAGATTAGAGTCATTTGCCGGCTGGATTATGCGGTTAATGATGGATAGAATCACAGAATCTATAAAGTGCCAAAGGAGATCGTTTGGTCCATCAAGTTTGCACCAAAGGCAATCTTACCTAGGCCCTATTCCTGTATAAAAGCAAATTACTGAGGATGCTGGAATTTGAAACCAAAAGAAAATATGCTGGAAAATCTCAGCAGGCCTGGCAGTATCTGTAAGAAGAGAAATGACAAAGGGTCATCTGGACTCGAAACATCAGCTCTTTTCTCTCCTTACAGATGCTGCCAGACTGCCTGAGATTTTCTAGCGTTTTCTCTTTTGCCATTTCTCTATTCCCAAAGCCCCATGTATTTACCCTATTAATTCACCAGATATTAAGGGGCAATTTAGCATAGCCCATTCACCTAACCCACACATCTTTGGAGCATGGGAAGAAACTGGAACCCTCCAGAGGAAACCCATACAGACATGGAGAGAATGCGCAATCTCCACACAGACAGTGACCCAAGGCTGGAATCCTGGGTCCCTGGCACTGTTAGACAGCAATGCAATCCACTGTGCCACCGTAAATCTGTTACCAAGCTGGGCCTGGTTGTTTCAATTATCCAGTTGAGCTGGAAAGAAGCTCATTGACCTGTCAGTAGCTGACAAGAAGGCAGGAACATGGGTCAACGAATTCTGGGAAGTGTTACCTGAAAGTCTAGTGATCTGATATATTCAGGGAGTGATGCTAAATGATTGTGCAAAGTTCTGGTTTCCATGTATTTTGGTTAGATTACATTTGGTGTTTGGGGAACAGTTCTGCATCATATTAGTAATGCAACGGAGGTGGTGCAAATCAGGTTTACAGGAATGAGACCAGAATAAAGAAATTTTAACTAACAGCGAGCAGCTTAGTGATTTTTTTTAGTCTTGAGAAGGCTTATTCTGCTGCCTCAGAGAAACAGCCAGCATAATTAAGGATCTATGTACCCCAGAAATACTCTCTTCCACTGGGAAAAAGATACAAAAGTCTGAGGTTATGTATCAACTGTCTCAAGAACAGCTTCTTCCCTGCTGCCATCAGACTTTTGAATGGACCTACGTTGCACTAATTTGATCTTTCTCTACACCCTAGCTATGATTGTAATACTACTCTCTTCTTTCCTTCTCTATGAATGGTATACTTTGTCTATATAGCACGCAAAAAGCAATACTTCTCACCGTATACTAATACATGTGAAAATAAATAATTAAATCAAATGAGGGGTGACCTGAGATAAATGTTCAAAGATTCTGAAAAAGTTTGTTGAAAGCTTTCTCCAAAAGAATTTGGAGGAGTCCAAAACTAGAGACCATAATTTTCAGTCAATCATTAATAAACCCAAAAAAATATTCTGGAGAAACTTCTTTACTCTGAGGGTGGTTGGAATGAGGAACTCACTATCATGTGGAGTGATTAAACTGAATGACATGTTTAAGGAGAAGCTGGGTAGATAAACGGGGAAGAAAGCAACAAGAAAATTATATTGATAGACTGAGACCAGGTAAGGTCAAGGGAGGCTTGTGCAGAATATAAACACCAGCATAGACCAGCTGGGCAAAATGGCCTGTTTCTACGCTGTAAATTCCAGTAAGTTCAGGGGAAGTCCAAAGATGTGCAGGTTAGGTAGATTGGCCATGCTAAATTGTTCCTTAATATCCCAAAATGTATAGGTAAGGGGGAATAGTGGGGTAAATCTGTGGGGGTTACAGGGATGTGACCTGGGTGGGACACTCCCTCGCAGAGTTGGTCCAAACTTGATGGGCTGAATGGCCTCCTTCTGCACTGTAGGAATTCTATGAACAGATTGCTTATCCACGCAGGGTTATTATTTCAGGGTTGGACAGGATTATCATCATTAAATCAAGTTTTATTATAGCGTTCAGGAATTTTTACAGGTACGTTAACGGGATTACAATCCCCAATTCCATGTATTTTCCCAGGTAGATGCAAACTGGTCACTTTGATTATTGGAAGGCATTCAAAAAGGCAGAAATAGATACGAAAACATCTTTCGAAACGGTGCAGTGGAAACAATTAAGCGTGCTGTCCCGGTATAAATTGTTCTAAAATTACAAATTACTTTTCTCTTTCCGGAATGGCAACGTTCTCTCTTGGATTCATCAAAATTAAGTGTCCAGCCCTTGAAGAACCCAATAGTAGAAGGTACAAGTAACTCTTAAAACAAAAATGAAATGGAACTCTCATTGAGACAAGGAGCTATTGAGTGGAGTGGAGAGCTACCTCAGGTCACAGAGCCTCATTGTATTATATATAATGGTGCTATATAGGAGGTCCCACTGTATCTTGGATCAGTTTACACAGCCTCTTTACTTATGTTTCCTGTTATATTCTGCAGTACATCAACTCCTGTTAACAGCGCGTTTGATTTACCGGGAACAAACATGTCAAGAATTGCCCTTATCAGAAACTCCTTCTTTCACTGTTACTAATTAATCCTGGACCGGAGCCATTGGCAGTAGTTTTGCTTCACCACGTGCTCTGGAGCAGTGGATTTTTTAAAGAGCAGCACCGCACGATCCATTTGTTATTTGTGCATTGAAGGGATTGGCAGTGTAATGCATCTCAGCAGTTCCCATTGATCCCAGGGTAACAAACATTATTCCAACAGGAACCAGGAACAATGTCTGATCAAAAAATCTGGTATTTGTAATTCTCCAAATTTATTGATAAATATCAAATTTACACTCCATCACCTATGTCTTATTTTTCTGTTGTTCTGCATTACACGGGCAGCATGGTAGCAAGGTGGTTAGCATTGCTGCCTCACAATGCCAGGGACTCATCCGTGTTTAATTTCTGGCTTGGGTCACTGACAGTGCAGTCTGTACGTTCTCCCTTGTCTGTATGAGTTTCCTCCGGGTTCTCCGGTTTCCTCCCACAGTCTGAAAGACGTGCTGGTTAGGTACACTGGCCATGTTAAATTTCCCCTCAATGTACCCGAACTGGCGCTGGGGTGCAGGGGATTTTCACAGTAACTCTATTGCAGTATTAATGTAAGGCCATCTGCGACTAATAAATAAAATGTAAGAGGAGGTGCAATAGTAACGAGAATATATCTCCAATAGGCGCAGCACAGTAGTTAGCATTGCTGCCTCAGCGCCAGGGACCTGGGTTCGATTCCCGGTTTGGGTCACTGTCGGCCCAGAATCTGCACGTTCACCCCGTGTCTGCATGGGTTTCCTCCAGGTGCTCTGGTTTCCTCCCACAGTTCGAAGAACGTGCTGGTTAGGTGCATTGGCCGTGCTAAATTCTCCCTCAGTGTACCCAAACACTGAGGCTTTTTCCTCTGGTGGTGAAGACTAACACGAGGGGACGTAACTTTAAATTGAGGGGTGATAATTATAGGATGGATGTCAGAGGTAGGTTCTTTACTCAGAAGTAAGTAAGGGCGTGGAATGCCCTGCCTGCAGCAGTTGTGGACTCACCAACTTTAAGGGCGTTCAAATGGTCATTGGATAGGCACATGGATAATATTGGAATAGTTTAGATTAGAGGGTTATTAGGTTGGTTCCACTGGTCGGCACAACATTGAGGGCCGAAGGGCCTGTACTGTGCTGAAATGTTTGATGTTCTATGTTCAAACAGGCGCCAGAGTGTGGCGACTAGGAGATTCTCACAGTAACTTCATTGCAGTGTTAATGTAAGCCTACTTGTGACAATAATAAATAAACTTTAAAATAAAATCAGACACACTTTTCCATTTCAACCTCAGTCTATGAATCTTCTTGCCCACTTTGTTATCTAACCGGCTTTAAGTTGCTACATCCTGATTCATCTCCTTTCCTTTTTGTTTCAACCTTGGTGATTTTTGGCACTTTGCCCTTTGACTCTGCAAGTAGGGTCACCCATAAAACAATTAGAACAGTACGAATGGAGCCTTTTCATCCTTTGTAACGTGTTGCAGTCTGGAGCTAATAAATTTATATTGTGCGGGGCTGTTTTCTGTGGAATGGAAGCTGCTCTAGTTATGACCCTGCCTCTTCCCTGACATGTATTACCATGTTGCAGATGTTGTTAGCTACCTGGTATGATGGGTTGGCTCTGTTTTATTGACACTTTTTCTGAAATCAATGCCCTGATTCACTGCTTCTATTGATTGATTAACTATGGCTTCTGCCAATACAGTAAATAACTTCACATCATTAAATAAAAAAAGAGGCTGCAGCTCCTGATCATTGCTCAGGATCTCCTTGGGAAGCAAAAATGTTTGAATTTTGAGCGAGGACAGGATTGACTCCGCTCTGCTGCTTTGAATTGATTTCTGTACAAACCCGTGGCACCGTGGCACAGCGGTCAGCACTGCTGCCTCACAATGCCAGGGACCCGGGGTTCGATTCCCAGCTTGGGTCGCTATCAGTGTTGAGTCTGCACATTCTCCCCGTGTCTGTGTGGGTTTCCTTTGGGTGCTCTGGTTTCCTCTCACAATCTGAAAGACATGCTGGTTAGGTGCATTTGATCCAAACAGGTGCTGGAGCGTAGTGACTAGGGGAATTTCACAGTAACTTCATTGCAGTGTTAATCTAAATCTTACTTGTGATTAATAAAAACTTTAAATCCTACATTGCAGAAGGGGGCCATCCAGCCATTGAGTCTGTACGAACCATAATCCCACCCAAGTCCTATTCCCTTAACCTAAATATTTACCCTGCTAAACCTCCTTATACAAAGGGACAATTTAGCATGGCTAATTAGCCTAACCTGCACGTTTTTGGACACTGGGATGAAACCAGAGCACCCAGGGGAAACACACTCAGACTGGGAGAATGTGCAAACCCATAAAGATAATGACCTGAGGCTGGAAATGAACCCGACTCCCTGGCAGCAGTGCTAACCAATGTGCCACCATGCCATCCCACGATCATTTGATTTATTATTGTCACATGTATAAGTATACAGTGAAAAGTATTGTATCTTGCACGCTATACAAACAAAGCATACTGCTCAGCTTCCCCGTCTCAGGTTACTTTTTTCATCTGCTTATGCGAGAGTCACTAAAGTCAACATATGGACAGTACGGTGGCACAATGGTTAATACTGCTGCCTCGCAGTGCTAGAGACCTGGGTTTGATTCTAGCTTGAGTCACTGCCTGTGTGGAGTGTGCACGTTCTCCCTGTGTCTGTGTGGGTTCCCTCTGAGTGCTGGTTAGGGTGCTTTGGCCGTGCTAAATTCTCTCTGTGTACCCGAACAGGCACCGGAGTGTGGCAACTGGGTGATTTTCACAGTAACTTCATTGCAGTGTTCATATGAAAGCTGACTTGTGACAATAATAAAACATAAACTGTATGGTCTCACATTGCTCCCTTCCTGATTCATCAGAGGAGAAACATTCCATCTTTGTGCATTGAAAGGCTGTACACTGCTGTACACTCAGTTATACATTGTGACTGGGGAGGTTGGTTGCTTATTGCTGGCTAAGAACGGGTTAATTTGACATTATGACCCCTCTCCCATTGAGCTGGCATGAACACAATGGGCTGAATGGCCCCTTTTCATTTAGTAACCATTTTATGATTCTAATGTCCATCACTGCTGTATCCCTGACCTTCTCATTGAAGTTCATCAATTCTGTACTAGTCTAGTTCACTAATGTCCTTTAGGGAAGGAAATCTGCCATCCTTACCTGGTCTCCATGAGGTTGAGATGCCAAATAAATCTGTTGGACTTTAGCCTGGTGTTGTGAGACTTCTTAATGTGCTTATCTGGATTGGTCTACATGTGACTCCAGATTCACAGCAATGTGGTTGATCCTTAAATGCCCTTTGAAAGGGCTATTAGGATTAGGCAATAACAGCTGGCCCAGCCAGCGACACCATGAACAAATTAAAATAAACATGTTGGTGCTGGAAACCTGATTGTAATTCCATGGAATAAGTTCTGATGAAGCAGCTATTTATGAAACTAACCCAACTCTCTCTTCTCTCAAAATCATTCTCATCAAACATATCAGTTTAGGATTACTTTGCAGTGCAGTTTAACGGAATTATTACTCATCCAGTTCTAAGGCTTTATTGAACGAGCAATAGAAATGTCAGTCATTGGCATACACCATTCACTGAGCAGAATGATACATCATTCAGAAAGACATGACAGCTACAAAATACATCAGTTGAGTACATTGAGCGTGTGCAATTGCCATCAGACTAAGAGTAAATATTAGTCACAAATGTTATCTTGGAAGAAAGGTTAGAAGTCAGTTGAACAAACAGATTGTTAATAAGCTCATAACAAGCCCCTGGCATTTTCAGAACAAGTCTTTTCTGGACCAAATGGAAATTTATTCTCCTCCCACATTGACCAAGTTATTGTTATTAGCCACAAGGGGAATCAGTCTAAGTACCCAAGAGAGAGAGGAATTGAAGGAGTTGTTGATAGCATTTGATGAAGTATGTTGGGCAGATGATCATGTGGAACCATTACGGACCAGTTCAGCTGAACAGTCTATTTCTGTTCTGTAAGTTCTGTGATGTGGAGATGTTGGACTGGGACAGTAAGAAGTCTCACAACATCTGGTTAAAATCCAACAGGTTTAGTTGGAATCACGAACTTTTGGAGTACTGCGTCATCACCTGATAAAGGAGCAGTGCTCCAAAAGCTTGTGATTCCAAATAAACCTGTTGGACTTTAATCTGATATTGTGAGACTTCTTACTGTAAGTTCTGTGATGAACAGTTCATCAGTGATTAAAGTCACAAATTATCTGCTGTAAGTGTCTTTACAGAAACAATTCTCTGTAGATGTAATGTCGAATTGGGAAAATTGGACAAATTTACTGATCTAACAGAACTCGCCTGTAAGCATAGTCACTGGGCAATTGCTACTGACAGAATTCTGTCTGTAGAGCATAGCAATGTTACTTTATCTGCTGCTGAAATAGACAACTTGAGGATAAATTTACTGACTCTCACTCCCACAATTAAAGAAGATGCTTTTTTGAGAATTATGACAACTGTTTCACTATTTAACACCCTTTTTCTCTGTTCTTCACTATAAAATTGTACAGAACATGCGTCAAAGGCCATTTGACTCATTGTGTCTGTGCTGGCCCTTCAAAAGAGCTATCCAATTAACCCCACTTGCATTAAGAGAAGTGTACACTCATTTGGTGGTATTACATTGGTCAATCGATCAAATGGAAACACAACTTTAGTACCTAATTCTATTCACGTGCTGCAGTCTGGAGGGACACAGTACCATACAGAACAGGGAATGCTACCCTTATGTAGAGGGTTTTCCTTTCACATTTTAATTAATGGATAAATTCACACATCCCATGTCTCCCATAGGGGTGTTACAGATAAAAAGGGTGTTAAATAGTGAAATAGTCGTCCTAATTCTCAAAACAGCATCTTCTTTAATTGTGGGAGTGAGAATCAGTAAATTTATCCTCAAGTTGTCTATTTCAGCAGCAGATAAAGTAACATTGAAAATGCATTTAAATAATTCATCACAGAGGAGAGAATGTTCACAGCAAGTTTAAACATTGATTCACAAAGATTGGCTTCTGTGTCTGACATCTGTGTAGAGATCTCTTTATGTGTTCCTCCAATTCTGGCCTCTTTCAGATCCCTGATTTCAGTCACACCGCACTGGGAGGGCTGGCCTTTCCGTTGTGCAGACCAGATCCTTAATTCTCTCCTGAAAGTCCCTCCTGGAGCTTCTCTACCTCTTTGCCCATCCCAGTTCCTTAAGAAGCTCACTAAAATCCACCTTTTTGATAAAACATTTAAGCACCAGTATATCCCTTTCGATGGTACACTGTCAAATTTTGTTAATGTGAAGTGCCTTGGGATGTTTTACTACATTAAACGTGCTGCATAAATGCAAGGCGGTTTTCAAAATGCATGACAATGCAAAATCGCCGAGCAGAAACTGATAGCCAAATTCCGTACATTCCAATTGAGGATGGCCTCAACCAAGATCTTGGGTTTATGTCACATTATCTGTAACCCCCTATATTTGGTTTGGGCTTGCAAACTCCTACTATCTTCCTGACTTGAGACAATTCAAACCTCTTTAAGCTGTGATTATCCCTCTCTCCACTCGCACTCTCTGTACCTGTAAAGACTTGAATACCTGTTAAGATTCATATTCCAACCATTATCTTGCAATTGTGTCTATACATATGCCGTGTTTGTGAATCCAACTCTTCACTCACCTGATGAAGGAACAGTGCTCTGAAAGCTCGTGATTCCAAATAGATCTGTCGAACTTTAACCTGATGTTGTGAGACTTCTTACTGTGTCCACCCCAGTCCAACACCAGCATCTCCACATCACATAAATACAAATTACTGATGTCCTTTCACATTACATTCCAGACAACTGGCCACCTTCTTTATGTTCTTCGTCCAACGTCAGACTTTACCTGCCCTGAGCATGGTTGTGACTTTCAAGAGTTGGTGTTTGCTTGTAAAGTTCTGCTGATATGTGTTAGCTTTCTCCAAAACTGTAACTCTTTTTTTTTAATCATATGCATATCATTCAGGTTCCTGACACATTAGATAAAAACATTTAAGAAGCTCACACCTTCTACCATAGAATCATGGAATCTCCACTGTGCAGAAGAGGCCATTCGGCCCATCAAATTTGCACTGACTGTCCGTCAGAGCATCTTACCCAGGCCCAACCATTCCTGATTTATTCCCATAACCCCACCATAGCCAACCCCCCTGACCTACACATGCTTAGGTAATAAGAGCTCAATTTTACCATTTTCATTCTAAGTGCTGAACCTGGGTGCAATTCAGATCAGACTCGGAAATCTGCTTTTGGGGGCCCACATACACACCTATCTGAAAAAAAAATCGGGGTCTGAATAGCGCTGTGGGTGGATTGGAGCTTTGAACTGCACACGTGCAGTGAGAAAAAGTATTTGAAAATCACACCCCTGTCACATTGTTCCCGCGCTGCAAAGAGCGGGTAAAGTGGCCTGGGAGGGATGGTCTTCACAGGGGGGAAATATTGGTAAAGTTGTGCAGGCAGTTCATTAATTCAATTTAAATGTATGCAAACATGCTTAAATTGCCATTGTGCCCATTTTGGGCGCAAATTGGATTGCAGCCATTTTCAGGCCTCGGTAAAGTGGGATGCAGGCATGGATCGCATTAATGGCCTCATGCCCGACTTTACCAAGATTTTTGCACTCGGAAACAGGTGTGACGCAATGGTAAAATCAGGCCCCAAGGGGCAATTTATCACAGCCGCACATCTCTGGACTTATTTTTTAGCAGATTGTGTTCCTAGTTTATCCTGGGATAACAAATGAAGAATTTCCGCTTTTGCCAGCACAGATATTTCCATCCACTTGATTTTAGATGATGACACTTTATTGAAGCTTTGTGCAGAGATTAAGGCTGTTGATCTGTACATGCAAAACCATACAGGCAATATCCAGAGGGGAACTTTTTTGACATTATATGGACACTTATACACGACTAATACAGATTAAAAATGCAGTGTTTAATTACCTCGCAAAATGATTAACCACTCCAACAACTATTAGCTGATCCTGCAGTTTGGAATTTCCTGGGGAACAGATCAGGAAATTCCAAGATTGTAACCCATCTATTAAAATGAATAGTTAAAATCATGCCCTGAGGTTTCATGATATTTTGATCTGTGCTGTCTTGAGATCAGTGCTCCAAACAAGAGCAAGCTGACATGTAAACATACCTCAAACACTTTGCAGATTAACTCTATTAATGGATTAAATAGCTGGCATAAAGATTGTGAATATTTATATTTCACAATGTTGGCAGCGAATGCTATCTACATCTAATGGTTTGTATGTGTTATTTAACCAGTTTGTACTTTTACTGTTTGCTACCTGTACCAACAGGAGTAGAGGTTGCAGTAAATTTGGTCAGAATGTTGCTCAAAGAATCATAGAATTCTGACAGGGCAGAAAGAGGCCATTCAGCCCATTCAACCTGCACCAGCTACAATCCCACCCAGGCCCTATTCCCCCATGTATTTACTCTAAGAGATAATTACTCTAAGGGATGACACTAAGGGATAATTTAGTATAGCCAATCAACCTAATCCGCTCATCTTTGGATTGTGGGAAGAAACCAAAGCACCTGGAGGAAACCCACGCAGGCACGGAGAAAACATGCAAACTCCACAAAGACAGTGACCCAAGCGTGGAATTGAACCTGGGCTGCAGCGCTGTGAGGCAGCAGTGTTAAAGCACTGTGCCACTGTGCCGCCCTAGTGAAATAGATTTATTAGGGAACTAGTATATTGAGGAAATTCTGGCCCAAATAGACTCAAAAATGAACAAAGGACCATGGGTCTTTTAAGTCAGTAGTTTAAATGACATAGAATCATAAAATATGTACAGTGCAGAAGAAGGTCATTTGGCCTATTGAGTTTGTACTGACCATAATCCAATCCAGTCATTATTCCCATAAACTACATTTATCCCCTGACACTAGGGTCAATTTAGCCTGGCCACTCCACCTAACCCAGGCACCTTTGGACAAGTCTTCAATGTAGGGAATCTTTATTTTTAATTGCAAAGTACAGGTCAAGGCTAGTGAAACAGGCCATCAACAAGGTGAACAAATGTGGGGCAAATCACTAATGACCAGTTTGATGACACTGAGCTTGTTTTTTTTTAACAGTTCCTGCAGATGATCGGAAGGAAGGAGGACATAAAGAGAAGTGAGGAGTTCAACAGTTTTGGCAGAAAGAGGGAGCTAAAGTGAGAGATGCAACAATATTCCTTCGTTTCAACCACAGTTGGGGTGTTAGTGCATTTGGATGGATTTTTTTATTTATTCTCTCATTGGACGTGGATATTGCTGCCAACCCATCTCTAATTGCCCTCGAACTGAATGACTCACTGATCTATTTCAGAGAGAAGTTAAGATACAATCTCATTGCTGCGGATCTGGAGTCACATATAGGCCAGACCAGGTAAAGACAGCAGATTTCCTTCCTTAAAGTACATTAGGGAGGCAAAAGGGATTGCTCAACAGTTGGTGATAGTTGTTATGAACGCAATCACTTACAATTAGTTTTCAATTCCAGATTTATTCATTGAGTTTAAATTCCAGCAGCTGCCCTCGTGGGATTTGAACTTGAGACTCTATATTATTAGCCTATGCTTCTGGTCCGGTAATATTATCACTATGCCATTGTCTGCTCCTGTATTGGTAGATGAGGTCACAAAGGGAGAGCTTAGAAAAGCTTAGAATGCTAATCAAACGGAGGGAGTCAATTATACTTTGGGTCATGTGTAATTTAAAGAAGAGATGGTGGAAAGAGGCAAGATTTTCTCATTTTTTATAATATCACCAACATTTTAAACAACCCTATCCATCAGAAATGTAATGGAACTGGATGGAATTTTGGTTTTATATCCTGCTTAATGTTGCTCTGAGGCTTTAAATGAAAGTAAAGTCAGACAAAGTGCGAAACAAGCTCTGCTCCCAATCCTGTCTGATTCCCTATAGCTGGGTCATCACAGTGACCAAAGGAACTCTCCTCCCTTGTGCATAGTGACTCATTCATATTAGCTATATATTGCGAATGATGAGAAGCAGACTGTGTAGGAAACTGATATGATCAGATTTACTTTTCATTCTATTAATGTGTTGTTCTGATTGTGTTAGTTTCTCTAGGTGTGATGTGTTTAAAATTGCAATTTTCACATTTTGTCCACTTGAAGCTACCATACACACATATACCAGCAGAGGGAGTCCACTAGGAAAACATAATAAGGATTTGTGTTTAAAAGCTTATGCAATTCCGATTCTAAATGTTTCCGACTGAATATGTAACTGTTCCTGTCCCAAGAATTTCACAATGATGGTAGGGGAATAAGTTAAATTCCTCCCTCCACCAAAACACAAGTTGAATAGAGAGGCAATAGCTATTAACCCACAAATTCAACTAATATTCTGGGGACTCGGGTTCGAATCCCACCAGGTGGTAGAATCTGAATTCAATAAAAATAATCTGGAATTAAGAGTTTAATGGTGACTCACCCAGTTCACTAATGTCCTTTCAAGAAGGAAATCTGCAGTCCTTACCCTACCTGGCCTACGTGTGAATCCAGAAGCACAGCAATGTGGTTAACTCTCGACTGTCCTCAGGTAACTAGGGATGGGCAATAAATTTTGGCCAACCAATGATACCCATGTTCCATAAATGAATAAAAAAGAATAACTCTCAACCGTGAAAAATAGTTTTAGTATTTTACAGAAGATTATAGATTTACATTGGGGAAAGCACACAAGGAAGAACAGAATGAAAGGTTACACTGACAGGATCAGATGAAGAGGAATGGAAGCATGTTTGCCTGGAGCTAGCATAGCCCTGTTGGACTGAATGGCTGTCAATTTGTCTTAACTCAATGCAACAAGATTGGTGGCATAGTGGACAGTGAAGAAGTTATCTAGGATTGCAACAAGATCTTGATCAACTGAGCCAATAGGCCAGTGAATAGCAGACGAGTTTAGTTTAGATAAATGAGAAGTGATGCATTTTGTTAGGTGGAATTGGGACAGGACCTACTCAGTTTATGGTAGGGTGTTGGGGAGAGTTATACAATAAAATGATCTAGGAATACAGATTCAGAAGCTCTTGAAAGTGGACTCATAGATGGACAGGGTGGTGAAGAAGCTATTTGATATGTTTGGTTTCATTGGTCAGAACACTGAATACAGAAGTTAGGACGTCTTGTTGAAGTTGTACAAGACATTGGTTAAGGCCATATTTGGAATACTGTGTACAGTTCTGGTCACCCTATTATAGAAAGGATATCATATAATTAGGAAGAGTACATAAAAGATTTACGAGGATATACCAGGACTTGATGGTTTGAGTTATAGAGAGGTTGGATAGACTGGAATTTTTTCCCTAGAGTGCAGGAGGCTTTGGGGTGATCCTATGGAGGTCCATAAGATAGTAGGGGGCATAGATAAGGTAGATGGTCAACATCATTTTCCAAAGGCAGGGGTATGTAAAACTAGAATACATAGGTTTAAGGTGAGAGGGGAGAGATCCAAAAGTATCCAGAGGGGCAATTTTTTCAATTAGAGGGTGGTGAGTGTCTGGAACAAGTTGCCAGAGGTGATGGCGGCTACAATTTTGTTTTTAAAAAAGCATTTAAACAGTTACATGAGTAAAATGGGAATAGAGAGATATGGGCCAAATGCAAGTAATTGGGACTAGCTTAATGGTAAAAAACTGGACAAGTTGAGCTGAAGGGCCTGTTTCCATGCAGTAAACCTCCATGAATCCAGAACAAAATGATACAAAGTACACTCTGCACGTTAGGTGGAGGCAAGTGCCCTGTTGTCTTGTTGACTCAAGAGTATTGCCAGATGGACCACAGTGTGCCCAAGCTGATCCCATAGGCCAGGACAGCCAGCAGGTAGACGCGGAAGAGGAGAACATCCAAAACATACCCGACCTGCAGCCATTCCTTGGCGATATCTCTGTACTCATCCCGCTTTTCCAGAAACTGGCGAATGGCTGAGATCTCCTGCAGGATGCTGTTCACTGTGAGGGGTGGGTCTGCTTGGGGCAAGCTGGAGCCAACTGGCTTCTCGCAATCCATTCCGTTCTCGCAGGTGAAGTGATTCAGTTGCACTGTTAAGAACAAAGACCATTATAGCACAGGAAAAGGTTCTTCAGTCCTCCAAGGCCGCACCAACCATGTTGCCTCTCTGAGCTAAAACCTCTACCCTTCCAGGGACCGTATCCCTTTAGAACATAGAACATAGAACATAGAACAATACAGCACAGAACAGGCCCTTCGGCCTTCGATGTTGTGCCGACCAAAATAAAAAGCAATGTCCCTCCTAACTAAACCATTCCCTTCTCATCCATATACTTATCAACTAACCTCTTAAACGCCACCAAACTTGGCGCATCTACAACAGCTGCAGGCAGGGCATTCCACTCCCTAATCACTCTTTGAGTAAAGAACCTACCTCTGATATCCGTCCTATAACTCATACCCCTTAATTTAAAGTTGTGTCCCCTCGTGCTAGCTTTTTCCATCCTAGGAAAAAGGCTATCACTGTCCACCCTATCCAAACCTCTAATTATCTTATATGTTTCAATAAGATCCCCCCTTAGCCGCCTCCTTTCTAACGAAAACAACCTCAAATCCTTCCTTTATTCCCATCCTATTCATATATTTGTCAAGATGCCCCTTAAAACTGGCTATCGTATCTGCTTCCACGACTTCCCCCAGCAGCTAGTTCCAGGCACTAACTATTCTCTGTGTAAAAAAAAACTTGTCTCGTACATCTCCTTTAAACCTTGTCCTTTGCACCTTAAACAAATGCTCATTAGTAATTGGCTCTTCCACTCTGGGGAAAAAAACTTTTGATGACTCGGGTCAAAGTAAAGATTAAAAAAAACAGTTTTTTTGTTTCAAATCTCTGTATGACCACAAAACTCCCAATCTCTGTAATCTTAGCTGATCTTAAACATGGATGGGATGTTTTCCCTGGCTGGGGAGTCTGGATCCAGGCAACACAATCTCAGAATAAGGGGCAGTTCATTTAACACTGAGATGAGGAGGAATGTCTTCCATTGCAGATGATGAAACTTAGGAATTCTCTACCCAGAGGGCTGAGAAAGCTCAATCATTGAGTACGTTGCAGGCAGAAATAGATTTCTGGAGATTAATGATGTAAAGGGATATGGGGACAGTGCAGGAAAGTGGCATTGAGATAGATAATCAGACACAGACACAGTGGTTAGCACTGTTGCCTCACAGCGTGAGGGACCCAGGTTCCATTCTGGCCTCGGGTCACTGTCTGTGTGGAGTTTGCATTTTCTCCCCATGTCTGCATGGGTTTTCTCTGGTTTCCTCCCACACTCCAAAGAAGTACAGATTAGGTTGATTGACCATGAACCATTGTGGCAGCACAGTGGCACAGAGGTTAGCACTGCTGCCTCACACTGTCAAGGGAACTGGATTCAATTCCTGGCTTCAGTCATTGTCTGTGTGGAGTTTGCATGTTTTCCCTGTGTTAGGTTTCCTTTGGGTGCTCCAGTTTTCTCTGAAAGAAGTGTTGGTTACATGCATTTTCCGTGCTAAATTCTCCCTCAGTGTACCTGAACAGGTGCATTTCATTGAATGACAGAGCAGGCTCAATGGGCTGAATGGTCTGTGTTTGCTCCTATGTTCCTAATTCCCAGAGATCAGAGCACTCTTCCAAATCTGATTCCTTACACATTCCTGATTTAATCATTCTGCCATTGATGGTCATGCCTCCAACTACCTTCACCCTAAGCACTGGAATTCCTTCCCTAAACTTCCCTCCTCGCTGCCCCTCTTTGAGATTTCCTTGAAGCCTTACTCTTTTAATGAGTTTCTGGAAAGAGTGCAGAAAAGATTTATTCGGATGTCACTAAGATTTGATGGTTTGAGATGTAAGGAGAGGCTGGATGGACTGGGACTTTTTTCTCTGGGGCGTAGGAGGCTGAGGGGTGATCTTATAGAGGTCTGTAAAATAATGAGGGGCATAAATCAGCTAGATAATCAATATCTTTTCCCAAAGTTAGGGGAGACTAAGGCTAGGGGGCATAGGTTTAAGGTGAAAGAGGAGAGATACAAAAGGGTCCACAGGGGCAATTTTTCTCACAGAGGGTGGTGAGTATCTGGAACAAGTTGCCAGAGGTAGGAGTAGAGGCGGGTACAATTTTGTCTTTTAAAAAGTATTTACTCGTCTTACCTATGTAACTGTTTATAAAGGGATGTGGGCAGGCAATTGGGAGTCGTTTAGGGGATAAAAAAAAGGTGGCATGGACAAGTTGGGCTGAAGGGCCTGTTTCCATGTTGTAAACCTCTATGACCCTATGAGTTGACTTTTCTAATATCTCATTATATGAATGGGAATCAGATTTGTGTTTGCTAACAATCCCGTGAAATGTCTTGGGATTATGTTGAAGGCATTATGTGAATGCAGCTGCCGGGGGAATTTCCAGGTGTTTACAGTCAGGTAGCTCAGGGACGTTGACATATTGGCTGGAACTTTACTCATTGTGCCTGCTCTGATCCTGGACAGCGAGGGTCCGACAATGGAACACTCCATTGACCTTGTGTGGAAATTTCCGGTCATGCCTGAGCGAGGCCGTAAAATCCCACCCAGTGTAGCTCAGAATCCCCAACCTGAAAGTGAGTTTCCAATCCTAGTCATCCATCAATCAAAACCATTGAATGAAGAAATGGAAGGTTTTCATTTATACTGCTGCTTCCATTTTTCTACATAAGGAGGCCATTCTGTCCATTGAGCCTGCACTGACAACAATCCCACCCACACCCTATCCCCACAACCCAATGTATTTACCCTGCTAATCCCCCTTATTGTTTAAAAAGAGCTGCAGAGAATAGTCTGGGATTTACAGGCGAATCAGTCTAATGTGGATAAGTTGTGAGAAGGTATTCTGGGAGACAGGATCCACCAGCATTTAGAGGGGAAAAAACTGATTAGGGACAGTTAGTACGGTTTTGTGAGTGGAAAATCATGTCTCATGAATTTGTTTGACTATTTTCAAGGGGTAACTGAGAAGGTAGATGAAGGCAATGCAGTTGACCTTGTCTTCGTAGATTTTAGCAAGGCCTTTGACAAGGTGCTGAATGGTAGGTTTTGCAGAAGGTTAAATCTCATGGGATCCAGAGTGTGGTAGGCAATTGGATACAAAATTGGCTTGGGGGACAGAAGACAGAGGATGGTTGTGGAGGGTTGTTTTTCATACTGGAAGTGATGTGCCTCAGGATGCTGGATCCACTGTTATTTGTTACTTACACTAATGTCTTGCTTGAGATTTTACAGGGCATGGTTAGTAAGTTTTCAGACGACACCAAGATTGGTGGCATAATAAACAGTGAAGAAGGCTACGCAGGATTGATCTTGATCAACTGGGCCAGTGTGCTGACGAATGGCAGATGAAGTTTAATTTAGATAAATGCAAGATGATGCATTTTAGTAGCTCCAACCAGGACAGGACTTACTCAATTAATGGTAGGGCATTGGGGAATGTTATAGAACAAAGAGATCTACGGATACAGGTTCATAGCTCCTTGAAAATGAAGTCACATGTGCATAGAATGGTGAAGAAGGCATTCAGTATGCTTTATTCCATTGGTCAGAACACTGAATACAGGAATTGGGACATCTTGTTGAAGTTGTACAAGGCATTGGTAAGGCCACACTTGGAATACTGTGTACAATTCTGGTCACCCTATTATAGAAAGGATATTATTAAACTAGAAAGAGTGCGGAAAATATCTACTAGGATGCTACTGGAACTTGATTTGAGTTACAAGGAAAGGCTGAACAGACTGGGACTTAGGGCAATTCTATACAGGTCTATAAAATAATGAGTGGAATTGATCCACCGGATAGTCAATATCTTTCATTGACGGGAGGGGGATCTAAAACTAAAGGGCATAAGTTTAAGGTGAGAGGGGAGAGATACAAAAAGGTCCAGAAGGCAGTTTTCTCACATGGAGGCTATTGAGTATCTGGAACAAGTTGCCAGAGGTAGTAGTAAAGGCAGGTGCAATTCTGACTTGATTCCCGGCTTGGGTCACTGTCTGTGGGAATCTGCATGTTCTCCCTGTGACTGCGTGGGTTTCCTCCCAAGTCTGAAAGATGTGCTAGTTAGGTATATGACCATGCTAAACTCTCCTTCAGTGTACCTGACCAGATGCCAGAGTATGGGGACTAGGGGATTTTTCACAGTAACTTCATTGCAATGTTAATATAAGCCTACTTGTGACACTAATAAAAAACTTTAAAACTTTAGACAGTTACATGGGTAAGATGGATCTAGAAGGATATGGGCCAAATGCGGGCAATTGGGAATAACTTAGTGGTAAAAATTGGGCAGCAGGAACAAATTGGGCTGAAGGGCTGTAAATCTCTGTGATACTAAGGGGCAGTTTAACATGGCCAATCCACCTAATCCACACATCTTAGTGTTATGGGAGGAAACTGAAGCACCCAGAGGAATCCTATGGAGAATGTTCAGACTCTACATTGTCACTCAAGGCTGGAATTGAATCTGAGTCTCTGATGCTGTGAGGCAGCAGTGCTAACCACTGTGCCACCGCGCCGCCCATTTTGTATAATGTCTAAATAAAAAGATCCTCCAATAATATTGCACCCCAAGGTGCCTCAACAGTTGCACCAACCATCAAAATGTAGAAAATGTGTTTTGATGGCTCCTTTAGTCTCCCCTCGCGTGCGCATTTCCTTCTGCACAGGTGTGATTACAAAATCAGATATACTCATTTTTAATGTTCATTCACCTACCTGTGCTGCTCTTCATGTCCCTGGGACTATCCAGTGTTTCACTGTGCTGACACGTGGAATGGAATTGCTTTTTGTCACGGAGACAGAGCAAGATTGTGGCTTTGTCCAGAACCAGACGCTTCACCCACACTGGCACGTGGGGCTGGAGATCCTGCTTGTGTACCAGGCGCACGATTAGAATGGTCTCAGTCAGGCTAATCACTAACAGAGCCATGCAGACTACAAAATACACACCTGAGGAGAAATGGAGACGTGGAGGCAGATAAAGAATAGGATTAGGTTATTGAAATAATCATTTCCTAAATACAAAGTATTTATACAAAACCTTGAACAGGTAACCTGAGACACCATTGCGGCAGTCAATGAGTTAGAGGCAGAATTTAAAGTTTTTATTAGTGTTTCAAGTAGGTTTACATTAACATTGAATGAAATTACTGTGATAATATTCTAGAAGCCACACTCCGGCATCTGTTCAGGTACACTGAGAGAGAATTTCGTACAGCCGATGAATCTAACCAGCATGTCTTTCTGACTGTGAGGAGGAAACCCATGCAGACATGGGAAAAACATGCAACTTCCACATAGACAGTGACCCAAGCCAGGAATTGAACCCAGGTCTCTGGCGCTGTGAGGCAGCAGTGCCAACTGTTGAGCCACCTCGCCACATGACATTAGTCAAAACAATTCCCATTGACTCAGCCTGAGGATTTTATTTAAATATAATGTAGCATAATGCAGCAAACAGTCTACAGAATCTACTTGAAAAGAATTTGTGTAAACAGCAACCATTACTCATGACTGTAACTGCAGCCCCACCTCTTGGTAAGAAAAAGGTGATTTCACCAGCTAAGTGCAGTGAGTGGGCAAATATAATTTTATTTACATAATTTGTGCCAGTCATTTACAGCAGTGCATCCGCCAGGCCTGACTGATAGGGAAATTATGTAATCATATTTGGTGATGGTGCCATATGTAGCCAGTTTTGCAGCGGGTGTCCAAGACATTGATACTCAGTTTGTTTAGTTTCAAGTTAATTTCTCACGGAGACACTACTAATTTAATCATCGGCTCCATGGTTAGCACTGATGCCTCACAATGCCAAGGAACCGGGTTCAATTCCCGGCTTGGATCACTGTCTGTGTGGAGTTTGCACGTTTTCCGCCCTGTCTGCATGGCTTTCCTCTGGGTGCTTCGGTTTCCTCCCACACTCCAAAGATGTGCTGGTAAGGTTAAGAAGCCATGCTAAATTGCCTTTTAGTGTCAGGGGAAGCAATAGGGTAAATAGTGGAGTTATGGGGATAGGAGCTGGGTGGGATTATTGTTGTGCAGGCTTGATGAATTGAATGGCCTCCTCCTGTACTGCAGGGATTCTATGGATCAGTGAGCAGGAGAAAGCAAGGACAGGTCTGTACCAGCATCTGGTTCTTTCTAACTCAAAAATGATGAACGTTGGAAACGGAAATAAGATGAGTTCCTGAAGAGAACAATATTGCAGGATCATGTTCATACAGTGAGGGAATGGGATCGGCTGGATTGCTCTACAGAGAGTTGGCATCAACTCAAGGAATCCCTCCCATGCTGTGATGACTCTACCGATGGGATTTTTCCCACCTTTCCTGCCAATGCAATTTTCCAGTCCCACCAAACTCTATCCCTGTCTTGGGTTCTCTTGCTACAGGACAGGCAAGCTATGCAAATTGCCATTGATATCAGCAGGATGGGAAGACCCTGCCAATGTCGAGTTGCCTCTGCCCTGGGAAAACCTAAAATGGGAGTGCTGGAAAATTTCAGCCTAGGTCAGTTTTCCGAGACTGCACTTCTCTTCGAACAATCCAACATGCAAGCAGCTTATTTTCGTTAAAGCAAATGACAGATTATTGTTTCACTTGTTTCAAATCTACACCTGACACAAAACAAGAGCGGGCAGTGAAACGGAAAAGATGTTCATTTACCTATCAGTGGAGTGCCGATGGCTGTAGCTGGGAGGGTGTCAGACACGATGATGAGAAAGACGGAATATCCTAGAAGAAGAGTAATTTTAAATGAAACCCTCTCGCCGCTGTCTGGAGGCAAATAAAACCCAATGATATCCATGATCATCAGGAAGATACTGGGTAGCAGCAAACTCACTGCATAGAAGAGGGGACGCCTTCGAATAACCAGCTAAAATAAAGCAAGAGAGGATTATCGTCAGGAGAGTATCCTGGACTGAAGTTATACTGTAGATGCATCACACTCTGGTTGGACACACTCTGAGTACTGTGTTAAAATCTTGCCTTTATATCTTCGGAAAGATATATGGGCAGTGCAGATTTATCAGGGTGATAAATCCTCACATAAATTATCACATGATTTCATCATGTGGAGTAGTTAAACAAACTAGAGCTGTTTCCCTAGAATTTTTAAGGGGTCATGGGGTGGCACAGCGCGAGGGACCCAGGTTCAACTCTCGGCTTGGATCACTGAGTGTGTGGCATCTGCACGTTCTCCCTGTGTTTGTGTGGGTTTCCTCCAAGTGCTCCAGTTTCCTCCTACACTCCAAAGATGTGCAGGTTAGATTGATTAGCCACGCTAAATTGCCCCTTAGTGTCTCGGAATGCATAGGTTAGAGGGATTAGCAATGTAAATATGTTAGGTTACGGGGACAGGGCCGAGGTGGGACTGTTGTTGGTGCAGGCTCGATGGGCTGAGTGGCCTCCTTCTGCACTGTAGGGGTTCTATGTTTCTATCTATTGGTTAGGTGGATTGGCCATGCTAAATTTACCCTCAGTGTAGCTGAACAGGTGCTGGAGTGAGGCGACTAGGGAACTTTCACAGTAACTTCATTGCAGTGTTAATGTGAACCAACTTGTGACACTAATAAATAAACATTTGATTTACATTTTCAGAACATTAAGAGGAACTGATGGGGCAAATGGACAGAAATTATTTCCATTGGTTGGAGAATAGATTCTTGGGCTAGCAGACATAGTCTAGAAATGAGGGATCATCATTTCATTAGAATCCTACAGTGTAGAAGGCGGCCATTCGATCTTTCGAGTCAGCACCAACTTACAGAGCATCTTACCCAGGCCCTCTCCCCAATCCTGCCCTTGAAACCTCACACGTTTATCATTACTAATCCATCAAAGAGGCAATTTAGCATGGCCAATCTACTTAACCTGCACATTTTTGCAGTGTGGGAAGAAATCAGAGCACCCAGAGGAAACCCAGATAGAAACAGGCAGAACATGCAAACTCCACACAGATAGCCCACTACTCACCACAAGGGGCAATTTAGCTTGGCCAATACAACACACCTTTCAGACTGTAGGAGGAAACTGAAGCATCCAGAGGAAACTCACACAGATACGGGGAAAATGTGCAGATTTCACACAGATGGGGACCCAAGTCAGGAATTGAACCTGGGTCCCTGGCGCTGTGAGGCAGCTTTGCTAATCCACAGTGCCATTGTGCTGCCCTTAAAAAATACGGACGCTTCTCGAATTCCATAGCTTATGGTGATGGTGTTACCATACAGCCCTACAAAGAGCATAAAATGTGAAGCAAGAAGTGACTTACAAAAAACTGCATTTCTGCGTAGCCCTCAGACACCCCTCTTTCTAGGTTAAATTCATTGAAGTGGGTTTCAACATAAAGAAGCTCCCATTCGCCTTGGTTCATGAAAACACTCCTGTCGTATTTCACATCTTCCGGTGATCTCCACAGCGAGATATTAATATCTCGGACTGAAAGTATTGAAACAAAGTGGTTGGACGGATTGCAATCCAATTTTAAAATAATACGGCAACAACAACACAAATTAACATAGTGCATCACCATCTAGTGAAATGTGCCAAGCTGCTTCACAGAGCCATTATCAAACAAACTGAACCACTAAAAGAGATATCAGGGCAGGTGACCAAAAGAACGGTCGAAGGAGTGGGTTTTACGAAGCTTCTAAAAGGAGAGAGAGCTATTGAGGAAGAGAGATTTAGGGAAGGAATTCCAGAACATACGGCCTAGGCTGTTGGAAGAATAGTCATAATGACAGATCAACCAAAATCAAGAATGCGCTTGAAGCCAGAATTAGAGGAAAGTAACATCTTGTTGAGATATTGAATTAGAGGAAGTCACAGATAGAGGAAGGGACAAGGCCATGGAGGGATTTGAAAAAAGGATGAGAAATGTAAATCGAGGCTTTGCCAGACCCAGGGCCAATGTAGACCAAGACACATCAGTGATGTGTAATAAGGGCTTATTGCGAACTTTGGTATTTAATATGATTAGTACTGTACATAAACTGACAGCTGCATTTTCTGCATTACTACAGTGACTATGTTTCCAAAATGGTTCGAAAGCACCTTGGGACTTCCTGTGGGTTTGAAAGGAGTTCGAGAAATGGATGTTCTTTCTCTTTGGTGAAAATTGTGAGTACTGCCAGACTAAATTCCCCAACCCCTGCTCATGTTTAGTGAAGCTGGCATAAAGAGATGAAACTTTACATTGTGCATTGGATGTGATTACTTAACAGCAGAATCAGGTTAGGAGGAAAAAAGAGCTAAGCATCTAATCTAATATAATTGAATTAAATTAATATATAACTAATATAATCAATATATAGTCGATAAATATAGCATGAAACATATGATATAAAATGATATGATATAAAATATGATAATATATAATATTATATGATATAATATTACATAACATAATATGATATAAAAATTCTCCTCAATTACAAGCAAATCTCATCAGTAAAGTTTATTTATTGGTGTCACAAGTAGGCTTACATTAACACTGCAATGAAGTTATTGTGAAAATCCCCTAGTCACCATACTCCAGCTCCTGTTTGGGTGCATTGAGGAAGAATTTAGCATAGCCAATGCACCCTAACCAGGATCTGGGGTGTGCTGAGAGTGTGGTGAGGACAGACTGTGGGCCACACAGCAGTTAGCACCGCTGCCTCCCAGCTCCAGAGACCCATGTTCAATTCCCAGTTGGGTCACACTCTATGCAGAGTCTGCATGTTCTCCCCGTGCCTGCTTGGGTTTCCTCCTGGTTCTCCAGTTTCCTTCCACAGTCCGAAAGACATGCTGATTATGTGCATTGGCCATGCTAAATTCTCCCTCACTGTATCAAACAGGCACCGGACTGTGGCAACTAAGGGATTTTCACAATAACTTTGTTGCAGTGTTAATGTAATGTTACTTGTGACACTAATAAATAAACTTAAATTAAGCCATGGTTTCCAAAAGCGAAGGGGAAAATATTATAAATCAGGCTCAGAGGAAAGGGCAGGGAGTAGGAATGCTACATTTTTCTTGCAGAGAATTGACATAACCTGAATGGGCTGATAAACCTCATTCTGTGCTGTAACTATCCTACGATTCTATTAAATCATCGGCCAGTAATTTTCTCAAACCAACCACTAGGTGGTGCCCAGCAGAAGTCTGGCTGTCTCACTGAATTTTTTCTGTTCAAACCTGTTTCCAGGAAGTCGATCCTTGCCGCTTTCAATGTCTGTATGTAACGGAGTAAGAAGTCTCACAACATCAGGTTAAAGCCCAACAGGTTTATTTGGTAGCGCAAGCCACTAGCTTTCGGAGTGCTGCCCCTTCATCAAGTGAGTGGCTGTTCTGTTCACAAACAGGGCATATAAAGACACAAATTCAATTGCAAAATAATGGTTGGAGTATTTACAGGCAACCAAGTCTTAAAGGTACAGACAATGTAAGTGGAGAGAGATGTGTATTGTCTCCAGCCAGGACAGTTAATGAGATTTTGCAAGAGTAGGCAAGTCGAGAGAGTTACAGGTAGTATGACATGAACCCAAGATCCCGGTTGAACCCATCCTTTCGTGTGCGGAACTTAGCTATCAGTCTCTGCTCAGTGACTCTGCATTGTCGTGTGTCGTGAAGGAGAACCTTCCTGAAGGTTCTTGGAGAACACTTACCCGAAGATCAGAGACCGAGTGCCTGTGACTGCTGAAATGTTCCCCAACAGGTAGAGAACACTCTTGCCTGGAGATTGTCAAGTGGTGTTTATTCATCCTTTGTTGTACATTGGGTAAGTGTTCTGCAAGGCAGCCTTCACAACACACAACAACGCAGAGTCGCTGAGCAGAGACTGATAGCCAAGTTCCGCACACATGAGAATGGCCTCAACCGGGATCTTGAATTCATGTTGCACTATCTGTAACCACCACAACTTGCCTGGCTTTCAAAATCTCACTAACTGTCCCAGCTGGAGACAATGCACATCTCTTTAACCTCGTATAACCCTCTTTCCATTCACACATTGTCTGTACCGTTAAGACTTGATTACTTGTAAAGACTTGCAGTCCAACCATTATTTTGTAAATTGAGTTTGTGTCTGCATATGCCCTGTTTATGAACGGAACTCCCACTCACTGATGAAGGAGCAGTGCTCCAAAAGCTAGTGGCTTATGCTACCAAATAAACCTGTTGGACTTTAACCTGGTGTTGTGAGACTTCTTACTGTGTTTACCCCAGTCCAACGCTGGCATCTCTTTATCATACATATAACATAGTCTGACTGCACAGTGCACCATCATTCCCAGTCAGAGAGTCATCAATCCAGCCTGTTGTAAGTTACTCCTGGCTTTTTGAGTCATGTTAAGTGTAGTTGCACTTGGTTGAAGTCAAGAGGTTACACTGATGCTTGATTTGAAGCAATTTTTTAAAACGACATCTCAGCCTTTTGGCTAAGGTGCAAATGAGATCGGGCGTTGGGGAGGGTGCAGTGCCTGCTCCAATCAGCTTGGATGAAGCCCAAGACAGGAAGTGAGAGTCGTCTTGTCAGCTTGGATTGGGAATATCTCGCTTGCTGAGACTCTGAATTGGACTTTGATTGGAATGAATTGGGTATATAAACAACAAAAAAATACTCAAATTGATTTTATGCATGTGGTTTTTTTACAGTCTGAATATCCTCCACTTGCGATTTGGGCGGCACAGTGACACAGTGGTTAGCACTGCTGCCTCACAGTGCCAGCGACCAGAGTTCAATTCCTGGGTTGCATGACTGTCTGCGTGGAGTTTGCACATTCTCCTCGTGTCTGCATGGGTTTCCTCTGGGTTCTCTGGTTTTCTCTCTCAGTCCAAAGATGTGTGGGTTAGGTTGATTGGTCATGCTAAATTGACCCTACTATCAGTGGATTAGCAAGGTAAATATTTGGGGTTACAGGAATAAGATTTCGGTGGGACTGTGGTCAATGCAGACTCGATGAACCAAATAGTTTCCTTCTGCACTGCAGGGATTCTATGATTTGGTTGGTGAAATAAGCCTGCTTTTATCAGGAGATGTAGCTGTAGTTTTGCTTGTGAGTTCCGTTTTGCTGCAGTTTACAGGGAATCTTATTGAATAAACTCTGTGGGCTATTTGCTGTGGATTGTGGTTTAAACAGCCTAGATTAATGGGCAAATAGGGCTATTTTTCTGTAAAATAAACTATTTGCTGTGTGAGTTCTGACCTAAGTGCTGCCTCACATCCAACATGCTGGTTGACACAAGAGGCAGGCTGACCATCGTTAGACTTCAGAGCCACATCATCTGGTGATTAGTTGAATTGCGGTACAGTAAATTGTTGGCTCAATTCTGTTCTCCCTAGTTCTGTAACACTCGTTCTGTTTCTGAATCCCCTCCATGATCTAGCCCCTCCCTGTGTATACAGAGCCCTGCATTGCTAGAAAGATTTTGGCATTCCTCCAATTCTGGCCATTGGCACATCTGTGACTTTAATCAGGGAAATCGTACAGTGCAGAATACTATACAGGTATAGTATTAGTGTTCTCTCACTATGGTGTCACTAGAATCAATATTAAACTGTATCATATTTATAAACAATACTATAACACCTATAAGCAGAACAATATTCTAGCACTGATTTTTTTTTGCACTTTTTAATGGTGGATATTTCATAGAATCCCTACAGTGCAGAAGAAGGCCATTCAGCCCATCGAGACTGCACTAAACGCGATCCCAGTCAAGCCCTACTCCCACAACCCCACATATTTATAGTGCAAATCCCCCTGACACTAAGGTCAATTTAGCATAGCCAATCAACCTAACCTATACATTTTGGATCATGGGAGGAAACTGGAGCATCCAGAGGAAACTCGTGCAGGAAAGAACGTGCAAACTCCGCACAGTGACCCAAGGCCAGAATTGAATCCAGGTCCCTGGCATTGTGAGGAAGCACTGCTTACCACTGTGCCACCGTGCTGCCCCATTATTTCTAAGCTGCTTATCCATTTGCTTCCATTAACTGAACGGGTCAAAGAAGTGATTGAATAATTTTCTTAGTTAAAGGAATCGAAAGTATAAAAAAACCAACATTATGAAGAAATGATTACAGAAAATTAAACTTTGTACCCCTGAGAGAAAATAGTTAATTAAAGAACGAACTGGTTCAAAGCATTTAAAATATTAATTGATGGGCAATAAGGTGAACCCATAATCTCACTGAAAAGTAAGATTACTGGTTTTTTTTTGCTTGACTTCTTAACGTTAATACAAACATAAAATTTCTTCTAACCGAAATCTTCAGCCTTGTTAGACAGTTTTGGTCACAATGCCATCATCCTTAGTTAGTGTCAAGATGCAAACAATTGATTCATTCATCCTAAAGTTTAAAATTAATGTTTATTTATCAGTCACAAGTAGGTTTGCATTAACACTGCAATGAAGTTGCTGTGAAAATCCCCTAGTTGCCACACTCCAGCACCTGTTTGTGTACATTGAGGGAGAACTTAGCATGGCCAATGCACCTAATCCACACATCTTTGGGCTGTGGGAAGAAAATCACATAGACATGGGGAGAACATGCAAACTCCACATAGACAGTAACCCAAGCCAGGCGCTGTGAGGCAGCAGTGCTAACCACTGTGCCACCATGCCATCTTTATGGATAGCTCCATAGATAGCGTAGAGTTTGTGCTGACCATTAAATCTTCCTGTCACTTTATCAACATCAGCAAGGTTGATTTGAATGGAAACCATGGTCATTGGCACTAATAATTCTGTTGCTTGCAGGGCATTTACTTGGAACATTGTCAGCAAATTCACCAGTGCTGTTCTGCATGTTGGTTTTTATTTATTTGCTGACTTTGTTCAGAAATTGGATTTTTTTATGCAGGCATTTTGCACTTGGAACGGTGGCCACCAAAAAGCGAGAGACAGAGAGAGAAATGACTGCTGGTAGGACCATTAAATTTTTTTTATTCATTTATGGGACACGGGCATTTCTGGCTGGTCAGCATCTTTTGCCCATCGCTAGTTTCTTTTAAGAAGATGGTGATGAGCTGCCTTCTTAAATCGCTGCAGTCCATGTGCTGTGCATCATCCCACAATGCCATTAGGGAAGGAATTCTAGGATTTTGACCCAGCGACTGAGATATATTTCCAAGTCAGGACAGTGAGCGGCTTGGAGGGGAATTTGCAGGTGGTGGTGTTCCCATGCAACTGCTGCCCTTGTCCTTCCAGATGGAATTGGCCACGGGTTTGGAAAGTGTTGTTTAAGGATCTTTGATCATTTGCTGCAGTGCATCTTGTAGATAGTACACACTGCTGCTACTGAGCGTTGGTGGTCGAGGGAGTGGATGTTTGTGTGTGTGTTGCCAATCGAGCAAGCTGCTTTGACCTGGATGGTATCAAGCTCCTAGAGTGTTGCTGGAGCTGCACCCATCAGGCAAGTGGGGAGATTTCCATCAGACTCCTGACTTGTAGATGATGGATAGGCTTTGGGAGTTAGGAAATTAAATTAAATAAGTTAAAGAAAATTTAAAATCTATAATAGAATTACATTGGCTTGGCTGTAAAATGGTCAAAAGATAACTTAAGGTGAAATACATTATAATAATATGATAAATGTTTGTAATAGCCTATCAGAGAAGCTGCATGCCAAGATTGGTGAACTCAGTATTAAAGAGATTAATGTCAATGGTCTGATTGGTCTTTGGTATTGTTACTGTTCCTATTCTCAACCTGTCTTTTAACAATGTTTTCAACTAAAGGTTTACAGAAGTATCAAACTTCACTGGGGTGCTGGAATGTTAATTTCTGCAGCCTCAATGAGTAACTGGAACAAGATGCCAGAGGCAGGAGTAGAGGTCGGTACAATATTGTCCTTTAAAAAACATTTAGACAGTTACATGAGTAAGATGGGTATAGAGAAATGTAGACCAAATACGGGCAAGTGGGACTAGCTTAATGGTAAAAACGGGGCGGTATGGACAAGTTGGGCCGAAGGTCCTGTTTCCAATTGTAAATCTCTCTGACTCTATGACTCTCTTGCAGAGGCAAGTGTCATGATACATTTAGAACCATAAAGATTTTTATTCTGTCCAACATTGAATCAACACCCATTTGTCATGTCTTTTTTTCCCCATTGAGTTCAAAAATATCTCCCGCCCCCCCCTCAACACCCCCCTACACCCCCCAGTCTTTTTTACTCAAACTCCCATTTTTCTTCCAAAAGCACAACGAACAAAATAGATATTTCTTTGAGATTTTGCTGTTACTTACTGTTGTGTAGCCAGCTTGTGAATGTGAATGTACAGTTCTGGACGTCAAACGGGAAGTTGTAGATATCCAAGCTACAAGCGGTGACTACCTGGATGGGCTTGTAATTCTTCACCTGGCCTTCATAGTCAACATAAATGTACGGGATATCAGGTGATTTACCTACATCAACGCTAAGAAAATACATGTTTAGTTTATTATCAGTTCAAAGATGTGTGGGTTAGGTAGATTGGCCATGCTAAATTGCCCTTCAGTGTTGGAAGGAACGAGTTAAGGTAAATACAAGGAATTATGGGGATAGACCTTGGTGGGATTGTGGTCAGTGCATCCTTGATGGACCGAATAGCTTCCTGCTGTACTGTAGGATTCTATTATTGTCACAAGTAGACTTTAACACTGCAAGTAAGTTATTGTGAAAATCCCCTCGGCACCACACTCCTGGCATCTGTTCAGGTACACTAAGGGAGAATTTAACATGGTCAATGCTTCTAACCAGTGAGTCTTTTGGACTGTGGGAAGAAACTGGATCATCCAGAGGAAACCAACAGAGACAATGCGCTGATTTCACTCAGGTTGTGACCTAAGCCGGGAATCGAACCCAGGTCCCTGACGCTGTGTGGCAGCAGTTCTAACCACTGTGCCACCTTGCCATGCCACCACCATTGCAACGCCACAAGGACTAGTTGAAGTGAATTTGAAACACAGGTCGATGTTGAAAGGAATAGGAGGATATGGTGATGGAGCGAGATAAAGTAGGGTGGATGGAGGTACATGGAGTATACACTTCAACATGGTTAGGTCAAATGGCCTGCTTCGGTGTTGACGATCTCACATAACTTTATGTGATAACGAAGAAGAAATTCTCAATTTATATTGGGAAAATTTAGAGCCATTCCCCTAAAGACCAACAACTGGTTAAGTTTAGGCTGAAGTGAAAAGATTCACACACCAGAAGTTGTAAGCATAATATAATAGCTGACAGTAAATTTGTCTAAAACCTTTATTACTTTCTGTTATTCACACTTTCATTTAACAGTTAATGCCGAATTGTTAACAACCTTAAGACAAGAAGACCAACTGGTTGTTGGTGAATTCAGTGCATGATATTAAAATTGTTACAAAGTTTATGAGGAACTGCAGAACCATTGGGTATCCTTTCCCAGTTGTGAGATCGAGTGAAATTCAATGGAAATATGCTTTCAATTTCTGTCTATTTCAATGTAACTTTGTAATTGGCTGCTCAAAGATGAATGAGAAAAGCTAGGCTTGATCTGCTGGCCAATGTTATTCCATTTTTCAACTCCGTACACCTCGACCCAAGAATGGCAAACACAGGCGAGAATTCATGGTACGACACAATGCATTTATTAGAGAAAGACAAAACAGCCAAAGATGTTTGATATGAGCAATAATTGGGCACAATTTGGCATCGATGTGAAGACAGGTGGTCACAAAGATAGATTACATAAGAAACCTACAAAGGCAGGAAGAATGAAGAGATTTAGTGATAGAATTTCAGAGGTTAGGCCCCTGTCAGCTCGAGGCATGACCATTGCTGTAGAACAATGCGCATAACGATGCATTCAAAAGAGCAGAATTGAAGGAATGTAGAGTTCTCGAAGGGTTAAGAAGCTGGAGGAGGTTACAGAGATGTTTCTGTGTCTCAACACTTTTATGTTCAGGTGCCATATTCAACTTTCTATCTCCTGATTTCTTTTTGGGAATTACTGTGGAAGATTATGGAAACACTCTGTTTCAAGACTGCTATTCCTCATAGTTCTCACCAAATCCTGGATAAAGTGGGATGTGAAGTCAAAGTACAAGTTCTGAAGTTTTATTTGATTGTGACAAAAAAAAATCATTAAAATATAGACAGATATAGACTAAGGGCAGGAAGAAGGGATTAGTTTAATTTAGCGTTGTGGCACAACATCTTGGGTTGAAGGGCCTGTTCCTATGCTGTACTGTTCTATGTTCTATGTTCTATATTGAATAACTAATGTGCTCAGAGCATAAGGTGAGAAGGATGTTGGATCTGAATTAAAACAAAATCAGACTTTTTTGCAATTAGAGTTTGAAAACTATCATTGAATACATATAAATTACCTGGAGGAAAATGTGAGTAGTTGCATTAGTAAATTTGTGAGTGACACGAAGATTAGTGGAGTTGCTGATAATGCCAGGGATTGTCAGAGGATTCAGTAGGATGCAGTTGGATCGGAGATTTGGACATAGAAATGGCAAATGGAGTTTAATCCAGACAAATGTGAGGTGATGCATTTTGGAGAGTCAAATTTGGAGGGTGAATTATATTGTGAAATGCAGAAGTCTTGGAAATATTAACATACTGGATGTGCAGGTCTACAGCTCCCTAAAACTGGCAACACAGATGATTAAGCACAAGATGATTAAGAAGGCCTATGGCATACTTGCCTTCATCAGCCGGGGCATTGAGTACAAGAGTTGGGAAACTATGATGTAGCTTATATAAAACCTTGGCTAGGCTGTTTTTGGAATATTACATGCAGTTCTGGTGACCAAACTACCAGAAGGATGTGGAAATTTTGGAGATAATGCAAAGAAGGTTCACCAGGATGTTGCTTGGTCTCCAGGGATTTTAGCAATGAGGAGAGATTGAATAAGCTAGGATTGTTTTCACTGGAAAGACAGAGGCTGAGGGCAGATCTGATGGAGATTTTCAAAATTATGAGAGACATTGATAAGGTGGATAGTCAGAGGCTTTTTCCCAAGGTGGAAGTGGCAATTAAAAGGCAACACAGGTTCAAGGTGAGGGGAGAAAGTTTAAGAGAGATGTGTGGGGAAAGGTTTTCATGCTGAGAGTGGTGGGTTCCTGGAATGTGCTGCCAGAGGAGGTGGTGGAAGTAGGCACATTGGCAACATTTGAGAGGCATCTGGATACTTGAATAGAAAGGAAATAGAGGGATGCGGACCACGTAACGGCAGGTTTTTATAGTTTAGTTAGAGCATCATGAATGGCATGGAATTGGAGGGCCGAATGGCCTGTTCCTGTGCTGAGCTTTTCTTTGTTTTTTGATCTTTGTTTGCATCCACTATGCTTGTCTGATTCAATGAAGTCCTTGGAACGAACCTGAGATATTTGCTGTAGTTTTTTTTTTCCTACTGTTACTTTAATAATAAGATTACTTACAATTCATTGATTAAAATATCCGGCACCCAGATGTTTGCAGTGGGAATGGATATCTGCTTGATATCATCAAAGTCCTGGGGATTCCACACCAAGAATTCATCCGTCCAAATCTGAAAGATATTGAGCAATGTGTTTCTCTAGGTTTATGCAGTATCCCATACAGGTATTCTACCTACAATGTAAGTGAGCGGTTGACCTATTTTTACTGAGATATGGACCCCAACATTCAGATAATTCAAATGTATATATAGTAAAAATATCCAAACTTGTGAATATTCAATTGAAAAAAAAGCAGATTTTAGTCTAAGCTGATCGGTGAGATTTGGTTTAGTATGAATGTTGAATGTTAATTTAGACAAATGTGAGGTGATGCATTTTGGTAACTTGAACAAGGGCAGTATTTACTCAGATAATGGTAGATCGCTGGGGAGAGTTACAGAACAAAGGGGTATATGTTGATAGCTCCTTGAAAGTGGAGTCACAGTTGGACAGAGTGGTGAAGGTGGCATTTGACATGTTTGATTTCATTGATCAGAACATCAATCAAACAGGAGTTGGTGTGTCTTGTTGAAGTTGTATAAGACATTGGAATACCGTGTGCAATTCTGGTCACCCTATTGTAGAAAGGTATTATTAAACCAGAAAGAGTGCAGAAAAGATTTATTAGGATGCTACCAGGACTTGATGGATTGAGTTATAAGGAGAGGCTGAATAGACCGAGACTTTTTTCTCTCTAGCGTAGGAGGCTGAGGGGTGACCACATAGAGTCTATAAAATAATGAGGGACATAGACAAGGTAGATAGTCAGTGGTAGGGGAGGTCTAAAACTAGAGGCATAGGTTTAAGGTGAGAAGAGAGAGATACAAAAATGTCGAGAGGGACAATTTTTTCACACAGAGGGTGGAACAATCTGCCAGAGGTAGTAATAGAGGTGGGTACAATTTTGTCTTTTAAAAAGCATTTAGATAGTTACATGGGTACCGTGGCTATAGAGGGATATGACCCAAACACAGGCAATTGGGATTAGCTTAGGGGTTTCAAAAGAAAAGGGCAGCATGGACAAACTGGGCTGAAGGGCCTGTTTCCATGCTATATAAACCTCGAGGACTTTTTACTCTGTGAAGCTGTTGCAGTGAGTCTTGACTCTCTGCCTTCAAAAGAAAGTTTGTTCAATCTCTGGATGGGGCAGAATCATAGAATCCTACAGTGCAGAAAAAGGCCATTCAGCCCATCGAGTCTGCACTGACCAGGATCCCACCCAGGCCCTATCCCCACAACTCCATGCATTTACCCAAGTTATTCCCCTTTACTTTGAGGGGCAATTTAGCATGGCCAATCCACCTATCCTGTGAAGCGATGGACTCCTGATTTAAACAAAATTCTACTTCTTGTTTTCTTAACCTAATGCTCCAATTGCAATCAAATTTCACATTCTTACCTGTCGATACCAGATGTAGGTGGTTAAGACTTGATTTTTCTCATCCTGAAATTAGACAAATCACAACATTAACCACAGAGATGTTATTAGTTATGTGAAGTGGGGGTGATCTATCAATACATGTTATCCCAACATTGTGTTCAGCTCCAGAACAAGTGGGTGTTTTGAATTGTGTGTGCATGTCCTTGATCTGTGTTTTGTGCGTGTTTGATTGATATTAGGCTTAAACATAGGAATAAAATGCCACTCAGTCTTTTGAGCTTGTTCCGCAGTTCAACTATATTATGATCTCAAATCTGCCTTTGATCATATCCCTTGCCTAAAACTTTTGACAGTCTAAATTACCTCAGCACTCAGAGGTTGGGATTATATGATCTCGCTTGGACAAGGCTCATAAAATCCCACTCAAGATCAGCGAAGAATTCCATTCTGCGAACCACATTCCGGGGCGGGACGTGCCGGTAAAATTCCGACCACAGTGTTTTTGGGGAGGGAGTTCAGATTTCCATACCTTTTGCGTGAACAAGTCTTTCCTGGTTTCATCTCCAACTCAAACTATCTGCTGTCTTGTTTAGGTCTCCATCAAACAGAAAAATTAGTTTCTTTATTTGTCACGTTCGATCCATAGATCAAATCACTCTTCAATTTCCAATACTCTAAGGCATAAGAATCAAGCTTAAGTCACCAGTCCTCATTATTGAACTGTTTAATCTATGGTGAATCTGCACAGTACTCTTGCTAAGGCCAATGTGCATTAATCCGAAGTGAATACAGAGGTCGGAATTTTACCGCAGCACACTGACTAAAATTTACACAGGCGAGACTCGCAGAATGGAATTCTCTGTTGGCCTCGGGCGGGATTTTACAAGCCTTGCCCCAGTGAGGTCATTAATTCCCAGCCAGTTACTCCAGATGGGGACCGGTTAAGGTTTTATACAACTGAAACATAACTCCTCTCCTCTATATCTTAGCCCTCAGTAAACAGTATTTTATTCCACATTTTCAAAGTTTTTGTTCCTTTGATTTTAATTATTGCGGTATGAATAATGAAGAAAAATTATTGGTTTTACAAGATCTACTCACATGTGTTTCATTTGTGGACCCTCTGTCTCCCAGTTAGGAATTCGTTAAAGCAATTCTTAGCAGCAGGATGCAGAGCAGAGATCTCACAGTGATTACATTTACAGTTTCAGGAATGTAGGCATTGCCAGAGAGAGGCTTAAATTTAGTACTTATTCCTAGTTAGAACTGCCAGCTTGCTAGGTCATGTCAAGAGTGGACAGTTAAGAGTCAATCGCATGTGGCACTGGAATCACATACAAAGTAAGTGGTGAAGCATATGAGGTTTCCTTCCCTAAGGGACATCTGTAAATGGGACTGGATGCAGGGATGTTGTTTCCTCTGACTGGGAGGTCCAGAACAATGGGTCACAGTCTCAGGACACAGAGGATGCTATTTAGGACTGAGATGAGGAGAAATCTCTTTACTCAGATGGTGGTGAACTTGCAAAATTCTCTACCACAGAAGGTTGTGGAGGTCAAATCACTAAATATATTTTAAAACAAAATAGATAGATTTCTAGAACCTAAAGGCATCAGGGGATATGGGGAGAGTGTGGGAGCATGGTGTTAAGATAAGGAAACAGCTATGATTATATTGAATGGTGGAAAAGGCTTAAAAGGCATAATTGCCCACTCCTGCTCCTGGTTTCAATGTTTCTTACCCCTTCAACTAAACAAGGGGATTGATGAAATAAAGCTTCATCAAAACAGAGGGATTGCTTTGGATCTTTATCACGGTGGTACGGTGGCACGGTGTTTAGCACTGCCGCCATACATTGCTAGGGACCCAGGTTGAATTCTGGCCTCAGGTCACTATCTGTTTGGAGGCTGCATGTTCTCTCTGTGTCTGCATGGGTTTCCTCTGGGTGCTTCGGTTTCCTCCCAGAGTCCAAAGATGTGCTGCCTAGGTGGATTGGCCATGCTAAGTTAACACTAGTGTCAGGGGATTAGCAGGGTAAATATGAGGGGGTAACGGGGATTGTGGTCAGTGCAGACTCGATGGGCCAAATGGCCTCCATCTGCTGTGCAGGGATTCTATAAAAAGCCAATTTAGAAATTGCTGAAACTTAGACAACATGGTACAGGGCCCAAATATGTTGTGAGTACATACCACATTTAGGATCGCATACACCATAAAATCAATGGCCACTGTTGTTGTTTTCCTCCAGTCCCGTACGGGGCGAACTCCCTTGGAATAATTGGCCATGAGGTAGTTGGAGAGTTGGAGTAAACCTGGTGTGAGGCTCGCTGTTTGGTTTTCGCTTCTCCGTCCTGGAAGAATAATTGCTGGTTTTGGTATTTGCAGAGGTATCATTCAAGAAAAAAAGAAGTTGAACAAGGGAAGAAAATCGAAGGATTGTGAGGAGAGAGCTGGGGAATGAAGTGAACATCACTGGTTTTCAAAGGAGCTAGCCCAGATTTGATGGGCTACTTTATAAGACCCTTGTCAGACCCCACTTGGAGTATTGTGTGCAGTTCTGGTCGCCTCACTATAGGAAGGACGTGGAAGCTATTGAGAGGGTGCGGAAGAGGTTTACAATCCAGGCAACTGGGGGCAATTGCCTGGATTGGGGGGCATGCCTTATGAAGATAGGTTGAGAGAGCTAGGTCTCTTCTCTCTGGAGAGACGAAGGTTGAGAGGCGACCTGAAAGAGGTTTATAAGATGTTGAGAGGGATAGATAGAGTGGATTCTCGGAGACTATTTCCCAGGGCTGAAATGGTCGCTACGAGAGAACACAGGTTTAAGGTGCTGGGGGGCAAGTACAAAGGAGATGTTAGAGGTAAGTTTTTCACTCAGGGGGTGGTGAATGAATGGAATCGGCTGCCATCAGTGGTGGTAGAGGCGAACTCGCTGGGGTCTTTAAGAGACATCTGGATGAGTACATAGGATTGGAAGTTACAGATAGTTCTATGGCCTGGTAAGTATAGATATGATCGGCACAACTTGTGGGCTGAAGGGCCTGTTTGTGCTGTAGTGTTCCATGTTCTATGTTCTAAAGGCCTCATTCTGTGAATGAATGATACATGTCTTCCTTGAGCTGACCCAAAGCCCTTCGGTCTTTTAAGTACTTTTTTTAAGTCGTTGCTGTCTGCTACAATGCAGGAAATGTAGCAGGCAATTCGTGCACAGCAACAGCAGAATAATGACCTGACCATCTGCTGTAGTGATATTGGTGATGTAGAGATGCCGGCGTTGGACTGGGGTAAACTCAGTAAAAGGTTTGGCAACACCAGTTTTAAATCCAACCGATTTGTTTGATAGTAAATCTGCTAGCTTTCGGTGTTTGTGCCTTCGTGAAGCGAATGAGGTGTTCTGGTCTCCAAAAGCACCCACATCAGCACAGACAGTTTGTACTGATATGTGTGCTTTTGGAGACCAGAACACCTCATTCGTCTGACGAAGGCACAAACGCCAAAAGCTAGCAGATTTACTATCAAATAAATCGGTTGGATTTAAAACTGATGTTGCCAGACCTCTTACCGTGATATTGGTGAACAGATGAGTAATTATGTGAATTCAAACATATGATTTAAATATATTCAAATCTGATTTAATTTGATTTGATTTATTGTCGCATGGATTAGCACACAGTGAAAAGTATTGTTTCTTGTGTGCTATACAGAGAAAGCATACTGTACATAAAGAAGGAAAGGAGAGAGTGCAGAATGTGGTGTTACAGTCATAGCTGGAGTGTAGAGAAAGATCAACTTAATGTGTGGTGGGACCATTCAAAGTCTGATGGCAGCAGGGAAGAAATTGCTCTTGAGTCAGTTGGTTTGTGATCTCAGACTTTTATATCTCTTTCCCGATAGAAGAATGTGGAAGAGAGAATGTCCAGGGATGCGTGGGGTCCTTAATTATGCTGACTGCTTTTCTGAGGCAGCAGGAAGTACAGACAGAGTAAGGGATGAGAGGTTGGTTTGCGTGATGGACTGGGCTATGTTCATAGCATGGTGCAACACTCAAGGGGCATTCTGTTTATCTTGCCTTTTCTAATTCTTTGTAAAGCTAACTAATTAACTCTCTGTCCTGCTCTTGACCCCTTCCTCTGAAATCATTTTCCTTTCAAGTATTTCTCCAATTCCCTTTTGAATATTATTGTTTTCTTCTAAATTCGTTCAAGCCATATGGACTTCACTCGTTAGACCAGCATTCAATGTCCATCCCATTTTTTTGGAGCAGAGAAGACTAAGGGAGGACATGATTGAGGTGTATAAGATTGAAGGGTATAGACAGGGTGAATAAGGAGCAACTGCTCACCTCCACTGAGGGGCCCATCATAAGAGGGTACTGTTTAAGATGAGGGGCAGGAGATTCAGAGGGGACTTGAGAAAATATCTTTTTGCCTAGAGGATGATGGGAATCTGGAATGCACTACCTAATAAGATAATGGAGGCTGGAAACCTTATGACCTTTAAGAAGTATTTGGTTGAGCTCTTGAAACATCATAACATTCGAGAATATGGAGCAAGTGCTGGAAAATGGGATTTTACTGGTAGATGTTGTTGGTGCAGATATGATAGGCTGAAGGGTCTTTTCTGCAATGTACAGCTCTATGACTATGATTCTGTTTCTAATTGCCCTTCAGAAAGAGGCAGTGAAATGTTTTCTTGAACTGGTGCAGTCCATGTGGTGTAGTACGTCCATAGTGCTGGGGATGGAGTTCCAGGATTTTGACCCAGTGATAGTGAAGAAACGGCCATGTATTTCCAAGTTGGGATGGTGAGTGGCTTGGAGGGAAACTTTGATGTGTTTGCTGTTCTTGCTCTTATATAAGTCATGGATTTAGAAAGTGGATGTTGCATATTTATCTACAGCAAACACCCTCAAATCTTCATTTCCTGCACTGATTTAGAGATTGTTACACTGGAGCAGCCATGTGTGGTGTTTTGAAAATATCTGTTTGACAACATTTTAGGATGGGTTAACCTAATTGACATTGAGCACTTGAGGCTCAAATTAATGGAAAAAGTAGCCAAGTTTTCTATATCTTCAACCTGGCCAATGCAATAATCCCGAACAGTAACTGTGGCGATTAGATAAATGTCCTCAACAAATTGTCAAGGTGACTATTCCATATTTTAGAGTTTAATGACAGTTCATTAATATTCTTACAAATAGGGTCACAGAGCGTCTGTTAACTTATTATTTTTAGCTCAGGATAACTGAAAGCAGCTAGAACGATAAATATTCAGAATATTGGAATAACTTACTACAAGGTACAGCAGAAGGCTAGCATGGTGGCAGAGTGTTTAGCACTACTGTCTCACGGGTTCAATTGCAGCCTTGGGTAACTGCCTGCGTGGAGTTTTCGTGTTCTCCCCGTGACTGCATGGGTTTCCTCCGGTGCCCCCTACAGTCCAACGATGTGCAGGTTAGGTGAATTGGCCATGCTAAATTGCCCCCTTAGTGTCCCAAGGTGAGAGGGATTGGTGGGGTAAATATGTGGGGTTATGGGGTTAAAGCATGGATGGGATGCTCTATTGGAGAATCAGTCCAGTTGGGTGGTTGAATGCAGCATAAAGTCCTCTTTATGTCCATTTTGAATTCTGAAGACCACATTTTACCTTCTCACTTATTGTGCCATCACGCCACTCAAATTGAGAATAAGTTGAACAAGGTTTAAAGTGGGCTGTCAATTGAATATCATCCGTTGTCCACTCCCATTGACACCAACATCACCCCCTCACCCATCTGGTCATTTGCCCCCCCTTTATTCCCCCGCTTTTTCCATCCCAATAGATGGTGCTGAGTATCACTGAGCAGACTGCCAGAGGGCATGTATGCACCATGTCACGAAGCATGCCAGATACCAACTCCTAATGGGTAAAGAGTTTGTGCAGAACATGGAAACTGATCTTTCCAGTGTAGACCATATGGTCAACCCCAACAGTACAGCAATGGTGGGGTTGATGGTTAATAATAGCGAGAGTGAACATTGGCTGTTTTTTCTTCATCTATCTCTGTCACAGCTGATTTATAGGGCCTTAGAGTCATAGAGTTTACAGCACAGAAACAGGCCCATTGGCCCAACATGTCCATGCTGCCATTTTTTAACCACTAAGCTAGTCCCAATTGCCCTTGTTTGGCCCATGTCCCTCTATACCTATTTTACCCATATAATTGTCTACTACTGCCTCTGGTAGCTTGTTTCAGACATTCACCACCCTCTGTGTGAAAAAATTAACCTCAGTACCCTTCTGTATCTCTCCCCTCTCATCTTAAATCCATGCCCTTTAGTTTTAGACTCCCCTACCTTTGGGAAAAGAAGAACAAAGAACAAAGAAAATCATAGCCCTTCAGCCCTCCAAACCTTCACTGACCATGCTGTCCAACTGAATTAAAACCCCCCTCTCTTCTGGGGAACATATCCATCTATTCCCATCCTATTCATGTATTTGTCCAGACATCCCTTAAAACTCAGTATCGTATCCAGTATCTCGCTGGCACAAATTCCAGGCACCCCCACTCTTTGTGTATAAAACTTGCCTCATATATCTCCTTTAAACCTTGTCCCTCACATCTTAAACTTATCCCCCCTAGTAATTAACTCTTCCATCCTGAGAAAAAGCTTCTGACTATCTGCTCTGTCCATGCCCCTCATAAACTTGTAGACTTCTATCAGGTCTCGCCTGTTGCTCCAATGAGAACAAACCGAGTTTCTCCATCCTCTCCTCATAGCTAATGCCTTCCATAGCAGGCAACATCCTGTAAATCATTTCTGTACCCTCTCCAAAACCTTCATATCTTGTTAGATAGAAGTTGATTATCTAGCTGTTCTATGTCCCTCATTATTTTATAGACCTCTATGAGATCACCCCTAAGCCCTTACGCTCCAGGGAAAGAAGTACCAGTCTATCCAGCTTCTCCTTATAATTCAAACATCACATTATAACTAACCCAATACAGGATATGAATGAAACCATTTCACACCAATCAACAGGGGAGCCTTTGGAAGTCTAGTTGTTTCAATTCCCTCCCTTGTTATCTATTTATTATTATTGGAGTGAAGTTGTAGTTCATGTACCAAATGGATCAATGGTTTTTGGAAGAAAGAAACTGTCTCGAAATTGATAGCTACAGAAACAGATCCTGAAATATTAAACTCCGTTGGGAAAATAAATGGATTTGGAGTCTCATTTACTTTTACATTGAAATGTTATATTGATGTCCAATATTGCAGCAAATTTCCAAATCGAAGAAGTGATTGGCTTCATTTCCCTCTAGGGGAGCATTAGTTATATCTTGTGGGGGTAAGGGACCAGAGAAACCATATTGCTTTCGATGCAAGTTTTGTGGAGCAGCTCAAATTATAATGAAAACCATTTTATCAATCATTAGTTGGCCACTTAACTTTTCCAAATGGTTTTATTCAAGTTTATGAAAGGTTTATTCGTTTGTGGGACATGGGCATCACTGGCTGGCCAGCATTTATTGCCCATCCCTGGTTGCCCTTGAGAAGGTGATGGTGAGCTGCCTTCTCAAATCGCTGCAGTCCACGTTCTGTGGGTTGACCCACAATGCATTAGGGAGAAAGTTCCAGGCTTTTAACCCTGTGACTGCAAAGGAATGGAGATATTTTTTCAAATCAGGATGGTGACTAGCTTGGAGGGGCAATAGCAGGAGGTGGTGTTCCCATTTATTTGCTGTCCTTGTCCTGCTAGATGGGAATGGTCGTGGGTTTGGAAAGTGCTTTGGAAGTTTCACCAAGGATCTTTGGTGAATTGCTGCAATGCATCTTGTAAATAGTACACACTGCTGCTACTGAGCTTCAATAGTCCATACAGAACGATTGCCATCTTCAGTAACAACGTCTGCTGGACAAACCCGAAGCTAAGATTCCAGACAAGCTCAAGTGTTTCAATCTAAACTCGAGAGCCAATTTTACATTCATCCGTAGTTGAAAAATCACTCTCAATTCTCTATACAAAGTGTATCCAGGACACATCAGATAGTGTCAGCCGTGGCTTAGCTGCTAACACTGGTGCATGAGAAACAGAAGATTCTCCAACCTTGTCCATGGCTGGGGTTCTCCAGGCTTGCTGCTGTGAATGGAAATCTGGCTTTGTGCCACATTCTCCATTCTCGCTGGGTACAGAATCCAATATTGGAGAACTGAAGCCATTAGCACAAAACCTATGCCGACCTTCCAATGCGGCACTGAGAGAGGTGCCGTCTTTTTAGGTGGATGTAAAAGAATTGATAATACTACTTCCAGGAAAAACAATGGAATTCTTCTCAGCGTCCTGGTCACAACCAAAAACTGAGAATCTAGTTGTAATCACACTGCTGTTTTGGGAGCTGCTTTACACAAATTGATGTTCTTTCTTTTTTAAAGAGGCTCAGTGTATGCATATTCAATTATTATATAATGGACCAGAAATCATGCCAACTTCATTCACATTTTTCTGCTCCTCTGAGTTTACTACAGATTTGTTACCACTGACTCATCCCAGTTATTTAGTGTTTCATTTCTGAATTCAATGAGATAATAATGGATCTGGTCTCTCACTGGGCAGGTCAAGTGCTGCCAGATTTTCACTATTATTGCTGTGTGATAACCAGAAACATAATGGTCCTTCCTTGCAAGAAAGCCCTTCGAATCATAGAATCCCTCCAGCGTAGAATGAAACCATTTGGCCCATTGAGCTTGTACCAACCACAATCCCTTGCAGGCCCTATCCCCGTAACACCACATATTTATCCTACTAATCCCCCTGACGCTAGGGTCACTTTAGCATGGCCAATCCACCTAACCTGCACATCTTTGGACTGTGGGAGGAAACCAGAGCAACAGGAGTAAACCCATACAGACACAAGGAGAATGTACAAACTCCACACAGGCAGTGACCTGAGGCTGGAATTGAACCCAGGTCACTGGCGGTATGAAGCCTGATGTGAAGATGCCGGAGTTAGACTGGGGTAAACATAATAAGAAGTCTCACACCACCAGGTTAAAGTCCAACAGGTTTATTTGGTAGCAAAAGCCACAAGCTTTCAGAGTGCTGGCCACCCCTGCATCAGTTGAATGGGAGTTCTAATCACAAGCAGGGCATATAAAGATACAAACTCAATTTACAAAATAATGATTGGAATGCGAGTCTTTACAGGTAATCAAGTCTTAAAGATACAGACAATGTATGTGGAGAGAGGGTTAAGCACAGATTAAAGAAATGTGTATTGTCTCCAGCCAGGACAGTTAGTGAGATTTTGCAAGTCCAGACAAGTCGTGGGAGTTACAGATAGTGCAACATGAACTCAAGATACTGGCTGAGGTTGTCCTTGTGGGTGTGGAATTCTGCTCAGCGACTCTGCGCTGTTGTAAGTCATAAAGGCCGCCTTGGAGAATGCTTGCCCGCAGGTCAGAGACCGAATGCCCATGACTGCTGAAGTGTTCCCCAACAGGAAGAGAACAGACTTGCCTGGTGATTGTCGAGCAGTGTTCATTCATCTGTTGTTGTAGCGTCTGCATCATCTCCCCAATGTACGTTGCCTCAATGAATGATCTCAACCAGATCTTGGGTTCATGTCACACTATCTGTAACCCCCACGACTTGCCTGGACTTGCAAAATCTCACCAACTATCCTATCTGGAGACAGCACACATTTTTTTCACCTGTGCTTAGCGCTCTCTCCACTCACATTGTCTGTACCTTTAAGACTTGATTACCTGGAAAAACTCACATTCCAACCATTATTTTGTAAATTGAGTTTGTGTCTTTATATGCCCTGTTTGTGATTAGAATTCCCACTCATGTGACAAAGGGGCAGCTAGTGTTCTGAAAGCTAGTGGCTTTTGCTACCAAATAAACCTGATGGACTTTAACCTGGTGTTGTGAGACTTCTTACTGTGAGGCAGCAGTGCCACTGTATTGTCTCACTTCATAGAAAACACAGAAACCCTACAGTGCAAAAAAAAAGGCCATTGGGCCCCATCGAGTCTGCACCGACCACAATCCCACCCAGGCCCTACCCCCATATCCCTACACATTTACCTGCTAATCCCTCTAACCTACACATCTCAGGATACTAAGGGGCACTTTTAGCATAGCCAATCAACCTAACCCGCACATCTTTGGACTCTTATGCGAACCATTTCAAGATTGAGAACTCAGAGTGAGGAATGGAATGAAATCATCCATCCTACCAAAATCCATCCTACCAAACTGTAGTTTGCTGTGCTGAAAGACAGGGCAGGATTTTCTGGCCTCACTCGCCCCAAGACCGGAAAATTCTCCTGAGAGCAATAGACCTTTGCATGATCCATATCCTGTTCTGCTGTAAGAACTGGAAAAATTCTGGTGACTGTCTCCTCACTCTTAAATCATAGAAGACAGCTGACCTTCTGGTAAATCCATTTGTCATTTTTGTTTGGCAGACATTTCTTTAGAATGTTTTCATTTTTATTCCGTTCTATTCTGGCATCAACACAATTTAAGGACATTCTAAGAAATGCACGGTAACAATTCTGCTTGAGTTGCAGATAGTTTTCATCGGTTACAGTAAAAATGACTATCAAACAATATAAATATAAAGGATTCCTTCAGGACATTTATTGTGAAAGTACACCGCAATACGTAATCTGTAGCTTTGAGGACCTTCTGTCCAAATCCTCAGTGATTGTCATGGAGAGAGCTACCAAAACTGGCTTATTTATCAAGAAAACATTATTGCCCTGACAGAGAGGGACACCAGTGTACCATTTGCGGTCTCATATCATCACGCTACCTTTCAATTTATCCTGTCAATAGGCAATCATGAATAGCCCATTTAAATTTTAGGTCATGCAATGGAGTTACATAGCCGTCAACACTGGTTTTTACTAACCTACGCAACATGTTATCAAGGCACCCAGAGCAATAATTTACATTTAAATAAGGCATGGCCTGTGAAAGAAACGTTTCCAGGATATTCAGCATGGTAAACGGTAAAAGTTAAAGGAGCAGCCATTGAAATTTGATTTCAAAGGAACAATAAAGATTGATGTACCTTCAGAAAGCGTCAAAGCCACCAGGATCAAAGGAGTAGTTGCCCAGAACCAGTAGGAACTCATGTTGCCTTTTCTATCTCCTCTGGGCAATGTTAAACAGATACTTTCTTAGGCAATAGCGTCTGTGGAGCAGTGTATTGCAGGTGGATCCAAAGCTGTCTGGGACAACCTTGTGATCCTCTCTCTTCATTAAGACTGAGTTCAACTCAAATCTGTGGGTGATTTTTTCTCCCCTCATGTTTTGGCAGTTGAGGATGATTAAGTGATGGTGTAATTGGATGTGAAGGCAGATCTGCATTGGGTTTCAGACGGGCTGATGTCATTCCTGCGGTCTGACTTTATTGTACAGCCGGAGAGTGCTGATGATTCCTGTAACAACAACAAGCTCACAGCACAGGAACCAAGATAGAAATCACATTCAAATAAAATTGGAAGCAGATAGACGTAAAAGCAAATGGGCAAAAGATAGAGCAATGACATTTAATGCATTATGATATGGTCAACGTGCTAATTTATGTGGATAATTCCTTATTTCTTGATGGTCTAAATATTGAAAATGTAATCGATTTGTAGGTCTTTTTGCTCATCAATTGATTATGTAATAAACCAGGGAGCCAATTATTCATACAGTTTATAGTTTTATAATTATCATAGAACCATAGAATCTACAGTACAGAAAGAGGCCATTTGGCCCATTGAGACTGCACTAACAACAATCTTCATAACCTCACATATTTACCCTCCTGGGTCCCCCAACACTAAGGGGCAATTTAACGTGGCTAATCAACTTAAGCCGCACATGTTTGAAGCGTGGGAGAAAAGTGGACACCCTGAGGAAACACACGCAGACATGGGCCAGAATTTTACCTGCATGCCCACTCTGATTCCAGGGGCGGGCGAGGCTCGGAGAATGGCATCTCCATTGGCCCCAGGTGGAGGGAGGGATCGTATGAACCTCGGGCAAACATGCCAGTAAAACTCTGTCTGGGGAGAACATATAAACTCCACACTGACAGTGAGAATTGCTGATGCTGAGGGAAGAAGTGGAAACTAATGCCCAGGGTTAAAGGTGTCATTGTTACATCGCGGACACCTTACCTGTTGCTCCATATTTCATGGAAAAGGGATGTTTCTCTTTCAACCAAATTTATCCTATTGTCAACATTTTGCAAGAAATGATTTATATTACTTCAGTCCTGCAGGAGCAGGTTGTATTGAGGAGTAGGGGAATAGTTTGTTGGAGGGACGGGGGTGGGGGGGGGAAGCAAGAAACAAGAGAGGGCTTAATCCAATTGCCCAGTAGCTTAGTAATGGTGCTAATGGGTTGGCCTACCTATCTTTACAGTTGGCTTCTATCAATAATGTAATAAAACAGGGCCATTTAGCATCAGGTTTCATATAGAGAGGGAAAATGCAATGATGTGTGTTTATCCGTCTGTACTCTACATTTGATATTTTCCCATAGGAATCTCTTCCCTCAAGGCCGGTTGCAGTTGGGTCTACCAGTAATCAGATTGAATGACTTATAGAAAATTTGTTAAGTAGATCAGCTGTAATCAAATCTTCTTAAAGTGACCAGAAATAAGATCAGTTTCTGGATGAATCGCTGCCAAGATTGAGATTCATACACTTAAAAACCAACACTTCTTATATAAAAAATAATATTAATTAAATTTGTTCCAAAATGTCTGTGAGAATTTTCATTATCAATAACACAAGGAACAGAATGATACTACGGGCAGATTTATAATATCATTTAAATGAATTATTAAATCATTTTCTTTCGATCTCTGGTGTCATATTTAAACTTACTGGCTCCTAAACTTCATTCGATGTATTCTCAACAAAGCAGCAAGTTTTTCTGTTTCCTGTTTTTCTGAAATGGCCCCTTTTTCTTTCCACATTGAGGTGTGAAGAATTATGTAGATAAGAAGGAAAAGACTGATTTTCATTTACCATCTACCCAATTTTTGCCTGAACAATGATCCAATGACATTTGAAATGCACATTTTGACTTTTCCATTGGTGCTAAAGTTCCTGCCTTATGTAAATTTCAGGCATTCTGCTTAAGTATGGTGAGCTGGGCTGCTGCTTTGGTGTAGGGATCCACCTGTAACTTTCAGGTACAAATAGTGGAATGCATCAGTCACAATCAGAGCCATAAAGAGACCAGACACATTTATTGGATTTATTATGATGATTTAGCACCAGAGAGTGTTACAGTGAGAAACAGCTCAGTCAGTCATACATACACACCCTGGTTTGTTTTATTTTAAGTTGTCACCTTTGGATCCAAGGATGATCAGAAGGTTGTGAACTCAATCCTCGCTCCACAGACCTGAGCATAAGATTTGGGCTGAGGCTCCAGCAGGGTACTGAGGGACTGCAGTACTGATGGAGGAGCCATCTTTCAGATGAAAGACAAAACCCTATTAGAGAAGAGCAAGGGAGTTCTTCCTGGCCTGAGGCAGAGGTTGTAGCCCCTGGCTGCTCTTTCACATGGGTGTAAACGTAATAAATCCAATGGCACAATTTCATTGAAGAACAGGGGACCTCTCCACTGAAAGCTGGTCAGTAGTTATTCCTTAATCACTCTCACTAAAACAGATTGTTACTGTCATATCTCTTCTCACATCTAGTGGAACACAAGATAAATTTCATCTGTTCCCACAGTGAATTTTCTCCTGAAACAGGTCATTAGAAATTTGAGGGACACCATTCCACATGAAGCGTGGCTGACCAGGAGCCTCTCCCACTCTTACCGCCAGACATTGACACGTTGAAAGGGTTGATATACTCAACCTGTTTGGCTGCGTGGTTAAAACACCTTCCTTCTCCATTATCTTAGGGTGGAATATGAACCTGGAGCTTCTAATTCAGTTCTAAGGAGGCTACTCATTCTGTCCAAGATCTCCAGATGCTAAAACAAATTATCTGTTCGTTATTATGTAGTTTGGTTTAGCTCATTTGGCTGGATGGCTGACTTGTGATGTAGAATGAGACTAACAGCCCAGGTTCAATCTGTACATCAGATATGGGAAAAGATGTAAACAAGAAAATCCAAAGAAAGAGGGATTTTGTTCTCCCTAACTCAAACCCTGATGGAGCACAATTCACAAATATAATTAGAACATTCCTTTGACCATCAAAGGTTGTGACTCCAGTTACCTCTTACACCCAGTGTCAGTTGACCTGTTGCCTTTCAAATTACCAGAAGTCTGCTGGTAATCATCTCTTAAATTTGCTATGCAACCAATTAAATTGAAAAATGATATCCAAATTGCCTCAATTTACTAGTTCATTATTTTAAATCTGTTTAGTCTTGATTAGATCAGTCCCCGTCTACCTTGCTCAGAAAGTCAGATCGCTGCTCTATCTAGTGAGGAGATGGAAGATTTGCCACGCTGTTCAGAATAGTCAGTATTAAACTGCATGTCATTTTATTTTCTAATTAGAAAAGCCTCGCTTAAAAGTTAAGTAACATCTCCCCCTCCTACTCATAAAACGCTTGGAGTTCAGTGAGAGTCTGGAGAATTTACCTTATTTCATTCTGGACCCTAGGCTGGCATCAGGAAAGTGTTTCGGTTCCACGAATCTGGGCTTAATTCAGGCCCATGGTTTTGAGTCGACAGCAATGACAACAATTTTCATTTTCCAACCCCTGTTCCCTCCAGTCAGCAGGACTAGAATCACAGAATCCCTACAGTGCAGCAGGAGGCCATTCGACCCATCAAACTGTACTGACAACAAATTCACTCTATCCCTATAACCCCACATATTTACCCTGCTAATCCAAAACTAGAATCAATTTAGCACGGCCAATCCACTACGTCCTTGGTCTGTGGGAGGAAACCGGAGCATCCAGAGGAAACCCACGCTGACACGGGCAGAATGTACAAACTCCACGCAGACAGTGACCCAAGCCGTGAATCGAAACTGAGTCCCTGATGCTGTTAAACAATGGTGCTAACCACTCTGCCACTTCTACTGACTGACTACTTCTGTTCCCACTGAAATCCATGGTCTTTTGCATGGCTCACTTGTCCCATTGCCGGAGAACTGGGAACTGTGTGTGGGCCGACTTTGGCTGGACCAGAAGATCCTGCAAATCCCACCTAAAGCATCTTTACCAGAATTAAACTGATCACAGATTTGAACTGAATTTGCTCATGGGAACAAGTGTTGCTGATTAGGGAAATATTTATTGCCCATCCCTAATTGGCCTTGAGAAGGCGATGGTGAATTGTGGCCTTCACAATTCGCTGCAGTCCCTGTGGTGTTGGTACACCTGCTGTACTGCTAAGATAGAAGTTCCAGAATTTTGATGCAATAACAGCGATATATATATTTTCAAGTGAAGATGTGACTGACTCAGAGGGGAAACTCCAGGTGGTGGTGTTTCCCAGTATCTACTGTCCTTTTTTTTATTCATTCATGAATGTGGACATTGTTGCTTTTGTCAGCATTTATTGCCATCCCTGAGGGCATTAATAGTTAACCATATTCCTGTAGCTCTGGAGTCACATGTAATCCAGACAAGGTAAGGACAGCAGATTTCCTTCTCTAAAGGGCATTAGTGAACCAGATTGACTTTTATAACACTCAATGATGTTTCATGGTCATCGTTAGACTCTTAATTAAATCTTTATTGAATTCAACTTCTACAACTTCTGTTGTGATGGGATTTGAACCCAGGATCCTAGAGCATTACCCTGGTTTCTAGATTACTAGGCCAGTGACAATACCACATTACCATTGTCTCTCCATATATATTTCCTTCCAGAATATAGAAACAATGGGTTTGGAAGGTGCTGCCTAAGGAACCTCGGTGAGTTGTTAATTAAAAGTAACGTAGATAATGGCAATACTCTTACCAATTAGAGTACGATTGCCAACAAATTAGCACTCTCATGCAGTATAAATTGTTGTTGCTCTTAGATGTGGTTTTCTTCCAAATCTGTCATGATGAGTGCAAGATGAAAAGTTTCAACAGCATTGTCTCTCTTTCTCAGCAATAATGTAAGCAGTGAGCAGAGAACTGTTGAGTGAATGGGAATTGATACAAGGATACTAAACTGGATGAATTTGACATTTTTGGATAAATAGTTTGTTAGTTTATTGTGATATCCAGTTTAGTTTCAAAAGCTGGTCAATGGATTAATATCGACGCTCAGTTAAAACAAACCCAAGAAGATGACTAAAGTTGAAGTTTATTCATTAGTCACAAGTAACTCTTACATTAACACTGTAATGAAGTTACTGTGAAATTCCCTTGGTTGCCACTGTCTAGATCAGTGCACCTAACCAGCACCTCTTTTGGAATATGGGAGGGAACCACTCAAACTCCACTGTGATAGTGACCCTAGCCGAGAATTGAACCTGGGTTCCTGATGCTGTGAAGCAGCAGTGCTAGCCACTGCCCTACTTAATAAGGAGTTTCTGATGAGCAGCATTGTCCTGCTGTGTTTGCTAATACTGTTATGTTGTTGCCATTCACAAACCAGCCTCAGATCATCTCTTGTTCTCCCCTGACCAATGTCCTGTTTTAAGATTAAAAATCCTGAACAACCGTGATCCTATTGAAAGCAGAGCAGGCTAAAGGGGCCAAATGGCCTGTTCCTGTTCCTATTCCTCTTGGTCTTAGTCACAAAATGGAACAAAATTGCCTTGCAACCAACAGTTAAGCTATACTTCCATTCGAAAAGATGTGACCCTAGGGTGATTTCAGGAAAGTTTTTAAAGCAACATGAAGGACATTGATGAGATGGACCCAGTGTAAATGGGTATCATGTTAAAGGGCCCAAATACCAGAAGAAACAACTTCAAATGGGGAAATTAGAGTCAGATATGTTGTCAACCATTTAACATTCACTGGGTAAAGAATTGTAGCATAAATGCTGAAGTGAGCAGTATTGATGAGTTTGAACAACTATCTATGTGTTTAAATTAAGGCAGCACGCTGGCACGGTGGTTAACACTGCTGCCCCACAGTGCCGGGGATCCGGGTTTGATTCCTGATTTGGGTCACCGTCTGTGTGGAATTCGCACATTCTCCCCATAAGACTCTAAGACAAAGGAGCAGAATTAAGTCATTTGGCCCATCAAGTCTGCTCCGCCATCCAATCGTGACTAACATTTTTCTCATTCCATTCTCCTGTCTTTTCCCCATAACCCCTGATCCTTTTATTAATCAAGAACCTATCTATCTCAGTCTTAAAGATACTCAATCCCTGACCTCCACAAACTTCTGCTGTAAAGACTTCCACTGATTCACAACTTTCTGGTTGAAGAAATTCTTCCTCATCTCTGTTTTAAAGGATCGTCTCTTTAGCCTGAAGGTGTGCCGTTTGGTTCTTGTTTTTCCTATTAATGGAAACATCCTTTCCACGTCCGCTCTATCCAGGCTTTGCAGTTTCATGTAATTTTCATTAAGATCCCCCCCTCATCCTACCCCCCCTCATCCCCCTGAGTACAGACCCAGAGTCTTAACCATTCCTTATACGACAAGCTTTTCATTCCCTATGTCTACGTGGGTTTCCTCTGGAGGCTCCAGTTTCCTCCCACAGTCCAAAGATGTGCGGGTTAGTGGATTAGCCATGCTAAATTGCCCCTTGGTGTTGGGGGACTGGGATGGGATTGTGATTGGTGCAGTCTCAATGGACTGAATGGCCTTCTTCTGCACCTGAGGATTTTATGACTCTATTCCATAAGTAATTGACTCATTCAAGAACTTACCAACTTATCTTTCCAGCTACAGTGGAACCCATTCTTTATTTCAAGCCCACATTTGTCCAGTGATTGCAAAAGATAGGTGGCACGGTGACACAGTGGTTAGCACTGTTGCCTCACAGTGCCGGGGATCCTGATTCAATTCTGGCCTTGGTCACAGTCTGTGTGGAATTTGCTTCTCATGTTTGTGTGGGTTTCTTCTGGGTGCTCCAGTTTCCCCTCACAATCCAAAGGTGTGCGGATTAGATTAACCGGCCATGATAAATTGCATCTTAGTGTCACGGGAATTAGCAGGGTAAATGCATGAGGTTAGGAAAATAGGGCCTGGGTCGGACTGTGGTTGGTACAGATTCGATGGATTGAATGGCCCTCTTCTGTACTTAGGGATACTATTATGTGGAAATGTTTTTTGGGAAAACAACACCAGACTCTGTTGAAATTGACATTGTTATTTTAAAATGTGTTTCGGTACATTTCTGGAGGGAGGAGAAACTGAAAGAAAATCTTGCATTTCTGTAACAGACATACCATAGCATCATACAAACAATGAAGTACTTTTAAAATGTAGTAACGTAGGAAATGTGGCAACTAATTTGCAGAAGCAAACTCCCACAAATAACAATGTGATAATGACCAAACAGTCTGGTTCAGTCAAGGGATAAATATTGACCAAGATTAAGACTGAGGTGAAGAGAAATTTCTTCACCAAGAGAGTGGTGAATCTGTGGCATTCATTACCACGGAAAGTAGTTGAGGTCAAAATGTGGTTTGATTTCAAGAAGAGAAAAGAACAAAGAAAATTACAGCACAGGAACAGGCCCTTCGGCCCTCCAAGCCTGCAGTGACCATGCCGCCCGACTTAAATAAAATCTCTACCTGTCCGAGATGCACATCCCTCTATTCCCATCCTATTCATATATTTGTCAAGGTGCCCCTTATCTGCTTCCGCTACCTCCCCTGGCACCAAGTTTAAGGCACCCACCATCCTCTACATAAAACACTTGCCTCATACATCTTGTTTAAACCTTGTCCCTCTCACCTTAAATCTGTGCCCCCAGTAATAGACTCTTCCACCCTAGAAAAAAGTTTCTGACTATCCACTCTGTCCGTGTCCCTTATAATGTTGTAGACTTCCATCAGATTGCCCCTCAATCTCTGTCATTCCAGTGAGAACAAACCAAGTTTCTCCAACTTCTCCTCATAGCTAATGCCCTCCATACCAGGCAACATCCTGGTAAATCCTGGGGTGGCATAGTGGCAGGCACCTGGGTTCGATTCCTGACTTGGGTCGCTCTCTGTGTGGAGTTTGCATGTTCTCCCCATCTTTGCATGGGTTTCCTCTTGGTGCTCCATTTTCCTCCCACACGCTGAAAGACATGCTGATTAGGTGTGTTGACCCAAAGAGGTGCCAGACTGTGATGACTAGGGGAATTTCACAGTAACCCCACCGCAGTGCCTTACTTGAGACTAATAAATAAATATACCTTCACTTTCTATCTTTTCTGTACTCTCTCCAAAGCCTCCACACTGTTTTGATAGTATGGCAACCAGAATTGAATGTTATATTCCAAATGTGGCCTGATATTAGATAAAACTCGTGGGGCTAAAGGGATCAATGGATATGGGAGGAAGACAAAATCAGGATATTTAATTTAATGATCAACCATGATCAAAATGAATGGTGCAGCAGGCTAGAAGGGCCAAATGCCTACTCCTGCATTTAGTTTCTACGTTTCTATGTAGGACATTAGGGAGATCTCCCGTGCCCTTCATCAAAATAATAAAGTTTGAAGTTTATTTATTACTCACAAATAAAGCTTACATTAACATTGCAATGAAGTTACTGTGAAAATTCCCTTGTTGCCACTCTGGTGCCTGTTTGGGTCAACCATTGGACCCTGTATGTCCACCCGAGAGGGAAAACCAGGCTCTTGGTCTAACATTTCAGTTGAAGGGCAATGTCACCAGTAATGCAATATTCCCCCAGTACTGTGTTGGGTGTGCCAGTCTAATTGTTGTGCTCAGTTCTCTGGCTCCAAGTGAGACTGGTGCTCACTGAGCCACTGACTGAAAAAAGGGAAGTGAAGCCCTTTGCAAATGCATCAGTTTCAGGTGATGGATTTTCTCCTGGCAAAGGCTCAGGCCTTTTCAATGAACTTTTCTTGTTTCTTAATATCTGTATATTTCAAAACGTGGGCTGTAAGGAAGGCACTCCCACTAAAGTTTGTTGAACGCAACCATGAGTTAAGGGGAAAGGTGGGAGTTGAATACAATCAGTAACAAATTACACAAGAAAAATAACATTCACTTCAATCTGCCTCAAACTCAAGATGACACTTCTGAAAAGGTCAAGAAATTATCATAATTTTCTCTCCTGACCTTTTCTAAGTGGAACAATTTAACTAACCTGTGTGTTTACCCAATGTCATTATGGTCTTTCTGAAGTTTAATGATTGCCATTAACTGCGTCCGAAATGCATATGGATCAGTTGATTGTTCATTCATCTTCTTTCCCCTGTGTCACTCGGGCTCAGGAAAATGGACTTAAATAGGTCTGTGATGCAGTTAACCTTCATTTATAGAATAGGGATCAACACTGTTTTACTAATTGGGCACAGACGCTTTCATTTCAATGCAATCTTTTTTCAATCACAAGGCAGCATGCAGCAATATAGATACAGCTCTCCATGTACCATTAGATTAGCTCTGCTGCCAATCAGAATGGCTGTGGTTATTGAAAAGGCATTTTGCCCTTCTGTCTCCAAGTTTTCCTCTGGATTTCCAATGCTGCCCTGACAATTCATCCTCATGTCACAACTTAAGTGCCAGTGTTACTAAGAGCCGATATGTTATGTGGGGTGGCACAGTGGTTAGCACTGCTGCCTCCCAGTGACAGGGACCCGGGTTTGATTCCCAGCCTGGGTCAGTGTGTGGAGTCTCTGGTAGAATTTTGCTGGTGTGTCCACTCCAGATTCAGAGAGGGTGAGGCTCACAGAACAGAATTCTCCACTAGTCTCGGGCGGGATTTTATGAACCTTGCCCAAACGAGGTTGTAAAATTCTGGCTTTTATGTCTGTGTGGATTTCCTCCGGATGCTCCAATTTCCTCCCACAGTCTGAAAGATGTGCTGGTTAGGAGCATTAGCCATGCTAAATTCTCCTTCTGTGTACCTGAACAGTTGCAACAATGTAGCAACTAGGGGTTTTCACAGTAACTTCATTGCAGTGTTGATATAAGCCTACTTGTGACACTAATAAATAACTGTAAAATATTGCATTGTTCAGTTCTTTTCTCTCCTGAGGTGTTGCCTATGGAGAACTACTTACCTTGCTATGCATTGAAAATGAATGGAGAAATAGATGCAGGAAATAGAAGGGAGGGAGGAACTCAAGAAAATTACAATTACCAGGTCAATGATGCTGAGCAAATGTTTGGAAGTGTGGACTAACAAGTCTCCAGTCTTGATAGACTTCACTCTAGGGTCTTAAAGATGTGGATAGCAAGATAGCTGATGTGTTTGTTTTAATCTTCCAAAGTTCTCTAGATTTGAGGAATGTTCCATGAGATGGGAAAATAGCGAATATAACTCAAAAAAGGAGCAAAACGGACAAAATCAGTGCATTACAGGCCAGTTAATTTAGCGAAAGCATTAGAAACTATTATTGATTAAAGTAAGGAATTCGGAAAAGTTCAGGGCAATCAGGCAAGGTCAACATGGTTTTGTGAAAGGGAGAACATACTTAACTAATTTACTGGAGTTCTTCAAAGAAGTAATATGTGTTGTGGATAAAGGAGAATTGGTAGATGCACTGCACTTAGATTTCCAGCAGGCTCTTGACAAGATGCAACATCAAAAATTGTGTAAAATAAAAGGTTGTGTTATGGGAGAATGTAATAGGGATCAGTGTTGGGCCTCAACTTTTTGCAATTTATATTCATGATTTGATGAAGATATAGTTGCTAAATTTGCTGATGATACAAAGATAGAAAGGAAAGTATGTTCTGAAAAGGACATAGAAGGCTACAAAGGAACATTGATAGTTTAAGTGAGCTGGCAAGTTCTAGCAAATGTGAAATTATTTATTTTGTCAGGAAGAATAAAAAGCATATTATCTAAGTGGTGAGAATTGCACAACTGTGAGTTGCAGAAGGATCTGGGTGTTTTGAATTGTAAAAAGTTAGTTTTCAGGTAAAGCAAATAATTAGGAAAGCTAATAGAATGTTATTGTTTATTATGAAGGGAGTTGAATTCAGAAGTAGGGAGGTTTATTTCAGTTAAATTGGGAATTGATAGGACCACATCTGGAATACTGTGTACAATATTGGACTCCTCATTTAATGAAGGATGTATATGACTTAGAAGTGATTCTGAGGTTTGCTCGACTAATACTTGGTATGGGTAGGTTGTCTTATGAGAAAAGATTAGACAGGCTTGTATTCACTGGAACTTAGAAGTAGAAAAGGTGACTTCAACATAGAAACATAGAAGATAAAAGCAGGAGGAGGTCATTTGGTCCTTTGAGTCTATTTGGCCATGCATTAAAATCATGGTCGATTGTCCAATTCAATAACCGAATCCTGCATTTTCTCCATAAGTTTTGACCCCATTTGCCTGAAGTGCTATATCCAACCGCCCCATGAATGCATTCAATGTTTTGGCATCAACTACTTCTTGTGGTGATGAGTTCCACAGGCTCACTACTCTTTGGGTGTAGAAATGTCTTTTCACCTCTGTCCTAAATGGTTTATCCCAAATCCTCAGAATGTGACCGCTGGTTCCGGACTCCCCTATCATCGGGAACATCCTCCCTGTATCTATCCTGTCTAGATCTGTTAGAATTTTATAAGTCTCTATGAGATCCCCTCTCATTCGTATAAACTCCAGTGGAACAATTCTAACCTACTCAAACTCTTCTCATGTATAAGTCCCGCCATCCCCAGAATCAGCCTGGTAAACTTTCACTGCCCTCCCTCAGGATTAAGAACATCCTTCCTCAGAAAAGGAGACCAAAACTGTGCACAATATTCTAGATGTAGAGATGCCGGCGTTGGACTGGGGTAAACTCAATAAGAGGTCTGACAACACCAATTTTAAATCCAACCGATTTATTTGATAGTAAACTTGCTAGCTTTCGGCCTTTGTGCCTTCGTCAGGCGAATGAGGTGTTCTGGTCTGCAATAGCACATATATCAGCACAGACAGCTTACAGACTGCTGATTAGAATGCGAATCCTTACACCTAACCTGCTATTCAAGTCTTAAAGTGGCTAACAATGTGAGTGGAAGGAGCATTGAACACAGGTTACAGAGATGTGTATTGTCTCCAGACAGCACAGTAAGCGAGGTTTTTTGCTAACCCAGGCAAGTCATGGGGGTTACAGATAGTGTGACATGAAGCCAAGATCCCTGTTAAGACCGTCCTCATGTGTGTGGAACTTGGCTATCAGTCTCTGCTCAGTGACTCTGCGCTGTCGTGTGTCGTGAAGGCCCCCTTGAAGAATGTTTACCTGAAGGTCGGAGGCCGAATGCCTGTGACTGCTGAAGTGTTCGCCCACAGGAAGGGAACTGTTTTGCCTGGTGATTGTCAAGCGATGTTCATTCATTCGCTGTCGTAGTGTCTGCATGGTCTTCCCAACGTACCATGCTTCGGGACATCCTTTCTTGCAACGTATTAGGTAGACAACGTTGGCTGAGTTGCAAGAGTATGTACCGTGTACCCAGTGAATGGTATCCTCACGTTTGATGATGTCATCCATGTCGAGGATCCCGCATGTCTTGCAGAGGTTGCTGTAGCAGGGTTGTGTGGTATTGTGTGGCATTCTAATCAGCAATCTGTAAACTGTCTGTGCTGATATGTGTGCTATTGCAGACCAGAACACCTCATTTGCCTGAGGAAGGCACAAAGGCCGAAAGCTAGCAAGTTTACTATCAAATAAATCGGTTGGATTTAAAATTGGTGTTGTCAGACCTCTTACTGAGTACACAATATTCTAGGTGAGCCTTCACCAAGGCCCTGTATAATTGCAACAACACATCCACGCTCCTGTACTTGAAACCTCTCACAATGAAGGCCAACATACCATTTGCCTTCTTTACCACCTTCTGCACCTACATGCTTATCTTCAGTAACTGGTGCACAAGGATACCCAGATCCCACTGCACACTCCCCCCTCCCAATTTACAGCCATTCAGGTAGTAATCTGCCTTTGTGTTTTTGCTTCCAAAGTGAATGACCTCACACTTATCCAAATTATGCATCTGCTATTGATTAGCTCATTTACCCAACCTGTCCAGATCATTCGGAAGGATTTCTGTCACAGTTCACCCTCCCACCCAACTTGGTATCATCTGCAAACTTTGAGATGTTACATTTTGTTCCCTCATCCAAATCATTAATGTATATTGTGAATAGCTGGGGTCCCAGTACCAATCCCTGTGGCACCCGACTAGTTACTGTCTGCCAATTTGAACCATAAGTTCCTACTCTTTGTTCCCTCTCTGCCAACCAGTTTTCTATCCCTCTGGATGCACTTCCCCAATCACATGCTTTTTACCTTGCACAATAATCTCTTGTGCGGGACTTTGTCAAACGCTTTCTGAAAGTCCAAATATACTACTGGTTCCCCCTTGACAACTCTACTGGTTACACCTTCAAAGAATTCCAATAAATGTGTTAACTATGATTTCCCCTTCATAAATCCACGCTGACTCTGTCTGATCCTGCCAATGCTTTCTAAATGCTCTGCTATAAAGTCCTTGATAATGGATTTGAGAATTTTCTCCATCACCGATGTTACTGGTCTATAATTCCCTATTTTCTCTCTACCTCCTTTTTTGAATATTGGAGTGACATTCAGTACCCTCCAATCTGTAGGGACTATTCCAGAGTTTATAGAGTCCTGGAATAATGTATTCATTATTTCTAGAGCTATTTCCTTAAGTACTCTGGCTTGTGGATTATCAGGCCCTCGGGATTTATCCATCTTCAATCCCATCAACTTTCCCAGCACTATTTCTTTATTAATATTGATCTCCTTCAGTTCTTCCCGCACTCTGAATTTTGCTTTCTCCAACATTTTTGGCATTTGATTTGTGTCATTTTGTGAAGACAAAACCAAAGTAAGTATTCAGTTTCTCAGCCATTTCTTTGTCCTCTATTATACATTCTGCCATTTCTGTCTGTAGGTGACTTATATTTGTCTTCACCAATCTCTTTCCCTTCACATATTTATAGAAACTCTTAGTGTCAGTATTTATGTGCCCTGTACTTTTGTACTGAATTTCCCCTGCTTAATCAATCCCCTGGTTCTTCTTTGCTGAATTCTAAACTTCTCCCAATCTGGGCAGGATGGTAGCACAGTGGTCAGCACTGCTGCTTCACAGCTCCAAAGGCCTGGGTTCGATTCCTGGCTGGGGTCACTGTCTGTGTGGAGTTTGTACATCCTCTTTGTGTCTGTGTGGGTTTCCTCCAGATGCTCTGGTTTCCTCCCACAGTCCAAAGATGTGTGGATTAGATTGATTGGCCATGTTAAAATTGCCCCTTAGTGTCCTGAGATGTGTAGGTTAGAGGGATTAGTGGGTAAAATATGTAGGGATATGGGTGTAGGGCCTGGGTGGGATTGTGATCAGTGCAGATTCAATGGGCTGGATGGCCTCTTTCTGCGCTGTAGAGTTTCTATGATTCTTTAAACATATTATTTTTCTTGGCCAATCTGTATGCTTGTTCCATAGATCAGATACTCTCTCTAATTTCCTTTGTAAGCCATGGATTGGCCCTCTTACCCATTACTTTTGTGCCAGACAGAAATAAACAGTTGCTGCAATTCTCCCATGCATTTCTTGAATGTTTGCCATTGTCTATCCAGTGTCATCCCTTTAAGTAACTCTCCCAATCTATCAAGGCCAATTCGCGCTTCATATCCTCATAGTTTCCTTTAAGAGTCAGCAACTTAGTCTCTGAATCAACTACTTCACTCTCCATCTTGATAAAAAATTCTATCATGTTATGGTCACTAATTCCCAAGGGGTCTCGTTGAAGCATATAAGATCTGAAGGGGTCTTGTCAGGGTGAATGTGGAGAGGATGTTTCCTCTCATGGGGGCGTCCAGAACTTGGGGGGGTCACTATTTAAAAAGAGGGATCACCCATTTAAGATAGAGATGAAGAGAATGTTTTTCTCTCTGGAACTCTCTCCCTTAAAAGGCAGTGGAAGCAGAATCTTTGAATAGTTTTAAGGCAGAGATTCTTGATAAGCAAGGTAGTGAGTGGCTATTAGGGGTTAAGAGGAATGTGAGGTTGGAGTTACAATCGGATCAGCCATGACCTTATTGTACAGTAGAGCAGGTCTGAGGGGGCTAAGTGGCCTACTCCTGTTCCTGGCATGTATCTTTGTATGTTTGTATAATCCTTGTTTTGAATTCTCATTGAATTTAACATTTGTCTAATTTACTGCAGAGTCCAATCTAAGGATATTTCTAAGATGAAAACACAAATTTTTACTTTAACCTCACTATTCAGCCAACCTCAACTACTTGAATTAACTTAGCTCCTTTATCATAGTAAAACATGCCATGATGCTTCATGGAGCGCAATCAACTTATACTGTAATTCACAAATCAGGGAGGCGCCACAATACTTTTTTCCCTTTGAATAGAATACAAGAATAAATCCAATGTTTGCTACATGATGCCTTCCTCACATATAGTCTGCAATTTTTCTCTCTCCATAATACTCTATTTTAGCTTCCCTCTCTGGTATTATATCCTTTTCCTTACTTGTGTGAGTTCTGATCCATGGTCCTGGACTTCTCTTGCTTCTGATTCAATAAGTTGTGGGGTCAGGCCTTACAATCCAAGCTGCATTCCCTGCGCACTGAACTGAGGGAGTGCTGCAATGTTGGGGATGCTGTCTTTCAATTGAAATGTCAAAACAAAGTCCCGCTATATATAAAAAAAACTCCTTTGTTCTCCTCTGTACAGGTAAAGTCGCTATAGTTGACCATAGGGTGACTGAAGATGATTTAACCTGGGACCACTACACCTCAGGCAAGGTGCAAGGTTGAGAAGGTGAGGTTTTCATGAGTAACCTCAGCTGGTCTGGGAATTGAACACACGCTATCAGTATTGTTGCACATCACAAACAATCAGATAACTGACTCCCTATCTGCCCTATAGTGGCCATACCAATTTAGTCAGTATCACATTACTGTTAGTGGGATCTTACTGCGTGCAAACTGGCTGCTGCATTTTTTACATTATAAAAGCAACCACACTTCCAAATTACTGCATTGTTATCAAAGTGCTTTCGGATGTCCTGAGATCATGAAAGATATACAAGCTCTTTCACAGCCTCACTGAGCTGGAACAAAGGCTGAATTCATTGCACCACTCTGTAATCTGTCAGAAGATCTCAAATCTGCAAAGAACAATTTGGCGCAGGAACAAGCCTTTCAGCCCACCCAGCCTGCACTGTTTACCTTGTTTGATTTTTTTTCCTCCTGGAGTCTTCACACTTAAAACAAAATTTCACCGAATCCCACAGATTTATCTCTGCACTGACCTTCCTTAGATGTGTCACAGAATTAAAGCTTGGCTCTATAATTATGTCTCTACATGGAAAATCAGACAGAAGATTGCATTGAATTCAGAATAATAAGTTTATTTCTTCGTAGATGTAATTTACACAATAATTCTTTTCTAAATGACAGGAAATGTAAATGTAACTGGGCATTCACTTAATATAAGAAGAATATACAGAATGGGGAGCATCAGGGATGGTCTATCAGTGAGGTTTCTCAGTGGAGTATCAGCGGGAGTCTATCAGCACGGGTCTATCAGCGGGATTTTTTGGTGAGGTATCGGTTGGAGTGGGGGTCTATTAGTGGATATTAGTGGATTCCATCATTGTGGGATTTCAGTGGGAGTCTATCAGCAGGGGTCTATCAGCGGGGTCTATCTGCGGAAGGCTATCTGTGGGAGTCTGTTAGCAGAGGTCTATCAGTGGGGTCTTTCCTTCCTGACTAACCCCACAACGAACCTCTCTTTTGACTAACTTAAGTGACAATTAAAACAGGCAGGAGGTGGAAGAAAGGGCAGTCGATTGGGATACACCTGGTGGGTCAGATTAAGATAAAACCTTCTGCATTGAGATCATTCAGTAGAAACCTGGCAGAAAGGATCTCAGGTTAATATGTTAAATTATCCTCTCCTGTAACATATTATTGAATCTGCAAATTATTTGCAACAGTTTCATATTTGCTTCATTCTGGAATCAAGTATTTCCAATCAGAAAAAAATTACAAATAAGCTTAAAATAATTTTAGTCAGAATTGTGAATCACTCTAAAACTACCCTTTGTTCTATACACTTCATGCTGTATGGTTATATATGCATAATATTATCTTTCTTTTCAACATGTGCCCTGATAAGTAATCTGTTCAGCCTTCAGATTTTAAGGTATTTGAAGACCATTTATTGATTTTTTTCTGGTTAAGTGCTGAGATCAGAGACTGTAGAATGAAGCAAGCAGGTGATTGGCCATGCTAAATTGCTCCTTGTATAGGCTGGGGGAATTAGCCACTGTAAACATGTGAGGTTATAGGGATAGTGTGGCAGTGGGGGAAGTGAGGGCGGGGGTGCAGACGGGGTGGGTCTGGGTGGGATGTTTTTTCAGAACGTTGCTGCAGATGGGATGGGCTGAATGGCCTGTATGGTATCTGCTCCTTGCTAAAAGAGTTTGCCTTTGTGGGTCACAGGGTGGAAACTCTGCCGCTGATTTTGCAAATTTTGGCAGAAAGTTCTGTTTAACAAGAAGCTGCGCAAGTCGGAGAATCAGCAAGGGGTGGATTAATTAGTGCTTGCAGATAATGATGAGGTGACAAAGAACAGTGCTCCATGATGTGGAGATGCCGGCATTGGACTGAGATGGGCACAGTAAGAAGAATCACAGCACCAGTCCAACAGGTTTATTTGGAATCACAAGCTTTTGGAGCACTGCTCCTTCATCAGGTGAGTCAGTACAGCAAAGATGCAGTCCACTCAGCCCATCATTCCCTTACTAGTTGATCCCAATCAAGTGAAGTGATGAACCAACTTTTCACCACATAATTGAACTGTTCAGACCTGACGGTGTGACCTTACTATTCATGCCGTGTTCCAGCTGCAGTGAGTTTGGAGAATTTGGTGGCCAGCTAAATCTCGGTTCACTGTGGTGGGATGGGAAAATCCTGCCAACATTAACAGTGGTAAGATTCTGACCGGCATGTTTTACAGTCAGCAGTAAAAATTTTCAAATCCTGAAGGTTAGTTTCCTCCCAAAACCCCAGGTAGCCCAATATTTAGCAAAGGGACAAGAAATATCCGGGTGGTACAATGTTTGGTGCAGACTGTCTCTGTCTGCAGTCTCTGGGTTGTGATATTTGAGGATTATGGGCTACTCCATATTAGCCAGAGAGCGGTCATTGTAACAGTGTAAACTCCAAGTGTCACCAAATACAAACGGAAAAGAAACATGTCAAATCTGAAACAAAATGCCAACCAATCGTTTTTGGGATTGGTGTCATCATCCAGTTGGTTCAAGCAGAGCTTGATTGAAGAAATCTCCTTCAGCACCTCTTTCATGGGCAGTTCCTCAAGAACCTCCTCCTGTTGTTGTACATGAGTTTCTGTCTCACTGTCAGAAACTGTAAGAGGAAACATAAGTATGTGTTGAGAGTCGTAGAAACAGGGGAAGGCCATTCGTCCCCTTCAGCCTCTTCTACCATCCGATTAGTTCCTGGAATAGCACTTGTACCATTTACCTGCCCACGTTCCATAACCCTCACATCTGCCAACAAAAATCTTAATAACCTTCGCTTTGAAATTTATAATTGACCCTCAGCCTCAACAACTTTAAGGAGAGCAATGACCTAGTGATATTATCACTAGACTATTAATCCAGAAACTCAACTAATGTTCTGGGGGACTAGGGTTCGATTCCCACCACAGCAGATGATGGAATTTGAATTCAATAAAAAAAATCTGCAATTAAGAATCTACTGATGACCATGAAACCATTGTTGATTGTCAGAAAAAACCCATCTGATTTACTAATGCCCTTTAGGGAAGGAAATCTGCCGTTCTTACCCAGTCTGGCCTGTATGTGATTCCAGAGCCACGGCAATGTAATTGACTCTCGACTGTCTTCGGCATTTGTGGGACATGGGCATCGCTAGCTGGCCATGATTTATTGCTCATCCTTAGTTGCCCTAGAAATGAGTGGTTTGCTAGGCCTGTTCAAATGGCAGTTCAGAGTCAGCCACATTGCTGTGGTTCTGGAATCACACAGGCCATACCCGATAAGGACAACAGATTTCCTCCCCTGAAGGATATTAGTGAACCAGATGGATTTTTCTAACAATCAACAAGTTTTATGGTTCTCATTGGATTTTTAATTCCAGATTTTATCAATCTATCAGATTGTTAATCAGCCAGTGAATTCCTCCTGTTACTTAATCCAATTCTCCACAATGCAAGTGTGAAAGCAGAAAAGACAAACTTGCTTTTTCTTAGCATGGTATTCCCAAGATCTAAGATGTACAGAGGCCACCATTATTCTATGAACTATTAAAGTCTCTTCACAGCTTCCAGTTGCAGTGTCTTCCGACATTAGGTATTAACAGCTAATACCTAACAACAATTTCACCAGGGTCAGAAAAGTGTCACTATAAGGAGAGACTGGATAGGTTGGGGTTATTTCCCTTCGAACAAAGAAGAGTGATGTGATAGAGGTGTATAAAATTATGAGGAGAAGATATAGAGTGGATGGGATAAAATTGTTTCTTTGAACGGAGAATCTGAGAACATACAACATAGATTCAAAATAAGTGTAAGGAAGTGTAGCGAGGATTTAAGGAAGACCTTTTTTACACAGTGGATAGTTAGTCTGAAATTCATTACTTGAGTTGGTGATAGAGGGAGATTTTAACTCTTTTTAAAATTATCTGGATCTGCACCCTAAATGCTTTGGGCTACAGGGCTATGGGCCGGGTACAGACAGATGGGATTAGAAGGGGTGCCCTTGAGCTGGCATGGACAAGATGGGCCAAATGGTTTTCTTCCTCCAAATGGTGGCACAGTGGCACAATGATTAGCGCTGCTACCTCAGAGCGCCAGGGATCTGGGTTCAACTCTGGCCTCAGGTTACTGTCTGTGTGAAGTTTGCACATTCTCCCTGTGTCTGTATGGGTTTCCTCCGGATGCTTCATTTTCTTCACTTACTCCAAAATGTGTGGGTTATGTTGATTGGCCATGACAAATTAACCCAGTGTCGGGGGATTAGCAGGATAAAATATGTGGAGTTATGGAAAAAGGATCTGGGAGAGATTGTGGTCAATGAAGAGTCAAAGGGCTGAACGGCCTCCTTCTGCATGTAGGGATTCTATGGGATTCTTTTCTATGATTCTGTGCTGTAACCTTTCTATGATTCTATGCCTTTGGGAAGTAGTCTTGATGTGACAAGACCTAATGTTTGCTTTAATCTTTCTCCTGCTTTGCAATGCATAGTTTTTTTCTGAGATTTTGTTGAATATTGGGAGGGCACCCCTTGTCTCTGATGAGTTAGCAATTCTCAAAAGGAGCAATAATGGGAGTTCTACAGTTGGTCCAAGCTCTCTTTCCACCCATCTTTCTCTCCCTATTAGGGAGATTAAAGATGGGCCAGGTTTCCAGTTCTGATTTCAATCTAGGAATCACTGATACAAAGGACCCATTACCATGAGCACTAAATGTGGAGCGGATGGAACCTGACTGTGATTGCTCTTACAGGTTGAAAAATTGGTCCTTCACAACGAGAATAAACATGTGAGGGTGCTGATGGAGAGAAGCTGCATCTGTGGAACGCAAAGAAAGATGAAAAGGGACACAAACAAAAGGATTGACTGTTGGGAACTAATGTAGGGACTGGGAAAGAAATGAAGGAAGAATACATGCAGCAGTAAATGAGCTCCTACCACTGTCTTCATAGATTCCTTCCCAAGTCCTCAGCGAAGAGCAGAGACTTTCGATTGTCCTCTGATTCGACATGGAAACCTTGGAGGGGCAGCATTTGGTGAAAACAGTCTTGGGTTTGGATTCCTTATTCATGCTCAGGAGTTTTGCAATTAGAATCGATTCTGCTAAACTGATCACAAGCAGGGCCATACAGACAGCAAAGAACACACCTGAGGAAGGGCAGATCAATGGTAGATGTTTAGTTTCAGTGAGTATAGAGAGGCTTACATCTCTATACATCTGGCACTTTGTTTTCTGTTGGATACATGATTGCAGGTTTTAATTTTTAAATTCTTTCTCCAGTTTGCCCTGCTGACAGTCCCCCTGTTTGATTATATCAATAGCGGAGGGGGACAGGAAGGAACGATCGCTATCTTGAGCAAGAAGTTTAGGGCAGAGGGAGAGTTTGCAAGGGGTAGTCAGACAGAATGTGATCGGGGCAGAGGGGTAAGCAGGCAGGCAATTTTCAGATAAGGTTGTTCAGTGGGATGTGGAGGATGGTGTAGGGGGAGCAGTCCTGTTACTCTTGGACCACAACCAGTGCTGTAAATGTAACTGTTCTAAGGATCTAGCTTTTCCAGCATCCTATAACCTGACAGATTTCCTGAGGCCCAGGAAACTGGACTGACATCAGTTAACAAAAAAAATTGTTAAATAGGAGTTACACAAGATTTTGCTGACTTTTGCATTTCCTGACATCAAATTATTGCCTTTTCCCATCCAGCATTTTATGTTCCCATTTCATCTCAACATCTGGGCTGAATTTGAAACTAAGGGCCTGATTTTACTATCATGTTGCACCTGTTTTCCGATGCAAAAACTTGGCAAAATCAGGATGAGACAAGTAATGTGTTCCACGCCCACCACTGCACTGGTTCCCCCTTTACCAAGGCCCAAAAATGGCTGCAATAGGGACCAGGCCTGAAATGGATGCGACAGTCATTTAAATAGATTTGCATGCATTTTAACTGGGGTGTTCGCTGCCATTCTGCCTGAGATCAATGAGAGGGAAGGGGGTCAGCTGACTCTGCCTGAGATCCGTGGGGGGAGGGGGAACGGAGAAGAAGGGGTTGTGATTGGTCTGGGTGGTGGGGTGGATAAGGGGTCAGTAATGTTGTGAGGGTGGGGCAATGTTTGTAGGGACCAGGGAGGCATTATCTGGCCCTGGAGCGATGGGGAGCTGCATTTTATCATTTTTTCTTCTGCATGTTCACACTTGCAGGCGCTGATTGGAACTGCAGGATTTTGGGTATGTTAAGCCACGCCTACAGGCTTGTGTAGTGCAATTCAGACTCGCTAATATTCTTGTAAGCAGAGTGCATATGGGGCGCCTGAGAACAAGTCTAAAAATCAGATCTGAGACATTCCCAGTTTCAAGCCTACCCAGTACTTAGAATCAAAATAGTAAAATAGGGCCCTAAGTCTGGGAGGTGAAGGGTCAAACAATAATGCACTTCAAGGGCCCACACTCTGCCACTTTGAGATATTTGAGTGCAGATATAAACTGCTCATTTCTGTCTTGCTGTTTATTTTAATGAATGGCTTAAGGTGTAGAAAAGAAAAGAGAATGTTACCAATGAGAGGCGTCTTCATTGCAGTAGTGGGAATGTCGTCACTAAGGTTCATCCGAAACACCGTGTACCCAAGCACGATGCTGGATTTCAACGTTATTCGCCCACTGCTATTCGGGGGCAGGAAGTAGCTGGTCACATCTACAAGCATCAGAAATAGGCTGGGCAGCAGCAGACGGACCACGTATAGCAGCGGTCTCCGTCTTATCACAACCTGCAATGCAAAGCTTCGTTGAGTATTTAGAATTCAGCAGAATGAGGGAGATCAATTGAGGCCATACAAGATGATAAAAGGTTTGGACGATGTAGACATGAGCGGATACTTCCTGTTATGGGGCATCCTAAGATGAGAGATCATAGTCTCAGGACAAGGTTAGCAAATTTAAAACAGAGTTGAGGAGAAACTCGTTCTCCCAAAGGGTTTTGAATCTGTGGAATTCGCTACCCCAAATGCAGTGGATGTTGTGACTGTGAGTAAATTTAATGAGGAGTTAGACAGATTGTTATTGGTAATGGGTTAAAAGATCATGGGGAGAAGGCAGGAAAATGGGGATGAAGAGCGTATCAGCTGTGATCGAATGGCAGAGCGGACTTGATGGGCTGGATGGCCTAATTCTGCTCTGATGTTTTATGAACTTATGAGTATTCATTATTTTTGCTGCCCTTTTTAAGAAGGGGAGAGATGATGAGAGATTTGCCACAGCCAGTTCCACACATGTCCCAGAATACCTCAGCAATGACCTTCTTGACCTGACCCCATATCCTGTTGCAATTTGGTTAGGGATGCTCTGAAGGCCCAATGGTTTGAAGAATCATTTATTCTTTCAATCTAGACCTATCACCCCACCCTCAATCTGAAGCCATCTTGGATTACCCCTCCAGCATCAATTGTCTGACTGATAGGGCAGCATGGTGGCACAGTGATTAGCACTGTTGCCTCGCAGCACCAGGGATCTGGGTTCACTTCCCGGCTTGGGTTACTGTCTGTGCGGAGTTTGCAGTTTTCCCCATGTCTGAGTGGGTTTCCTCCAGATTCTCCAGTTTCCTCTCTCAGTCCAAAGATGTGCGGGTGAGGTAGATTGGCCAAGCTAAATTGCCCCTTAGTGTCTTGGGATGCGTGTGTTAGAAGGATTGGCAGGGTAAATGTTTGGGATTACGAGGATGGAGAGTGGGTGGGATTATGGTCGGTGAAGGCTCAATGGGCCGAATGGTCTCTTCTGCACTGTAGCATTCTATGATACTCTATGGTAATGGTTTTGTAGACCTTTACATGTCCTGATATTGATTCTTGATTAATAAGGGGATCAAGGTTATGAGAAAAAGGTAGAAGAATATGATGAGAAAAATATCAGCCACGATTGAATGATGGAGCAGACTGATGGGCTGAATATTCTAGTTCTATTCTTATGTCTTTGGTCTTATGAAATGAGACTCAAGCCATGAGGATCTGTTGAGAATTCAAAGAAGTTAAAGGAAGGGAATTTCCTGAGGCAGCTTTGCAAGAACAACTTCCCTAGTCAAAGACATTCCCCAATAAAGAGGCGTGTGTGTGTGTGTGTGTGTGTGTGTGTGTGTGTGTGGGGGGGGGGGGGGGGGGGGGGGGGGGGGGGGTGGTGTCGTGGTTGGTTGGAAGATTGTCTATGACCCTTCCCAACCTTCAGCCCTCAAAATGCAACTTTCAAGATGGGAGTGAGATGCAATCCTGGGAACACTGCATCTATCTTAAACTCTGAGTGTAACTGCAAAGTTATACCAACACCAAGCCTGGGACATCTAGACACCCCAGTATGACTAGATGGTTTTGAAAGTATTCATACTGAATAATTTTAACAAAGACACCTTGCCGATCTTCATGTACACAGCTTGAACAGGAAGTCTCACAACTGCTTACATTGAACTGAATTTGTGCGTATTCCTCGCCCTCATCGTACATCTTTGCATATTTGGAAGGAACGGAAATTAGTTCCCATTCGCCGTCATCTAAAAATGCCCTGGTGTTATTTTCCGTCTCTTCGAAGCTTCTCCAGAGCTTGAGATTGATATCAGTAACTGCAAAATGAAAAGGGAGATGGGGGAAGAGGAGGTGGTGAGGTGGCAGCTGATGGTAGATTGAAGAAGCTTAAATTCAAATCTTTCACACATGGAGCAAAAAGAAGCAGGAATACTGCTTTCACTAGCATGAACTAACCCCGTCCCCATCCCCTTCCCTCCCCATTGACAGAGGCTGGTACCCTCTTTATATTTCTTTTATTCACTCATAGGATGGGGGCATCACTTGCAAAGTCAGCATTTATTGCCCATCCCTTTAGAAGGTGATTCTTCCATAGAATCCCAACAGTGCAGAAGGAGGCCATTCAGCTCATTCATATTTACCCAATTAATTCTCCCTAACCCACATATCCTGGAACACCAAGAAGCAATGTAACATGGCTAACCTATGTAACTTACAGATCTTCGGACGGTGGAAGGAAACCAAAGCATCTGGAGGAAACTCACACAGATATGGGCAAGCTGCACACAGACAGTCACCAAGACTGGAATTGAACCTGGGTTCCTGGCGCTGTGAGGCAGCAGCACTAACCACAGTGCCACCATGGTGCCAGTTCTTGATGTGGCTGGGTGATTTGCTAGGCCATTTCAGAAGGCAGTGAAGCGTCAAGCATGTTGTTCTGGCTTTGAAGTCACCTGTAGGCCAGACCAGGTAAGGACAGCACTAAAGGATAGAACTAAAGGTTCACTAATGTCCTTTCCTGAAGGACATTAGTGAACCTTTTCATAAGAACCCAACAGTTTAATTGTCATTATTACTAATACTGACCTTTTTATTTCGAGTTTTATTTAATTAAATAAGAAGAAAAACAAATTGGGGAAAAACCAATTTTAATGAGGTAAGAACAGATTTGACACATATAACTTGGAACCAAAGATACGGCACGGTGGCACAGTGTTTAACAGTGCTGCCTAACAGTGCTGCCTCACAGTGCCAGGTATCCGGGTTTGACTCTGGCTTTGAGTAACTGTCTGTGTAGAATTTGCATATTCTCCCCATGTCTGTGTGGGTTTCCTGCAGGCGCTCTGGTTTCCCCCCACAGTTTCCCCCCATGCATTAGGAGAATTCTAAATTGACCCTTGGTATCAGGGGGATTAGTAGGGTAAACACGTGAGGTTATGAGTGTAGGATCTGGCTCAGAATGTTGTCGATGCAGGCTCTATGGGCCAAATCATTTCCTACTGCACTGATGGGGTTCTATGATTCTATGATTAGCTGGCAAACCTGTAACTGAATGATGGGTTGCTTGAAAAGCAACAGTCAGGGTGCAGTCCCACTAAAGGGAAAATAAAGTTTATTTATTAGTCACAAGCAGGCTTACACTGCAGTTAAGTTGTAGAGTCAGAGAGATTTACAGCATGGAAGCAGGCCCTTCAGCCCAACTTGTCCATGCTGTTCTTTTTTTCAACTCCTAAGTTAATCCCAATTGTCCGCATTTGGCCCATATCTCTGTGCCCATTTTATCCCTGTAACTGTTTAAACACTTTTTCAAAGACAAAATTGTACCCATCTCTACTTATAACTCTGGCAGCTTTTTCCAGACACTCACTACCCTCTGTGTGAAAAAATTGCCCCTCTGGACACTTTCATATCTCTCCCCTCTCACCTTAAACCTGTGCCCTCTCGTTTTAGACTCCTCTGTCTTTGGGAAAAGATATTGACCATCTAGCTGATCTATGCCCCTCATTGTTTTGTAGACCTCTATAAGATCACTTCTGTGAAATTCTCCTAGTGGCCACACTCTGATGCTGTTCAGGTCAATGCACCCTAACCAGCACGTCATTCATTCTATGAGAGGAAACTGGAGCACCTGGAGGAAACCCACACAGACACAGGGAGAATGTGCAAACTCCACAAAGTGATCCAAACCAGGAATCAAACTCAGGTGCCAAGGCGCTGTGAAGGCAGCAGTGCTAACCAGTGCCACCGTGCAACCTTACAGGGAGAATAAATGTAGAACTCCTAGAATGTTCAAAGAAATAGGAAGATGAAGTAGAAAGTGTGCTTAAATGATCAATGTCAGGAGGATGACACAACTGAGAAGCAGGTGGAATATAGAAGCTGAGTTATTAAATGAATACTTTACATCTGTCTTTTCAAAAGAAGAAGATGCTGCCCAGGCTATGGTGAAAAAGAAGGCAGTACAGCTACTTGGAGGGTTTAAAGTCTATAAGGTGGGTGTATAGGGCAGCATCGTGGCACAGTGGTTAGCACTGCTGCTTCACAGGGTCCGATTCCCAGTTTGGATCACAGATGGTGAGGAGTTTGCACATTGAGTTTGCTCTGGATTCCTCCCACAGCCTGAGAAAACTTACTGGTTAGATGTAATGATCCAAACAGGTGCCGGAGTGTGACGACTAGGGGAATTTCATAGTAATTTCATTGCAGTGTTAATGTAAACCTACTTGTGTTTAATAAATAAGCTTTAAAAAACTTAATTGGATGGGCTGTTTGTCTTAAAGTTGATAAACCAGATAAGACGCGTTCAGGGATAATGGAGGGTTTGACAGTGGAAATTACAGAGGCATTGGTCGTAATTTTCCAATCTTCCTATAATTCAGAGGAATCAGAAGGCTGGAGAATTGCTTGAAATGTGACGATCTTGTTCAAAAAAGGACATAAAGATAAGCCCAGCAATTACAGACCAGTTTAACCTCAACATGGGGAAGCCTTTAGAACATAGAGTCTGACAAAATTAATTGTCACTTGGGCAAATGTTGGTTAGTTAACAAGAGTCAACATAGATTGGTTAATGGTAAATTATATTTAACTAACTTGTGCTGAGGTAACAGAGAGAGTTGATGAGGTTAATGCCGTGGATGTGGTGTATATGGACTTCCAAAACATATTTGATGCAATGCCACACAACAGGCTTGTGAGCAAAGTTAGAGCTCATAAAATGGAAGGGACAACAGCGACTTGCTTATAAAATTATCTGAGTGACAGGGAACAAAGAGCTGGGGTGAATGGTTGTTTTTCTTTGGACTGAAGGAAGGTTTACAGTGGAATTCCTCAGGGGTTACTGTCCTGCTGTGGTGTGGGGAGGGGGGAAGGAGAAGGGGTGGAGGGGCACCTTCAGCAAGAGCAGAATATCCTACCAGCAGGAAGGGTCAGGTTCTAAAGTGGGTGAAGGAGCATTGTGACCTGGGCGTGTATGAGTATAACTCATTGGCCGGAAAGGTTGAGAACGATGTTTATAACATTCTGGGCTTTATCAATATGGGTATAGACTACAAAAGCAAGGAAGTTATATCAAAACTATCTGTAAAAAAAACATTTGTTTGGCATCAACTAGTGTATTTTGTCTAGTTTGGCACCCCAAAGGCATTAAAGAAGGTACAGAATAGATTCATGAGAATGGTTCCAGTGATGAAGGATTATAGTTATGTAGAAAGGTTGGAGAAGTTGGGATTGTTCTTCTTGGAGAGGAGAAGATTGAGAGAAGATTTGGTAGAGGGGTTCAAAACCATGAGGGGTATAGACAGAGTACACAGGGAGAAACTATTCCCATTGGTGGAAAGATCGTGAACTCCAGGGCACAATTTAAAATAATTGGCAAAAGAAGCAATAATGACATGAGAGAAATCTCATCGTGCAGCGAGTGTTTCGGATCTGTAATGTGATACCTGAAAGCGTAGTGCGGGCTTTCAGAATGGAATTGGATCGTTATCGGCAAAGGAAAAATGTGCAATGTTATGGGGAAAAGGCAGGGGTGTGACACTAAGTGCACTGCCACTGCAGGGAACCAGCATGGACATGATAGGCTGAATGGTCTCCTTTTGTGCTATAACCTTTGTATGATTCTATGATGGAATTTAATTTCCCCGGATGCGGTGATACTTGTATCTCCAACACAATCCAAAATCATTCTATGATTCTATTCCTTGATGGTACAAAGTAAGTAGAGTTAAAGCTTCCAAGAACCACGAAGGCCTGTGAAGATTTTCATGATGTGGAAATGCCGACATTGGACTGGGGTAGGCACAGTAAGAAGTCTCACAACACCAGGTTAAAGTCTCAACAGGTTTATTTGGTAGCAAAGCCTTTGCTTTACTGCTAAATAAACTTGTTGAACTTTAACCTGGTTTTGTGGACTTCTTACGAAGATTTTCATGACCATTAAAGTCTTTGAGCAAAGAGTTTATAACACCCTTTTCTAAGTACGGCAGCAAGATACTCTTGCACAAATGCAGATGAGTTATTCATCTTCTATTTACTATGGAAATGTTGTCCTTTTCCTTTCACTCAAAGCACTGATAAGAATAAGGCAGTTTTTTTAAGAGCTGTGATAAGTGCTATGGATTGTAAACAAGGAAGACAAGATAATGGAGGCTTCTGTCATTGACGTGGAAATGGAAAATTGATCATAAAAAAGATATTTAATTGGATAATTTTTAATGTGGATGCGAATGTCTGAGTGATAATAATTACGTTATGAAGGCCAGATGAGAAGAGATGGGGAATAGATAGACCACCGCAATGCCACAGCTCATGTCTGAATTGTTATCTCCAGAACATTTATCTTTTTGATACTTGCTTTCACCTCATCTCTCTCTCTAATTGTTGAAGCAAAAGCTTTCGATAGCCCCTGACAACATTTCACAAAATGCATGCTCCCAGCATCATTTTATCCCGACCTCAATTTAGTCAGAGTAAGGAATATTTAAAGAGAGAATTAGATGTGCTGCATAATACAACCATAGACCGTTATTTATTCCTTCATGGGTTCAGTGGCAAGGCCTCTATTTAAGACCATGAGAAATAGAACTGGAGTAGGCCATTCAGCCCCTCAAGCATGCTCCGCCATTCAATAGGATCATGGTTGATCCAACATTCCTCAGGTCCACTTTCTTGCCCCTTCCCCATAATCCTGGATTCCCTTCCCGATCAAACATCTACCTATCTTAGCCTTAAATATAGGCAAGGTCTCTGTCCCCACAGCTCTTTGTGGGAAGGGGAGTTCCAAAGACTCTCAAACCTCTGAAGGAGAAATTCCTCCTCACGTCAATCTTAAATTGATGCCCTGTTATTCTGAGACTGCACCCTCTGGTCGTAGACTCTTCCATAAGGGGAAATATCTTGTCAGTATTTACCTTACTAAAGTCCCGTAAAAATCCTAAGGCCAGAACCTTATCACTGTCCACGTCAGCAGGATTTTCCCATCCCACTGCAGTGAGCAGAGATTTGGCTGGCCACTGAAATTCCCCAACCTTCTGCAAAGGGAGCTTAGTGTGAACAGAAGATAAGATCGTGCTTTATTTTTTCAATGCAATCATCTCTCATTCTTCTAAATTCCAATGAACAGAGTCCCAGCCTGTTTAACCTTTCTTCATATGATAATCCCTTCATACTGAGGATCATCCTAGCAAACTTTCTTCAAACTGCCTCCAGATCTTTATTTAAAGGGACCAAAACTGCTCACAATACTCCGGATGTGCTGTCACCAGTACCTTGTACAGTTGCAGCAAGATTTCCCTAGTCTTATATTGCAACTCTCTTGAAATAGGGGCGAATATTTGACTACTTTCCTGATTAGCTGCTGTACCTGTATGCTAGCTTTATGTGATTCGTGCACAAGTATCCTCAATTCCCTTTGTATTGCAGTTTTCTGCAGCTTTTGTCCAAATAAAAAATACTGTTCTCCCTTCCAAAATGGACAACTTCACATTTTCCCACATTATACTCCATTTGGAGCTTTTTGTGCTGTTACTTAACATATCAAAATCTTTGTAAATTGTTTCTATCCCTCTTGCAACTATCTTTTCCACGTATTTTTGTGTTGTCTGCAAATTTGGCTAAAGTACATTTGCTTCCTACCTCCACTTTATTGATATATTTTATAAACAGCTGTGGTTTCAGCACTGAGCCCTGTAGAACCCCACTGGTTACAGGTTGCCAATCTAAAAAAGACCCCATTATCCCCACTTGCTGTTTCCTGCTCATTCGCCAATTCTCTATCCATGCAAATATACTACCGCCAACGTCATGGATTCTTATCTTGTGACTTAAACTTTTGAGGTACCTTGCCGAACGCCTTCTGGAAATCCAAATACAACACATTTACTGATTCCCCTCTATCCATTCTGGTTGAGATTTCCTCGAAAAACTCTAACAAAATAGTCACACACGATTTCCTTTACATGAAGCTATGCTGACTATTTCATTAGATTATGATTTTCCAAATGTGATGTTATTTCTTCCTTAATAATTGATCCTAACATTTTTTCCAACAACAGATGTTAAACTAACCAATTATCTGCTTTTTGCCTACCTCTTTTTTTGAACAGTGGTGTCACATTGGCAGTTTTCCAATCCTCAGTGCTTCTCCAGTATCCAAGGATTTTTGGAAAATTACAATCAACACATCCACTATCTTTGTAGCTACTTTTTTTTAGCATCCTAAGATGCAAGCCAACAGGGCTAGGGGACTTTTCTTCCTTTAGCCCTGTTAATATTTGTCTAATATTATTTCCCTCGTGATGATGATGCTACTTAATTCCTCCCCCGTATTCTTTTGCATTAATGGAATGTTTGAAGTATTGTCTACTGTAAAGACTGATGCAAAATGTTTTTTCAATTCCTTGTCACCTCTGTGTTCTCCATTCCTTGAACTGAATGGCTTGCTTGACCATTTCACAGGGCAGTCAACCATATTGCTGTGTATCTGGAGTCACAAGTCAGCAGATTTCCTTCCCTAAGAGTATTGGTGAACCAGGTAGGTTTTTAAAACAACTCATGATAGTTTCATTATCAAGCTAACTTTATATTCCAGATTCATTTAATTAAAATTAAATTCAATTTAATTGTAAGATATGAACCCACATTTGTAGAACTTTAATCTAGTGACAGTCCAACAATCCCAACTGATGTTGAGTGTCTGACAGACTTATTTGCATAGTCCAGGGTACCTCATCACACCCCTGAAATATTTTGCCAATTATTTTCAATGCCATGTTTGATGAGCCAGCGGCCAGCAAGAACTATTTCTTTCTATCTAGTCATTCTAAGTCCCTGGGGAGCGATTCTCCCAAAAACATTCCAAGTGATGAATTCACATGACAACTCAATGGAGCTCGTTCCCCTGAACCTCCATCTCTACTTCTATTCTCACCTTTAGGACCCAGATTCGAATCCCACCACGGCAGATAGTGGAATATGTTCAATAAAACATACCTAGAATTAAGAATCTACTGATGACCATGAAACCATTGTCAATTGTTAGGAAAACCCATGTGGTTCATTAATGTCCTTTAGAGAAGGAAATTTGCTGTCCTTACCTGGTCTGGCCTACATATGACTCCAGAGGCACAGCAATGTGGTTGACTCTCAACTGCCTTCCAAGGACAACTGAGGATGGGCAATAAATACTGACAAGTCAGTAATGCCCATGTCCCATGAATGAATAAAAGAAACCTTTAGGATGCTTCCTGAAAGCTATTTCTTTGACTAGGGTCTTGCTCGGTGACCCAATCTCTCCCATGTCACTTGGTAGCAAATCTTGGCTGATAACAGTTTTGTTGAAGTTTCAGTGTGTTGATTTTGTTGATTTTGCTCTCCTTACCTGTGTGCAGCCAGCTACAGAATGTGAAGGTGCAGTTCTGTGTGTCAAATGGAAAGGCATAAACCTCCAGCTTGCAGGCAGAGACAACCTGGATTGGCTTGTAATTTTTGATGGCCCCTGAAGAATTCACGTACACATAAGGCAGGTAAGGTGATCTGCCCACATCAATGCTGCAGGGAAAATATATAATATGATTTAGTTAGTGTATATCCAGGTTGCTCACAAACTCTGAATGCCATAGATAAAAATCAGGGATGCACAGGCCTGAATTTTATCCCTGCCTGCCATCGTAATCTGAACAGGTGAGAAGTGGAACATGGAATGACCTGATAACTTCAGGTGGGATTTCATGGTTTTGGGATGAGCAAGGCCATAAAATCCCACCCACAGATTCTAAAAAACAGTCCAGTAAAGGCAGAATTCATAAGGCCAAATTAACCAAGGGACCTCAAGCCCTGCCCACAATCCTACCCACATAGAATCCCTACTCTGAAAAAGAGGCCATTTGGCCCATTGAGTCTGCACTGACTTTCTGAGTATTTCATCCAGGCCTTCTCCCCTGTCTTATCCCTGTAATCCCACACATTTGCCATGGCAAATCCAACTAACCTGTACATTATGGGACACTAAGAGGCAATTTAGCCTGATCAATCTACCTAACCACATGGCTGTGCTCTCACTGAGAAAACCTTTCAGAATAAAACAGTTCCAAACTTTTATCCTCATGAAGTATATAATTTGTCATTAGAAGTGTTGATGGCTGGTACAATAAATGAGGAGATGGGAAACAGGGCTCTCAAAGCACTGCTTCCCTCTTTATTAATTGTGAAGCAGACATGTAGCCCTACGGCGTCAGCCATTGCTTGGTGGGCAGAACTCAGAAGGTTGTAGGTTCAATCCACCTCCAAAAATCTATAGTTAAGGAAGCCCACCAATGCCTCTACTTTCTCAGAAAGAAGTCTTAAACACCAGGTTAAAGTCTAACAGGTTTATTTGGAATCACAAACTTTCGGAGCACTGCACTCTCATCAAGTGATCTCTGTTGACTAATTTGATAAAGGTGCAGTGCTCCAAAAGGTAATGATTCCAAATAAATCTGTTGGAGTTTAATGTGGTGTTATGAGACTTCTTAATGTGCCCAACCCAGTCCAACGCCAGCATCTCCATGTCATGATATTCTCAGAAGACTAAGGAAATTTGGCATATCCATTGTGACTCACCAACATTTACAGATGCACCATGGAATGCATTCTTTCTGATTGTATCATAGGTTGGTGTGGCTCTTGCTCTATCCAAGGCCACAAGAAACTCTAAAGGTTTGTGAATGAAGCCCAGTCCATCAATCAAACCAGCCTCCCACCCATTGACACTGTCTACACTTCCCACTGCCTCAGAAAAGCAGTGGCATAATTAAGGATCCAACACAACCCAGACATACTCTCTTCCATCTTCTTCCATCGGGAAAAGATCCAAAAGTCTGAGATTATGTACCAATCGACTCAAGAATGGCGTCTTCCCTGCTGCCATCAGACTTTTGAATGGACCTACCTCACATTAAGTTGGTCTTTCTCTACACCCTAGCTATGACTGTAACACTACATACTGCACTGTCTCTTTTCCTTCTCTATGAAGGGATATGCTTTGTCTGTATAGCATGCAAGAAACAATACTTTTTGCTATATACTAATACATGTGACAATAATAAATCAAATCAAATTTTAGGTTTCAGGGCAGCACTGAGGGAAAGTTGCTGCCTTTGATAGGGAGGGAATTCCAGCAGCATTTTTTGAAAAAAATCACTGAATTTCCTTCAATGTCCTTGCCAATATTTATCATGCAATCAACATCATTACAACTGTTAAGGGAACTGCGGCAGTCCATGAGGTATAGGTACACCCATAGTGCTGCTAGGGAGAGGATTCCAGGATTTTAATCCAATGACAGTGAAGAAAAAGCCAACATATTTCTAAGTCAGGATGGTGAGTGCCTTGGATTGGAAATTCCAAGTGGCAGTACTCCCAGAAATCAGTTGCTCTTGTCCTTCTAGAAGACATTGATCATTTGGAAGATGCATCCAAGGAGACTTGGTAAGTTCCTGCAGTTTATTTTGTATATGTACACACTGCTGCCCCTGTGCCTTGGTGGTAGAGAAGATGAATGTTTGTGTCAATTAAGTGGGCTGCTTTGTCTTGGATGGTATCAAACTTCACGAGCACTGTTGGAGCTGCACTCATCCAGACAAATGGAGAATATTCCATTACACTCCTAACTTGTACCTTATCGATTGCGAACAAGCTTTGGGAAGTCAGGAGGTCAGCTAATCACCGCAAGATTCCTTGCCCCCAAGGCTCTTGTAACCATAGTATTTATATGGCCAGTCCAGTTCTATTTCTGGTCAATAGTAATTCATAAGATGTTGGTAGTGTGGGGATTCATGGTAATTGATGCCATTTAATGTCAAGGGGCAATAGTTAGATTTTCCCCTGCTGGAGATAGTCATTGCCTGGCATTTGTGTGGTGTGAATGTTATGTGCCACTTGTCAGCCCAGGACTGGATATTGTCTAGGTCATGCTGCATTTGGACATGGGCATGGACATGGTGCTAACATGGTATAATTATCAATGAACATCCCCACTTATGATAGAGACAAGGTCATTGATGAAGCAAATGAAGATGGTTGGCTTGGGACACTATGAGTAACTGATGGTCTTAATCGCATTATTATTTGTGGGAACTTAATGGATCACTTAGATGTCAAGATTTCTTTGTTGCAAAATTGATACCATCTTAAAACTGGCTTGGGATGTTCTGAGGTTGTGAAAGGTGATGTATGACTGCACATCTTTCTTTTGGATTATCTTGATTAAGTGAAAAATCTATTCAATAATGAGCAAATAAGAATGAGTTCCCTTGACTACTGTTCATAAAACAATTGTTACTCACAATTCTTGAATTAGCACATCAGGGATCCAAATCATTTCAACAGGCAGTGAGATTTCATTGATGTCGTCAAAACTTTTAGGATTCCACACGAGAAATTCATCCATCCATATCTGCCACAAGATAACAAAGAGGCCATGTGAGGAGGCACTGATACACTTGTGATATGATACTCTTCACAATAGACTGTGGGAGTTTGGAAGCTGTGACAGCTGGGTGTTGGTGCTAGGTGTATCAAGGAATCCTTACAGTGCAGAAGAGGCCATTTGGCCCATCGAGTCTGCGACTCTCTGACAGAGTATCTTACTCTGGCCTTCTCCTCCACCCTATCCTTGTAACTCTACACATTTACCATGGCTAACCCCAACTAACTTACACATCTTTGGAGAAACCAAAGCACAATTTAACATGACTAATGTGCCTAACCTACCCATCTTTGGACTGTGGGAGAAAATCAGATGAGGAACTTCTTCACCCAGAGGGTTGTGAATCCATGGATTTCCCTACCCAATGAAGCAATGAGGCTACCTCATTGAATGTTTTTATGACAAAAGTAAATAAACTTTTAAACAGTAAAGGAATTAAGGATTATGGGGAGCGGGTGGGTAAGTGGGGCTGAGTCCATGAAAAGATTAGCCATGAGACTTGAGAAGCAATATGGCCTCCTCCTTCTCCGAGTTCTTATGTTGTTATGTTCACTTGGAGGAAACCCATGCAGACAGGAAGGATATGCAAACTCCACACACAGTCACCCAAGGCTAGAATTAAACCTGGGTCCCTGGAGCTGAGAGGCAGAGTGTTAATCACTGCAGTGCTAACCACTGCCACAGTAAGAAAAAAATGACACATTATTAATGAATATTCAAAAAAGTCAGGTGTATTTTTACACAGAACTGTGTACAGTTCTGGTCATCCTATTACAGAAAAGAGATTGTTAACTAGAAAGGGTGCAGTAAAGATTTACTAAGATGCTACCAGGACTTGCTGGTTTGAGTTATAAGGAGGGGCTGGATAGACTAGAAGTTTTTTACCTGCAGCTTAGGAGGCTTAGGGGGTGACCTTATAAAGGTCTATAAAATAATGAGAGGCATAGAGTAGCTAGATAGTCAACATCTTTTCCCGAAGGTAGGGGACTCTAAAACTAGAGGGCATAGGTTTAAGATGAGAGGGGAGAGATACAAAAAGAAGGTGCAGTTTTTTTTCGCACAGAGGTTGGTGAGTGTGTGGACTAAGCTGTAGAGGCTGGTACAATTTTGTCTTTGAAGAAGTGTTTAGCCAGTTACATGAGGAAGAGGATTGTAAAGAGAAATAGTCAAACGGTACTAGCTTAGAGTTTTTCTAAAAAAAAGTGGCATGGACAATGGCCTATTTCCATGCTATAACCTTTATGACTCTACAGCTAGGGTTCATAATGATGTGGCTTGTTGGTCTGGGATTAATGCACACAAAATATGCACCTGTTAAAACGTACCTGATACTGGATGAGCCACTTTATGATTGTTTGTTTATATTTGTTCACTGGATGTGCGTGTTGGTGGCTGGACCAGTATTTATATCCCATCCCTAGCTACTGGATTTTCACAGTAACTTCACTGCAGTGTTAATATAAGACTATTTGTGACACCAATAAATAAACTTTAAATTTTAAAACTAAATTCATTACCCTTGAGAAGATGGTGATGAGCTGCCTTCTCGAACTGCTGCAGTCCCGCAGTGTGTAGGAAGCTCCACAAATGCCACAACTGACATTAAAGTGATTTCGCATTTGCAACTCAGGCAGCAGATCCATGCAGCTGATATCCAACTGTTCATTAACAATGCATTTCAGAGCAAACTTACAGACTTGGGTGGCACAGTGGCATAGTGGTTAGCACTGCTGACTCACAATGCCAGGGACCTGGGTTTGATTCCCGGCTTGGGTCACTGTCTGTGTGAAGTTTGAACATTCTCCATGTGTCTACCAGGTTCTCTGGTTTCCTCCCATAGTCCAAAAATGTGTGGGTTTGGTGGATGAGCCATTCTGAATTGCCCCTCAGTGTCAGAGCGACTAGCTTGGGTAAATGGGTTATGGAGATAGGACCTATGTGGGTTTGTGACTGGTACTTCTTGATGGGCCAAATGGCCTCCTTCTGCACTTTAGGGAGTTTAGGACTTTTCTTTCATGCACAGACCTCTCTGTGCATGAACCAAAGCACCCCTTAACATAGACAGGGATGACAGAGATCATGGGTAGAAGTGGGAACATCGAGGTGGCGGCGCGGGCTCACTGGGCCGAAGGGCCTGTTTCCCTGCTATTTTGTTCTTTGTTCTAAGAGTCTTCTAGGCCTCTAGATTCTAATTTACACAAGGATCTTTGTTTTCATAAAAGGGAAATGTTAGATACTTTAAGGGCAGACAGCGGGCCTTTCATTGATGCAAGCATCTGTCATTCTGACCCCTGGCCCCACTTGTGCTAATGGGTCATCAAGCTACAAGCCTGGAAGCACCACAAGAATATTCAGATCATCGCACTGCACATGTTATGGGGCTGATAGAAGTTAATAGATTCATACTAAGCATACCTGCTGGTACCAGATATTTGTTCTCAGTTTTTGATTCTGGCCATCCTGCAAAAACAATAAAAGAAATGTAGACTTTTGTTTCGACAGGGACATTGTTAATTCAGGTCAATATTGATGTAGATCTGTAAAGAGGATGTTCATCAATGTCAGTCAGGTTTTGTTTTAATTGATCAATATCTAATATGTCTAACCAGCTTTGTCAGAGGTTGTTGTGATTGGATTATAATGGTGCACGAGTCATTAACCACATAGCATTGGCAGTTCAATGGGTAACAATCTTGCTTCTGAGTCTGAAGATTATATGTTCGACCTCATTCCACAGAGCCAGAATGCAAAATTCAAGCTGATTTTTTTTATATACTTCCAAGGGATGTGACCAACACTGGCAAGGCTAGAATTTGTTGCCCATCTCTAATTGCCCTTGAACTGAAATGGCTAGGCCATTTCAGAGAGTAGTTAAGAGTCATAGATCATAGAATCCTACAGTGCAGAAGGAAGCCATTCAGCCCATCAAGTCTGCACTGATCACAGTCCCACCCAGCTCCCATTCCCATGATCCCATGCATTTATCCTAGCTAATCTCCTGACACTAACTTTGCGTGGCCAATCAACCTAACCCGCACATCTTTGGACAGTGGAAGGAAACTGGAATACCTGGAGGAAATCCACACAGACACAGGGAGAATGTGCAAACCCCACACAGACAGTGACCCAAGCCAGGAATCGAACTATGTCAACCAATTTACTGTGGGTCTGGAGTCACTTGTAGGCTAGATCAGCTAAGTTTGGAGGTTTTCCTCCCCTAGAAGATGTTTTTGACAATTTATGAGATTTGTTTAATTAATTAATCAAATTGAATTTAAATTTTGCCAGCTACCATGATGGAATTTGAACCCATCTCATCAGAACATTAGCTTGGGCCTCTGAATTAACATTCTGGTGACATTACCACTCTGTCACTGTCACCCACCCCATTCACCCCACCCCCCAACTCTCATTGTAATGATGGAGTGCTTCATTGTTGGGATATCCTTCAGATTATATAATAATCTGTTTTCTCAGCAGAACATCAAATATCTCATAAGGCTGCTTCAAAGCAGGGCAGGGGAGTTTCCTAGTGTCTTGGTATAAACTGATCAACTGCTAAGTATATCTGCTTATGGACCCCGAATTAGTAGCCACATTTCCCACACTACAGCAGCGATGTCTAAAATAACTAATTGGCTGTAAAGCACTTTGGGACATCCCAAGGCTTTAATATAAGTAAGTACGTAGTTTCATCATAACTACACACAGGATCCTCCGAACTATAAAGTATGATTATGTTGTCATGCTACAACAATTAAATGCAAAAAAGATATAAATTGGTATACACATACATGTGCCTTATGAATAGCTTTCTTTAAGGTAAACACTTACCACTTCCAGAACAGCATGAAGGATGAAATCGATGTAAATGGTTGTGGGCTGTGTCCAGTTTTTAACTGGTCGAACTCCTTTGTTGTAGTTTGTGAGTAATTTCTCCAGTAGTTGGTGTTGCGTTGAATTCTGAAGGAATCCAGTATAAGCAAAACCTCCTGTAAATAACAGAACACACTAGGTTGATTGGCAACCAGAAGCAGAAGGAGATGAGAAGAATTAATGGAGCAAGTTGTTATGATTTGGAATGCGTTACCTGTAAGTGTAGAGGAATATTTATGAATGCAAAGGATGTATTGACTATTTACGGTGAAAGTCACCTGTTAATTCATGTTTATTGATTTTTATTGTGTTAAAGTCAAAGTTGCAAAAATTGAAATCTTCTTGTTAATTTCTTAATTTGGAGTAATTTGGTGAATTTGATCATTTCTGTTTTAGTTTCCCGCACCACCCCGCCATCCTGTGGGGATTGTAACAGATCTAAGATCTAAAACTATATTTGAAAAAAATCAAATTAAGACCACAAACGATTTGTGGAAGTTGATTGATTTTTACACTCAGGATATTGACTCTGCATTTCTTTATATTCATTATCAGCAGTTTCACTTCAATGGAACTGAATATTTATGGTACACTAATGGACAATGTGGTGGGACAAATTATCCACTGTTACCAAGCTGAATTCCTATCCGAAAAGATTTGTCTTGTATGATCTTTGACATTCATCAACTTATAGAATTTTTCTTGTCCCAATTATTAATAGATACTGTCCAATAGATTTCCCCATGTCCCAACCATTTTAGACATGGATCAATAGAATCGCTCCTATCTCAACCACCAGCATATTAACCAATTGGTTTCCTCCTGTCCCGAACATATTGACCAACTGAGCACCTTCTCGTAGAAATCATAGAAACCCTACAGTGCAGAAAGAGGCCATTGGGTCCATCGAGTCTGCACCAACCACAATCCCACCCAGGCCTACCCCCATATCCCGATACATTTACTACTAATTCTTCTAACCTATGCATCTCAAGACACTCAGGGGCAATTTTAGCATTACCAATCAACCTAACCCTTTGGATGTGGGAAGAAACCGGAGCACCCAGAGGAAACCCACACATGCAAAGTCCACACAGAAAGTGACGCAAGCTGGGAATTGAACCCAAGTCCCTGGAGCTGTGAAACAGCAGTGCTAACCATTATGCTATCGTGCTGCCTGTTTCAAACATTGAAAGGCACTGATCTCCTATCGCAATTACTAACACATCCGTATGAAGCAATTGAAACCCATGTGGTTAAAAACCTGCTAAGGGGCAGAAGTCAAAGAGTATTGGGAAATAAGCACAGAATATGCTGGAAAATCTCAGCAGTATGACAGCATCTGTGGGGAAGGAATAGAGCCAGTGTTTTGAGTCTGGCAATTGGTAAATGGTTGCTTTCAGAATGGAGGGAGATGTGCTGTGGTTTTCTCTAGGAGGCTGCTTTTTTAGGTTTACAATAATGACCTCTCCTTGGACACAGAGGACATAATTTCATAGTGTGCAGATGACTCAAATCTCTGAAGTGTTCTCAGCGATGAGGATGATAGGACTAGATTCCAGGTGGACATGGCCAAACTGAAGGAATAAGCAGACACATGATAGGTAAAACTTAATGCAGAGAAGAGTGGTCATGCACTTTAGAAGAAGGAATGAGGAGAAGCAATATAAACTAAACATTTTTACATGATGTGGAGTTGCTGGCTTTGGACTGGGGCAGGTGCAGTAAGTAGTCACACAACAACAGGTCAAAGTCCAACAGGATATTTGTTAGCATGAGCTTTTGGACCATTGCCCCTTCATCAAATGACTTTAACCTGGTGTTGTGAGACTACTTATTGTACATTTTTACAGAGAATGAATGAGTGAAGCTGTCAGGACAAGAAAATTAAGCCTATTCAAAGAACGAAGCACATAGGATCTTTGGCTTTATAGAATCATAGAATAGAATCTTGGAATCCCTTCGATGCATACGAGCCATTTGACCCATCAACTCTGACAGAGTACACAGACAAAGACTCTCTCCTCTGCCCTAATCCTGTAACCCCACATCTTTACCATGGCTAATCCATCTAACCTACACATCTTTGTAGTGTGAAAGCAAACTGAAACACCTGAGAAAACCCACACAGACAGGGGCAGAATGTGCAAACTCAACAAAATAGTTACCCAAGGCCAGAATTGAACTTGGGTCCCTGGAGCTATGAGGCAGCAGTGCTAACCACTATGCCACTGAGCCGCCCTATAGATTAGGACATAGCGTACAAAGCAGGAGAGTTATGCAGAATCTTTAAAAATACCTGGCTAGGTTTCAGCTGGAGTATTGTAACCAATTCAGGGCATAAGTTTTCAGAAGGATGTCAAAGGCCTTGAAGAGGACATGTAGGAGATCTATTATAATGGCACAAAACCTGAGGAACTTCAGTTATATGGAGAGACTCAAGAAGCTGGGATCATTTTTCTTTGAGCAGAGAAAGAGAATGTTAAGCAGGGATTGAATAGATGTGTTCAAAATAGTAAAAGGTTTCGCTAGAGTAAATTGGGGAGAGAATATTTCCATTGGCAGGAGGGTTAGTAAGGTCAGAGCATAGAGTCATGAAGGATTACAGCATGGAAGCAGACTCTTCAGCCCAACTTGCCCATGCTGCTCATTTTATAACCACTAAACAAGTCCCAATTGCCTGAGTTTGACCCATATCCCTCGATAGCCAACTTACTCATGTAATTGTCTAAATGCTTTTTAAAAGATAAAATTGTACCCCCCTCTACTACAGTCTCTGGTACTTTGTTCCAGACAGTCACTACCCTCTGTGAAAAAATTGTCCCTCTGGACACTTTTGTATCTTCCCTTAAACTTATCCCCTCTAATTTTAGACTCCCCTACCTTTGGGAAAAGATATTGACTATCTAGTTGATCTATGCCCCTCATTATTTTATAGACCTCTATAAATCACCCATAAGCCTCCATACTCCAGAGAAAGTCCCAGTCTATCCAGTCTTTTCTTATAGCTCAAACCATCAAGTCCCAGTAGCATCCTAGTAAATCATTTTTTGCACTCTTTCTAGTTTAATAATATCTTTTCTATAACAGGGTGACTAGAACTGTACACAATATTCCAAGTGTGGTCTTACCAATGTCTTGTACAACTCCAGTAATATGTCCCAACTCCTATATTCAATGTCTGACCAATAAAATCAAGCATACCGAATGCCCACTTCACCACCCTATCTACCGATAACTCCATTTTCAAGGAGTTACGAGCCTGTACCTCTAGATCTCTTTATTCTATATCTCTCCCTAATCTCCTACCATTAATTGAGTAAGTCCTGCCCTAGTCCAATCGATCAAAATGGATCACCTTGCATTTACTTAAATTAAATTCCATCTCCATTCGTCATCCCACTGTTCCAATTTATTAAAATCCCGTTGCAATCGGAGATAACTTTCTTCACCGTCCACTATGCCACCAATCTTGGTGCCATCCGCAAACTTACGAACCATGCCTACTAAATTCTCATCCAAATCATTAATATAAATGACAAATAACAGCGGATACAGCACTGATCTCTGAGGCACACTGCTGGTCACAGGCCTTCAGTTTGAAAAGCAACCCTCTACAACCATCCTCTGTCTACTGTTATCAAGTCAATTTTGTATCCATTTGGCTACCTCACTCTAGATCCTGTGAGATTTAATCTTATTCAACAACCTACTGCATGATACCTTATCAACGGCTTTGTAGACAACATCAACTGCACTGTCCTCTATCTTCTTGGTTACCCCTTCAAAAAATTCAATCAAATTTGTAAGACATGATTTTCCATTCACAAAGCCATGCTGACTGTTCCTAACTAGACCTTGCAACTCTAAATGCCTGTAGGACCTGTCTCTCAAAATACCTTCCGAAAATTGGGGAGTAATAGAGATTTTAACTTTCCCAACATTGACTGGGACAGCCATTGTTTAGAGGATTAGATGGAGAGAAATTTGTTGAGTGTATTCAGGAGGAATTTCTCATTCAGTATGTGGATGGCCCGATGAGAGAGGGGGCAAAATTTGACCACCTTTTGGGAAATAAGGAAGGGCTGGTGACAGAAGTGTTATTGAAAGACCACTTTGCGACCAGTGACCATAATTCTATTAGTTTTAAGATAGCAATGGAGAATGATAGGTCTGTCCCAAAAGTTAAAATTCTAAATTGGGGCAAGGCCAATTTTGATGGTATCAGGCAGGAACACTCAAAAGTTAATTGGGGAGTCTATGGGAAGGCAAAGGGATGTCTGGTAAGTGGCATGCTTTCAAAAGTGTGTTAACTATGGTTCAGGGTAAACACATTCCTCTCAGAGTGAAGGGCAAGGCTGGCAGAAATTGGGAACGCTGGATGACTCGGGATATTGAGGCCCTGGTCAATAAGAAGAAAGAGGCACATGACATGCTTGGGAGGCTAGAATCAAATGGATCTCTTGAAGAGTATAAGGGGTGTAGGGGTAGAGTTGAGAGAAATCAGGAGGGCATAAAGGGGACACAAAATTGTTTCGGTAGATAAGGTAAAGGAGAATTCAAAGAGTTTCTACAAATACATAAAGGGCAAAAGAGTAACAAGGGAGAGAGTAGGGCCTCTTAAAGGTCAACAAGGTAAACTATGTGTGGATCCATAGGAGATGGGTGAAGTTCTAAATGAATATTTCTCATCAGTATTTACTGTTGAGAAAAGCACGGGTGTTAGGGAATGTGGGGAAATAAATAGTGATGTCTTGAGGAGTGTACATATTACAGAGAAGGAGGTGCTGGAATTCTTGAAGTGCATCAAGATAGAAAAATCCCAAGACCTGATGAATTAGATTCGAGGACGTTGTGGGAGGCTAGGGAAGAAATTATGGGTCCCCTAGCCAGATATTTGAATCATCCACAGTCACTTTGAGGTGCCTGAAGATTGGAGAATGAAAAAAGTTTGTTTAAAAAGGGCTGCAGAGAAAAGCCTGGAATTACAGCCAGTGAGCCTCACATCTGTGGTGGGTAAATTTTCAGAAAGTATTTTGAGAGACAAGATCTAAGCATTTAGAGATGCAAGGACTGATTAGGGACAGTCAGCATGGCTTTGTGAGTGGAAAATCATGTCTCAAAAATTTAACTGAGTTTTTGAAGGGGTAACTAAGGAGATAGATGAGGGCAGTGCAGTTGATGTTGTCTACATAGACTTTAGCAAAGCCTTTGACAAGGTACTGCATGGTAGATTGTTGAAAGTTAAATCTCACGGGATCCAGGGTGAGGTATCTAAATGGATATAAAATTGGCTTCTTGGCAGAAGCCAGAAGGTGGTTATAGAGAATCGTTTTTCAAACTAGAGTCCTGTGATCAGCGGGGTACCTCAGGGATCAGTGCTGGGTCCACTGTTTTGTCATTCATTAATAATTCAGATGAGAATATAGAGGGCATGATTAGTAAGTTTGCAGATGACACCAAGATTGGTGGCATAGTGGATTGTGAAGAAGGTTATCTTGATCAATTGGGACAATGGGCTGACGAATGGCAGATGGAGTTTAATTTAAATGAATGCGAGGTGATGTGATTTGGTAGATTGAAACAGGGCAGGACTTACTCAGTTAATGGTAGGGCGCTGAGGAGAGTTACAGAACAATGAGATCTAAGAGTAAATGTTCATAACTCCTTGAACATGAAGTCACAAGTGGGGAAGGCATTCGGCAGAAGTTGGAACGTCTCGTTGAAGTTCTACAAGACATTGATAAGGCCACACTTGGAATATTGTGTGCAGTCCTGGTCACCCTATCATAGAAAGGACATTATTAAACTAGAAAGAGTGCAGAAAAGATTTACTAAGATGCTACCAGGACTTGATGAATTGAGTTATAAGGAGAGGCTGAATATACTGGGACCTTTTTCCACTGGAGCATCGGAGGCTGAGGGGTGATCTTGTAGAGGTCTATAAAATAATGATGGGCACAGACAAGGTAGATAGTCAATATCTTTTCCCAAAGGTAGGGGATTCTAAAATTAGAGGGGATAGGTTTAAGGTGAGAGTGGCGAGATACAAAAATGTACAGTGGGGCAATTTTTTCACACAGAGGGTGGTGAATGTTTGAAACAAACTGCCAGAGATAGTAGTAGAGGCGGGTACAATTTTGTCTTTTAAAAAGCATTTAAATAATTACATAGGTATGATGGGTATAGAGGGATATGGACCAAATGTGGGCAATTGGGATTAGCTTACAGTTTCAAAAAAAAAGGATGGTACGGATAAGTTGGGCCAAAGAACCTGTTTCTATGCTGTAAACCTCTATGACTCAGATAATTTACCCGCTGCAGATGTGAGGCTTCCAGGCCTGTAGATCCCAGGCTTTTCCCTGCAACCCTTCTTAAACAAAGGCACAACATTTGCCACCTTCCAATCTTTAGGCACCTCACCTGTGACTATCGATGATTCAAATACCTCTGCTAGGGGACCTGCAATTTCTCCCACAATTTCCTCGGATAGACTTCATCAGGTCTGGGGATTTATCTGCCTTGATGCGCTTGGATTTAAGGCAATTGATAAAAGAAAAGGGAAGAGATGAGGAGAATATATTTTAACCTAGCAAGTTGTTGTGATGTGAAAGATGTTATCTGAAAGAGAAATCAAAGTAGATTTTGTAGCAGCTTTCCAAAGAGGAATTGGATAAATACTCAAAAGGTAATAATGTGCAGGGACTTGGGAAAAGAGCAGATGAGGATGGAACTAGTCGGAAAGCTCTTCCAAACAAAATTCTTCCTCTTCCAACACTGACAATTATTGATCTATAAAGTTTAACTTATCTCAAACTATAATGGACTGCCCCAGAAAATATGTCACACACAACCTTCCACTATGGGGGCAGGGAGGTCAAAATTTTATTTTAACGACAATACTAATTTTTGCTTTAAGATCTCCAAGTGATTCCGCCAGGCTCATTCACAGCGACATTTATGATATCAGTTGATTGGTATAACATAGCCCTTGTTTTAGATTCTCATTTGAGGCTCCACATCATTCAAAAATCAATTTTCAGCATTTATCCCTTACCACAATGGCTTGTTAATGGCTATGCGCTAAGGGCCTGATTTCTAAAGTAATTGTGTCTCTGAAGAGCTGTTTGTGAAAAGGCACTTACTGTGCAAATGATCACTGCAGAGATTTTCTCCTTGGTAATTAATGCTTCGATCATGAAGCCTGCAGTCTGGTATTTTCCAATCATGATTTTCTTCAGTCTAAGCCCTTTTTCCTTGTAACATTAACCTTTGAGTGATTGTTTTTAATGACTGGAATTTTGTTCAATTTGAATAGCCCACAATATCTACCAGACACAAAGGCAAGAAAAAGCTTAAGTCACAAATTTCAAACTACATGCACTTTTGGGCAGAGAGCTTTTTTTCCTTTATTCTTTCATGGGTAAAAGAATGTAGACCATCCCTAATTGCCCTTGAACTGAAGATTGTGTAGGACAGTTCAGAGTCAACCACATTCCTGTATGTGTGGAGCCACACGTAGCCAAACCAGGGTAAGGACAACATATTCCACCCCATCCACGGGACACTAGAGAAGCAAATGGGTCTTTACAACAATCAATGGTAATTTCATGGTCACTGGATCGATATTCCAGATTTATTCCATCAGCTGTTGGTGGGACTTGTATCCATGTCTTCAGAGTATTGTAAAAAGTCTCACACCACAAGGTTAAAGTCTAACAGATTTATTTGGATTTGCAATAAAGGAACTGTGCACTGAAAGCTCGTAATTCCAAATAAACCTGTTGGACTTTAACATGGTGTTGTGAGACTTCTTACTGTGCCCACTTCAGTCCAAGGTCTGCATCAGAGCATTAGCCTGGGTTTCTGGCTTACAAGCACAGTAGCATTACCACAATGTCACCATCTCCCCAATTATGAGAAGATTTCTTGTGATTTTCCAATCTCAAATGAGTGAACCTTTGTCTTCATGAAACCCACTTTGGGAAAAAGTGTTCCTGTAAGATTATGTTTTCACAACAATGTGGAGAACCAAACTTTTTGACAACAATTCAAACATGCAGTTATCAAATGAAGTATGCAAATAATATAGTTTCATATAAGGAAGAGTTAGGTAAGCAGAAGAGAGAGAAAAGACTAGAAGGATATATTGATGCGATTAGTTGAAGAAGGATGGGAGGTTGTGGATGTGCTCCATCCTTGATGCAGAAAGAAGTCCATCTGGCCCATCAAGTTCTCACTGTCTGTCTCTGAAAGAGCATCCCCACCACACCCCCCACTTCCCCAGCAGGCCCTCCTCTCTCCACATAGTGACCTAACCTACACATCTTGGAATATTAGGGTGCAATTTAGCATGGCTGATCACCTAACCTGCATGTCTTTGGACTGTGGGAGGGAGTCTGAACACCTGGCAGAAACCCACGCAGATACATGGAGAACATGCAAACTCCACACAAATTTACTCAAGATGGGATAGCTCCCCAGAGCTGTGAGGCAGCAGTGCTCACCACTGTGCCACCATGCTGCCCTGTGAATAAATCGCAACATAGATCTGTTAGATCGAATGGACAGTTTCTGTGTTGTAAATACTTAACAAGTTTACTTTTAGAATCTTCTTGTCTCTGTCATTCTTTCACACAAGTCTTTGTAAAATAGATGGAGCTTGAAATCCAGTAAAGAAGTGACTTGGAACATACAAACATACATAACCTAGGATTCAATGTGCAACACAGGAAAAATGCAGCAAGGAGGAAAAGGAGAAGAGAAGAAAGTTTTACTAATTTCCCGGTGCAGGGAAATTAATAAAATAATGAGAGGCAAGCATAGTAATTTCATTGCAGTGTTAATGTAAGCTTACTCAAATAAATTTTAAGGTGTTTGTAGAGGAAGCTAAAGTTACAGATGAATTGAAAGAAATGTCAATTTGTAAAAATCTATCATTGAGGTAGTTAAATGTTGGCGGGATTCAGGAATTTTCACTGATATTTGAAGATTCACTCTCCAAACTGTTATAAAACAGAATGCATAATGCTGCCCGTGATCCAACAATATTGCAGTTGTTAAGAGAGCACAAGTTAATTCAACAATATTAACACATTACTAAAACAATCCATCAGCAGTAGCCTGAAACTTATCATTATTGAGACACTTGAGCAAAGGGCTAAGTTTCTAAAGGGTAAAAGAAAGACAAAGACTGTTTAACTGGCCAAGCATTAATTTCAAAGTATGGTGAATGTCAGCGGAAATGAAAATCGAAAGTACGATAATCATCATATAAATACCAGCATTCCTTCATATGAAATAAAGAGTTGCATTCTAGCATTAAATAACTACTTGGAAATCCACAGTGGCACAGTGGTTAGCACTGTTGCCTCACAGCGCCAGGGACCTGGGTTTGATTCCCAGCTTGGGTCATTGTTTATCTGAAGTTTGTGTGTTTTCCCTGTGTCTGCGGGGGTCTCCTCCTGATGCTCTGGTTTCCTCCCACAGTCTGAAAGACTTGCTGGTTAGGTGCATTGGCCATGCTAAATTCTCCCTTAGTGTACATGAACAGACGCTGGACTGTGGCAACCAGTGGACTTTCACAGTAACTTAAAAAGTAAAGATAAAGTTTATTTATTAGCCACAAGTAGGCTTACATTAACACGCAATTAAGTTACTGTGACACTCATGAATAAATTTAAACTTAAAAATCCATGAGTTTGAGCATTTTTTGTGGGTTTCGTGGAATTTTTGAACTAGTTTCCTCATTAATATAAAGACAGAAAAGTTGTTACATTCCAATCATGTTCATTGTCCAAACCTCTCTGGAATGCAAGTGGTCAAAAATAAAATATTTGCCATAATCTGTTTCAATTCGAATTCTTCCGAAGTAGACTTGGGAATGTATAATAGAACCAGAGATGAAAATTATTGATTAAAAAAATTGTACCTTGTTTGTGTGAAATATCATTGCAATTATCTAACAATTTGGAAGCACTAGTATATTGAAATATTTGAACTTTGGTATCAAATGTATTTTGGCCCAAAATAAATCCTCTCATTTGTATTTCATCCTCAGGTTAGCATTTGCAAACTTACTGATCAAAAACATTCGGCACCCTGCATTGTTTACGCTTGGGATATAATTGCGTGAAGCTTTTAAGAGGCATTTAAATGTTTTTCAAAATACGCACAATCTCATTCACAGGGCTCAGAGGTGGACAAGAAGAGTTTTGAAAAGAACTTACCTGAAGACACGTAGAAGATGAGTGGAAACAATACCATTTCTATCCTGCAGATATTGGAACTCATTGTTGATTTGCCTACGTACGCACTGAAACCAGGTGAAAATTACTTAGCAAATCTCGGCAGGGTGACTTTTATATGGTTTAAATAGCAGCCTGGGTTAATTAATCCCAAATCTCGCGTTAAGGTTATCAATCTATTTCTTTCCATTATAATCTGATCTCTGACACTATATTGATGCAAGATGCCAAAGCTAGGAGAGAAGCTGAAGACTGTAATTTGGCCTCCAGTTTTCTGAGTATAGATTGCAATTTGATTTCACTGTGAATGAGAGAAGTTAAGTGGATAATGGGTTTAATGGGAGTGGATCTCCTGAGGTTTGTAATACCTACACTGAGCAATAGGAAACACACTTAACACTTTCCTACAATTGTCTGCAGCCAGGCATAGTGTCACCCTTGACATGGCTGATGCCTAATATTCTCACCTGGATTTTGAGTGGAGAGTTCAGTTTTCTGAGGTAACTCTATTTATTGATCTATTAAAGTGCTCTCTGGAATGTTCTGACAAGTCCCTTGGAATAGTTGAAGTGAATGTAAATTGGCCTCCTTGCCAGTAACTCCCACAAACTATGAATCAACGATGATAAAACAGTTGTCATTTAGAAGACACTGGTGGTTGGGATCTTGCTGAATTTACCTCAGGATGTTTGCCGGAATCCTTCAAACCTTGCCTGCTGCTGAGATTATCCGGTCTTGTTGCCGTGAGTCGAGATTTGGCAGAGCGGCAATTTCTCCATTCTCACTAGTTGCAAGAACAGAAAATTCCAGCCTTTATTGCCAGCTGTACAACCTGTGACTTCAGTGATCACACCAATATAAGAACATAAGAACAAGGAGCAAGAGTAGACCATTTGGCTCCTCGAACCTACTCCGTCATTCAATAAGATCATAGCTGATCTTTTTGTGGACTCAGTTTCACTTACCACCCGCTCACCATAACCCTTAATTCCGTTACTGTTCAAAAATTATCTATCCTTGCCTTAAATACATTCAATGAGGCAGCCTCAACTGCTTCACTGGGCAGAGAATTCCATAGGTTCATAACCTTTGGATGAAGATGTTCTTCCTCAACTCAGTCCTAAATCTGCTTCCCCTTATTTTGAGGCCATGCCCCCTAGTTCTAGTTTCACTCTACCTTTATCTTATCTATTTCCTTCATAACCTTATATGTTTCTATAAGATCTCTCTCATTCTTCTGAATTCCAATGAGTATAGCCTCAGTCTTCTCAGAGTCTCCTCATACACCAACCTTCTCAACTCCAAATCAACCTAGTGAATCTCCTCTGCACCTCCTCGAGTGGCAGTATATCCTTTCTCAGACCAAAGCTGTACACAGTAATCCAGGTGTGGCTTCAAAAGAATCTTATACAGCTGTAACATAACCTTGCTGTTTTTAAGCTCCATACTTCTAGCAATGAAGAACAACATTTGTTCCACTTGTCTTTTTACTTACCTGTTGGTTAATGCTAGAGTAAAGATAACACGGAGCAAATTTGTAGATGATCATTGGTGGCAGCATGCCTCCCTTTCTGAATTAGAGAGAAGGACCACTTCAAGAGGAGGTTTCACTCAATGCTGTCCAGAGTTTCAGGCACAAACTCTTGCTAGTTCTTATGGCTTTCCCTTAAGGTATTGTTGAGTAACCTGGGAGCCATGTGTGGCCGAACTGGGTTCTGGGTGTGACCCATGAGACATTTTGTTGACTGTTGCCCACACATAGATTTGTTGCATTCCGATGGTTTCCATCCATGTGGCTTTTTAATCTATTGTATGAATAAAGTGATACATGTGTGAACATGTGAACACAGGATCGTAGAAATAAGGAGCAGAAGTAGGCAAATTCAGCTCTTTGAGCCCGCTCAGCCATTCAATCAGATTGTAGCTGATCTCTCCCTGGTCTCAAATCCACCTCCTCAACTGCTCCCCATATCCCTTTTTTGCTTTTTTCATTAGAAATATGTCTAGCTCCCTCTTGAAACCATTCAACAATGCAGACTCCCCCTCGCTATGGTGACGATTGCATGGAACACTGACTTTGAGAGCTGCATGTTCCCCCGTGTGCAATCAAAGTGTAAATACTTACTTTTTCATACCATTTAAAGTTGATAGTTTTATCAATATATGAATGATTAACCATTTTCTATAGCTCGTTATGAAATATTCAGCATGTATTAAGTGTATTTAATTTTATTTGTGGGGTCAAGGTTAGTGAAGAAGCCCAGTTTCAATACTGTGGCACGTTCCTTTGCCTAAACTGTCCATTGCTGCTGTACCTGCAGTTATGATGTACAGTTGCCGGCGTTGGATTGGGGTGGTAAGAACTCAGTAAGAATTTAGCAACACCAATTTATAATCCAACCGATTTATTTGATAGTAAAAAAGCGAGCTTTCGACTCCGTGTCTTCCTCAGGCAAATGCAGTGTTCTGGTCTGCAATAGCACACATCAGCACAGACAGTCAGAGATTGCTGATTAGAATGCGAATCCTTACATCTAACCTGCTATTGAAGTGTTAAAGTGGCGAACAATGTGTGTGAAGGGAATCCTGAGCATTGTTGGAGAATTGTGTGTTTTCTCCAGACAGCACAGTAAGTGAGGTTTTTTGCTAACCCAGGCAAGTTACGGGGGTTACAGATAGTGTGTCATGAAGCCAAGATCCCTGTTAAGACCGTCCTCATGTGTGCGGAGCTTGGCTATCAGTCTCTGTTCAGCGACTCTGCGCTGTCGTGTATCACGAAAGCCCCCTTGAAGAACATTTACCCGCAGGTCGGAGGCCGAATGCCCATGACTGCTGAAGTGTTCGCCCACAGGAAGGGAACTGTTTTGCCTGGTGATTGCTGAGTGATGCTCATTCATCTGCTGACCGACAGACAACTTCACAATGCTCCACTTCTCCAGCTTCCACCCTAGACACGTTAAAGAAGCCATTCCCTATGGACAAGCCCTCCGTATACACAGAATTTGCTCAGATGAGGAGGATCGTGACAGACACCTCCAGACGCTGAAGGATGCCCTCGTGAGAACAGGATATGGCGCTCGACTCATCGATCGACAGTTCCGACGTGTCACAACGATAAACCACACTGACCTCCTCAGAAGACGAACATGGGACACGGTGGACAGAGTACCCTTTGTTGTCCAGTACTTCCCCGGAGCGGAGAAGCTACGACATCTTCTCCGGAATCTTCAACATATCATTGATGACGATGAACATCTCGCTAGGGCCATCCCCACCCCCCCACTTCTTGCTTTCAGACAACCGCACAACCTCAAACAGATCATTGTTCGCAGCAAACTACCCAACCTTCAGGAGAACAGTGACCACAATACCACACAACCCTGCCACAGCAACCTCTGCAAGACATGCCGGATCATAGACATGGACGACATCATCAAACGTGAGGATACCATTCACCAGGTACACGGTACATACTCTTGCAACTCGGCCAACGTTGTCTACCTAATACGTTGCAAGAAAGGATGTCCCGAAGCATGGTACATTGGGGAGACCATGCAGACACTACGACAGCGGATGAATGAGCATCGCTCAACAATCACCAGGCAAAACAGTTCCCTTCCTGTGGGCGAACACTTCAGCAGTCATGGGCATTCGGCCTCCGACCTGCGGGTAAATGTTCTTCAAGGGGGCTTTCGTGATACACGACAGCGCAGAGTCGCTGAACAGAGACTGATAGCCAAGCTCCACACACATGAGGACGGTCTTAACAGGGATCTTGGCTTCATGACACACTATCTGTAACCCCCGTAACTTGCCTGGGTTAGCAAAAAACCTCACTTACTGTGCTGTCTGGAGAAAACACACAATTCTCCAACAATGCTCAGGATTCCCTTCACACACATTGTTCGCCACTTTAACACTTCAATAGCAGGTTAGATGTAAGGATTCGCATTCTAATCAGCAATCTCTGACTGTCTGTGCTGATGTGTGCTATTGCAGACCAGAACACTGCATTTGCCTGATGAAGACACGGGAGTCGAAAGCTCGCTTTTTTACTATCAAATAAATCGGTTGGATTATAAATTGGTGTTGCTAAATTCTTACTGAGTTCGTACCTGCAGTTGCCAGTGAGTGAGAAAGGTCCATCCACCAGAGGGCAGCACGGTGGCACAGTGGTTAGCATTGCTGCCTCACAACACCAGGGACTGGTGTTCAGGTCCCAGCTTGGATCACTGTTTCTGCGGAATTCTCACATTCTCCCTGTGCCTGTGTGCACTTCCTTCCACAGTCCGAAAAATGTGCTGGTTAGGTGCATTGGTCATGCTATATTTCCCCTCAATGAATCTGAACAGGTGCTGGAGTGCGGCGACTAAGGGATTTTCACAAAAACCTCATTGCGGTGTAATGTAAGCCTGCTCGTGTCACTGATGTATAAACTTTAGAAATATGGTGCCTTATTGAAATGCAACTGCACGTAGGAATTACGAGCCAAGGTCTTTTTAATTTGTCTTCTATCATCATGGCAGTCACATGATGCAATGATAATGAAATTCTAATGAAACCAATCACAATAATCTGTTGCAAATTAATTGATAGAAGTTGATTGCTATGGTCTTTGGGGACCATATCCCAATCTTAGGAAAGCAGAAGTCACCACGTTCTACATGAACATGCTACACTCATTACATATACTGTTCTTTTTCTCATCATCCTGTGAAATTTCCCTCATTTCACTGTTTTTATAGAGTACTGCCTGCCAATATTTACTAAATTGCGTAAAGTCGTTAGCTACAATATAAATGCAATGTAAGCTCTGATTCCACTATTTTTGTGAAATCTCTGCTTAGAAAGCCTGCCAAGTGACTTAGAGAAGGTACAACCCATCAGCTTGAAGTTCCAAGAAAATTACTGAGGATGCTGGAATCTGAAACAAAAACATAAAATGCTGAAAAATCTCAGCAGGTCTGTGGAGAGAGAATAGAGCCAATGTTTTGAATTTGTTGGCTCTGTTCTATTTCCATTGATGCTGTTTTCTAAGTTTATTTATTAGTGTCACAAGTAGGCTTACATTAACACTGCAATGAAGTTACTGTGAAAATCCCCTAATCACCACACTCCAACGCCTGTTCAGGCACACGAAGGGAGAACTTAGCATAGTCAATGCAGCTAACCAGCACGTCTTTCAGACTGTGGGAGGAAACAAGAGCACCCAGAGGAAACCCACACAAGCAAGGGGGGAATGTGCAAATTCCATACAGACTCACTGAAAGCATAAAGCATAAACTTTTGGCATAACTATAAGGCTCATGCATAACTATAAGGTTCATGATGGGAGATATAAGAGGAATGTCTGAGGTAGATTCTTTTACTCAGAGAGTGGTAGGGGTGTGGAATAGACTGCCTGCTGTGATAGTGGAGTTTGGCCCTTTAGGAACTTTCAAGTGGTTATTGGATAGGCACATGGAACACTCCAGAATTATAGGGAGGGGATAGCTTAATCTTGGGATTGGACATAGCCCAACATTGAGGGCTGAAGGGCCTGTAGTATGCTGTAATGTTCTATGTTTCTAAGAAGGTTACATGGTTTGCACGTGTGGATTCAAACAAACACACACAAAGTTTTATTGAGGAGCTGCTCTTGTACGACATCAGATCATGTGATCAGCTTTTAAAGCAACCTTGCCATCCTTCTAAATATATAACAGTAGGCCACATACTAAAATATAAACCTCAGTCTCCAGATACCTTTCTCAATTTTACTTCAGCCTGGACAGTTCATCCCACCCTGAATCAAGGTTGAAGCTAAAATGTAAGATGAATGCAGATGGGTCATTTAAAATTGTATTCAATCTGCCCCTTGTTGGGCTAAATCCGGTAGATGTGTTTCCAACTCTCACGCACGCCCACCAACAGAAATGTTGCACGAGTGCGTGATGATGTTGGGGCGCGCGCTCAATTGCTGGAACTTTACCAGCACGCTGACCCCAAAGTAGGCGTGGTTGAGACTCAGAGAATGGCATTCTCTGTTGGCCTGAGATGAGCGATGTGGTAAAAGTACAGCTAATGTCTTTTCACACGATTCTATGTGCTTTCAGATGGTGCACACACTCTGCTCAAGCAACATAAAATTCTGGCCAATGATCTTAGAATGCAAGTTCCTCCTTTGGGATTTCACATTTCATCACAAAACTCTTCTGACGGTTCTACTGGGGTCAGATGCCAACATGGTGCCAAGATATTCTCTTGTTCTGACAAGACAGCCTCTCTGGTGACATGTTGGGCTTGATACAGCCTGAAATGGGCTAGCTGAAGCTTGTGATATCCTCACACCCTCGATAAAGTGGCATTGTTGTTTATTGCAATGTTAGACGTTTGGTTCTTAGTGCAGAATTACATGGTTTTCACAAGTGTATGATCAACAATTGTGTACTCTTTGGTCTGTTTTTCAGGTGCATTGATTCTGAATAATGTTAAAATCAATTATTTTTATATAATCCCAGTTTGAGATTGTACAGGTAGGTATTTGTCAAGATAGCCTGGATAATTTGGTCAATCTTTTAACAGTAAATAATCAAAAAGTGCCAGCAGAAGGTTGGCCTTCAGTTAAAGAGGGTTGGATTACAAAAGAGAAGTTATGCTTCAGTTTTACAGAGTCCATCTGGATATTGCATTCAGTTCTGAGCATCTTATCTCAGGAAGGATGTCTACTCCCCATACCACATTGGAGGTACATTCATATGAACAGGACTTGCCTATTATACACAGTGTTTGGGAAATCCATCATGACCTCTAATAATCCTGTAACATTGAGTCAAATCTCATTGACAAACATTGACTTTTTCTGCAAAACAATTTATTTCAACAGCAACGAGAGAGCCAGGTTGGTGCATCAGTAAATCTGCCAACTTTACTGAGTTAAAGTCCAGGAATTGTTTGAGAAGTGTTTAAACTATAAGAAAGGAGACAAGATGGCACTGCTACCTCATAGCACCAGGGACCCGGATTCAATTCTCGGCTCAGGTCACTGTCTGTGTGAAGTTTGCACATTCTCCCCATGTCTGCACAGGTTTCCTCCGGGTGCTCCTGTTTCCTCCCACAGTCCAAAGATGTACGGGTTAAGTGGACTGGCCATGCTAAATTGCCCCTTAGTGTTGGGGGATTAGCTAATAAATGCATGGGGTTATGGGATTAGAGTCTGGGTAGGTTTGTGGTCAGTGCAGACTTGATGGGCCGAATGGCCTCCTCCTGTACCATAGGATTCTATAAGACTTAAGAAACTCAGAATCTAGAGCTTAAGTTATTATAAACTTGCATTGATATAACTTCTTTCACAACCTTCAGATGTCTTACAGCACTTTCCAGCAATTAAGTGCTTTTGGAGTAGGTAGTCATTGTTGTAACGTGGGAAAAGCAGGAAAGTGGAACTGATCCACTTCAGATCAGCCATGATCTTATTGAATGGCGGGGCAGGCTCGAGGGGCTAGATGGCTTACTCCTGCTCATATTTCTTATGTTCTTAAAAGCAGCAGCCAATTTGCGCATAGCAAGCTCCCACTAACTGCAGCAAGATAAATGACCAAATAATCCGATGGTAATTCTGGCTGAAAAGGTACATATTGGCAAGGACGCTGGGAGGAAAGCTTTCCTGTTCTTCTTCAAAATATTGCCAAATTATCTTCTACATCCACCTGCAACAGCAAACAAAGCCTTGATTAACATCTCATCAGAAAGGTAACAGCTTCAAAAGTGCAGTGCTGCCTTGGTACGCAGTCAAAACATTATATGTTCAAGCCTCTGGAGTTTTAAAAGATTCATTCATGAGTTGCGAGTCAACCACATTGCTATGGGTTTGGAGTCACATATAGGCCAGACCAGGTAAGGATAGCAGATTTCCTTCCCCAAATGGCTCTAAACTGCTTCCATCACATCCTCTGTCAGTTAGTTCCAGGCACCCATTATTCTCTGCATGAAAATCTTCTCCTGCACATCTCCCCTAAACTTTCCCCCTCTCATCTTCAAACTGTGTCCCCTTGGCACTTCCACTCTGGGAAAAGGCCTCTGACTATCCACCCTGTCTATGCCTGTAATAGTTTTATAGACTTCTCTCAGGTGTCCCCTCAGCCTCTGTCTTTCTAGTGAAAATAATCCTGGTTTATTCAACCTCCCCTCATAGCCAACATCCTTGAGTCCAGGCTACATCCTGGTGAACATTCTTTTACTCTGTCCAAAACTTCCACGTCCTTCTATTGGTGTTGTGACCAGAACTACACTCCATACTCCAAATGCGGCCTAATCAAAGTTTTATAAAGCTGCAACATGATTTCCTAACTCTTGTACTCAGTGCTCCAGCTGATGAAAATAAGTATGCCATATGCCTTCTTAATCACTTTGGCCAGCTGTGTTGCCATTTTTAGGGAACTGTGGACCTGCACGCTCAGATCCCTCTGTACGTTCATGTTCCTAAGTGTTCTGCCATCTACAGTATAATTTATAATTCATTATTATTTATTCAACAGATGGAGTAGGAGTAGGCCATTTGATATCTTGAGCCTGCTCCATCATTCATAGAATAGAATAGATAGAATCTTACAGTGCAGAAGGAGGCCATTTGGCCCATTGGGTCTATACTGACCACAATCCCACCCAGGCCCTATCCCCATAATCCCCTGCATTTACCCTAGCTAGTCTCCCTCTCACAAAGGTGCAATTTAGCATGCCCAATTCATCTAGTCTGCACATCTTTGGACTGTGGGAGGAAAACAGAGTACCCGGAGGAAACCCATGCAGACACAGGGAGAATATGCAACTCCACACAGACAGTGACCCAAGCTGGGAATTGAACCTGGGTCCTTGGCGCTGTGAGGCAGCAGTGCTAACCACTGTGCCACCATGCCGCCCCATTAAGATTATGGCTGATCTCATCAAGACCTCAACACCACATTCAAGCCTATCCCCGCCCACATAAAGAACATCTTCTTCCCTGCTGTCATCAGACTTTTGAATGGTTTTCTTGGAAAGATGGAGGCTGAGGAGTGATCTGATAGAAGTTTATAAAGTTATGACGGGCATAGATAAGGTGAACAGTTGGAAGATTTTTCCCAGGGCAGGAATACAATTACAAGGGGGCACAGGTTCAAGGTAATGAGTGAAAGATTTAGCAGAGATGAGCAGGGAAGATTTTTACACAGAAGGTGGTGGTGGCCTGAAATGCACTGCCAGTTGAGGTGGCTGAGGCAGACACGTTACTGACATTTAAGACTTATTTGGATAGACACATGAACAGGTGGGGAATAGAGGGATACAGGTGATTGGTCTCAAAAAGACAATGTGATCGGTGCAGGCTTGGTGGGCCAAAGGGCCTGCTCGACTATTCTTTGTTTGCAGTGATCACGAGAATTACTACAGTATAGAAGGAGACCATTTGGCCCATCAAGTCTTTACCAGCCACAATCCCACCTAGGCCTTATTCCCACAACCCCGCATATTTGCCCTGCTAATCCCCCTGACTTTAGCGTGGCAAATCAATCTAACCCGCACATCTTAGGACTGTGGGAGGAAAACAGAGCACCCAGGGGAAACCCACGCAGTTACAGGGAGAACGTGCAAACTCCACACAGACAGTGACCCAAGGCTGGAATTGAACCCGGGTCCCTGGCGCTGCGAGGCAGCAGTGCTAACCACTGTGCCACCGTGCTGCCCAAATTGCAACCCTCTCTGAGTGCTGCAAATGTGGTGTCAGTTCAGTGTAGGCAAGACTTGAATCAACACGTTCTGACGCAGCGGCAGGAATGCTACCACTGAGCCAAGCTGACAGATTGGGACAAGTTCTGTGTCACCCATGAACCCACTGCTACCATTTATTGTAAACAGCTAATTACTCTATCTAATGCTGTCCGTCTCGTCCCCAATCATCAAGTTAGTGGTTATCTCAAACATATTTTCACTTAGCTCACAGGTGCAAAAAAACCCCATTGTAATGAGGTATATTTAGCAACATTATTCAACCTTTGGAGTGTGTGACGTTGAATGCAGATTATACTGTACAATATGTATGATTTAGATTATGATTTTAAAGTTTTTTAAAAAAGTTTATTTAATAGTGTCACAAGTAGACTTCCATTAACTCTGCAAAGAAGTTACTGTGAAAATCCCCCTAGTTGCCACACTCCAGCACCTGTCCAGGCACTCTGAAGGAGAATTTAGCACAGCCAGTGCACCTAACCAGCACATCTTTCAGATTATGGGAGCAAACTGGAGCACCTGGAGAAAACCCACGCAAACACGGGGAGAACGTGTAGACTCCACCAGTGACCCAAGCCGGGAATCAAACCCGGGTCCCCGGAGTTGTGAGGCAGCAGCGCTAACCACTGCCCATGACGTGTCAGGCCCTTATCATATAATTATAATGACAATAATATACAATTATAATTATATTAATTGACAGATTGGGACAAGTTCTGTGTCACCCATGAACCCACTGCTATCATTTACTGTAAACAGCTAATTACTCTATCTAATGCTGTCCGTCTCACCCCCAATCATCAAATTAGTGGTTATCTCAAACATATTTTCACTTAGCTCCTTCAAAGTGCTGCTCCTTCGTGGTTTCACAAACACGACATATATAGACAAAGACGCAATTGCAAGATAATAGTTGGAATGCAACGATTTACACGAAATCAAGTTTTTACAGGTACAGATAGTGCAAGTGGAGAGAAATAATCACAGGTTAAAGAGGTGCGAATTGCCGCAAGCCAGAACTGTTAGTCGAATCTTGTAAGCCCAGGCCAGATGGCGGGGGTTACATGTAGTGTGACATGAACTCAACAGCCCGGTTCAGGCTGTCCATCTTGCCCCCAATCATCAAGTTAGTCGTTATCTCAAGCATATTTTCACTTAGCTCACAGGAGCAAAAAAACCCCACTGTAATGAGATATTGTCCCTACAATCTATAGGTCATCCAGTCACTCACTACTTGTTGCTTTACCACATCTTTTGGGGGCAGCGTGATAGCACCATGATTAGCACTGCTGCCTCACTGCACCAGGATCCTGGGCTCAATTCCAGCCTTGGGTCATTGTCAGTGTGGAGTTTGCATGTTCTCCCCGGGTTTCCTCCGGATGTTCAGATTTCAATCCACAGTCCAAAGATGGACAAGTTAAGTGGATTGGCTCAGCTAAATTGCCCCTACTGTCTCAAGATTCACAGAATTGGGGGGTTAGTGGGGTAAATGCATGGGGTTACAGTGAGAGAGCAGATGTTGGGCGAGTTGAGATGTCTGTTGGAGAGTCAGTGCAGACTAGATGGGCTAAATGGGTTCCTTTTGACTGTAGGGATTCAATGATTCAACGTTACTTTCTTCAATCTTATACAGTGGGGATCAGAGTTATGTCTAAGTTTCTCTTTTGAACAAGAGACCCATGTTATCTTAAAACTCTGAGTACATGAATGGGCAGGGAATAGAGGATTATGGACCATGTAGAGGCAAGTAAATATTAGATTAGAGAGACATCTATATCAGCACAGACATGTTGGGCCAAAGGGGCTCTTCCTGTGCAGTACAATTCTTTGTTCTTACTGTAGTTGAATATTATTTGACCATCAACCTAAATGATGCCTGACTAATGAATCTCAATTTTTCACCATCTTAAAAATATTGTTCTCTAAAGCTGCTGTACAAATGTTTCTTCTTTATGATGTCAGCAGAATAGCTTATTAATTAATTGTACACAACATCTTCAAACGTTTCAACCCATGAAATGTTACGTAAAATTCATATATGAGTGAAATTATGAAGAGACTATTGGCTTGAGGTTGACACCCACACTGTTTCATGAAGGTGCTGCAGGCAAGGAAATCTGCCATTTTTATCTAGTCTGGCTTGTGTGTTAGTCAAGTCCCAAAGCAAAGTGATTACTTTCTAATTAATTACAGGGGTGGCTCAGCATTTTGCTTTATTGTGTCAAGCTGTGGATATGTAGGGATTATATACTTGCTATAATAACTCCAGGAGTCAGCTATAAAGAAACAGTGCTTTACTGTCTAACAAAGGAAAGCAAAAACACAAGCCTGTATTGAACACAAACAAGTTGCAATTGGGACAGTGCAACTATGGACCCACTCAGCAGCCTGCTTTATAAAGAATTCGGTATACAAATTCCACCTGGTGAAGGAATTGCAGATCATGAGGGAGCTTATTTCTGAGGAATCCTACAGGTAGGCCAATCAGTAATACCCTATATAAGTCTGGGAGTTGTCACAGCTGCCCACCACCAAGGCACAATGCGGAAAGGCCACTTTGTAAGGGGCTAGTAACCATGTAAAACCCTTCAGATTATGTGTTTGATTCTAATTGTATGCAATATTATTGAAGAACACATAGTGCAACATGACCAATGTATATAAAAGCAAAATACTGCAGATGCTGCAATCTGAAACAAAGGTGGAAAATCTCAGCAGGTCTGACAGCATCTGTGGAGAGGGAATAGAGCCAACGTTTCTGCACACTCTCATTTCCTTCTCTATGTACAGTATACTCTTTCTGTATCACGCAAAAGAAGCAATACTTTTCACTGTATCCCAATATATGTGTCAACAAAGTGGAGATGCCAGCGTTGAACTGATGTGGGCACAGCAAGAAGTCCATCAGGTTTATTTGAAATCTCGAGCTTTCAAAGTGCTGCTCCTTCGTGGTTTCACAAACACGGCATATATAGACAAAGACACAATTGCAAGATACTGGTTGGAATGCAACTCTTTACAGGAAATCAAGGTTTTACAGGTATAGATAGTGCAAGTGGAGAGAGAAATAATCACAGGTTAAAGACGTGTGAATTGCCGCAAGCCAGAACTGTTAGTAGAATTTTGTAAGCCCAGGCCAAATGGCGGGGGTTACATGTAGTGTGACATGAACTCAACAGCTTGGTTCAGGCTGTCCTCATGCAGGCACAGCTTGGCTATCAGATCCTGTTGGGTCTTCTGTCCCCCCTGGGCTTTAACAACCTGCTGGATGGCAAGGGTGGCATGGTGGCACAGTGGTTAGCACTGCTCACAGCTCCAGGGACCCAGGTTCAATTCACAGCTTGGGTCACTGCCTGCACAGAGTTTACACATTCTCTCTGTTTCTGCGTGGACTTCCTTTGGGTGCTCCGGTTTCCTCCCACAGTCCAAAGATGTGTGGACTAGGTGAATTGGCTGTGCTAATTCAGGAGAGGCTGGATAGACTGGGACTTTTTTCTCTGGAGCAGAGGAGGTTGAGGGGTGAGTTCTATAGAGGTTTATAAAATAATGAGGAGCACAGATCAGCGAGATAGTCAATATCTTTTCCCAAAAGTAGGAAAGTCTAAAACTAGAAGGTATAGGTTTATGATGAGAGGGGACAGATACAAAAGTTCAGGGGGCAATTTTTTCACATAGAGGGTGGTGAGTGTCTGGAACAAGCTGCCAGAGATAATAGTGGAGGTGGGTACAAGCTTGTTTTTCAAAAAACATTTAGATATTTACATGGGTATGTAAAAATGGGCATAGAGAGATATGGGCCAAATGTGGGCAATTGGGATTATCTTAGGGGTTTTTAAAAAAGGTGGCATGGACAAGTTCGGCCAAAGGGCCTGTTTCCATACTGGAAACCTCTGTGACTCCATAAATTTCTCCTTAGTGTCAGGGGGTTCGGCGAGGATTACGGCGATAGGGCCTGGGTGGGATTGTGGTCGGTGCAGACTCAATGGGCTGAATGGCCTCTTTCTGCACTGTGGAGATTCTATGACTTTAACCTGATATTGTGAGACTTCTTACTTGACAACAATAAATCTATTACTTTACAAAGTGAAATATAACCAGAAAGATTACATTTCTGGTGCAAATCTGAGATTGCTGCTGGAGTGAGGAAAACAAACTGGGGGGAGGGGGGGCGGAGTGGGAGGATTTAGAAGCAAAAAGTGAAGAGATGCAACCATAATGGGAGAAACAGGAATGAAAATCTTCAGGCTTGCGGCCAGCGGCGCGCACGTCCAATCTCAGGGGCGTGCACGCCACCGGTCGCGCGCATCTTCTGCCGGCGGCGCGCACGTCAGGCGCCCTGAGGGGGAGGGTGTCGAGCGGGACGGGGTCCGGGGGGCGGGTTGTCGCTGAGTCCCTTGTGGCGGCAGCGGCTGTGGCTCTGCTTCCTCGCTGCAAGTTCCCGGCCGGTGTAAGACAAGGGGGAAAAGAAAGAATAAGGAATAACAAAATCGGAATCATTTAGAGAGAGAGAGAGAGAAAGAAAACTCCCCAGAAGTCTGATTAGAGGTTTCTAACTTTGAAGGAGATAAATCAGAGGGAAGGATGACGGCGGGGGAGAGTCAAGCCGGAGCGAGTAGCGAGGAGAAGGTAACAAGAAGGCCAGCTACAATGTAACCAAGCTTTAATGGTAGTCAGCGCGGGGAGGGACACTTTGTAACACTTTCCCCCCTAAAGTGGCAACAAATAGCAACAAAAAGTTTGATTGTCTGAACTTTGAAAGTTGTATGATGTCCTGAGTGATTGTCTGCTCCCACACTCTGACTGGAACCCACTGTTTGTTTTTTAAAATCAAATATCCTGTTTACTTATCATCTGTCTTTTTTAAAAAACATGAAGTGTCTGAGTGTTGCCTGCCCGCCCCCGACCCGGTCAGAGGATGCTATCTGTGTCTGCAGCAACGTGTAACTTTAAAGTGGGCACGGTAAAAAAAAGCCTCTCAACATCAGGTTAAAAGTCCAACGGGTTTATTTGGTAGCACCAGCTTTCGGAGCGCTGATCCCTCTCTGCTCCTTCAGGATTCATCTGGTGAAGGTACAGTGCTCCTAAAGCTCGTGCTACCAAATAAATCTGTTGGACTTTAACCTGGTGTTCTGAGATTTCTTACTGTGCCCACCCCAGTCCAATGCCGGCATTTCCATATTGTACCTTTAAGGTATGGCATATGGGAAGAGGAGGAGGCGTTTCAGCCCATCCAGACTGTGCTGTTAGTCAATTTGATCACAACTGATCTTAAATCCATTCATTTGTTTTGGTCCAGCATCTTTTGTGACATAGAATTGAGACTTGGAATGGGATGTGAAGGAGGACATAATTCCAGAAGTAGGCTCAATGGTCCCTCAAGCTTGCTCTGCTATTCAATAGATCATATCTGACTCACCGCATCAATCCTATTTTCATGTCCTTTGTTCTTTAGAAATCCAGGTTCGATTCCTGGCTTGGGTCACTGAGTGTGTGGAATTTGCATGTATTCCTGTGTCTTTATGGGTTTCCTCCCACAGTCAGAAAGACTTTCCTTTTGTTTGATTTGATTTATTATTATCAATGTATTGGTGTACAGTGAAAAGTATTGTTTCTTGCGTGCTATACAGATAAAGCATACCAATCATAGAGAAGGAAAGGAGAGAATGCAGAATGTCATGTTACAGTCATAGCTAGGATGCAGAGAAAGATCAATTTAATGTGAGGTAGATCCATTCAAAAGTCTGATGGCAGCAGGGATGAAGTTGTTTTTGAGTTAGTTGGTATGTGACCTCAAACTTCTGCATCTCATGCTGGTTAGGTGCATTGGCCATGCTAAATTCTCCCTCAGTGTAACTGAACAAATGCCAGAGTGTGGTGACTAGGGGATTTTCACAGTAACTTCATTGTAGTGTTAATGTAAGCCTACGTGTGACATTGGTAAATAAACTTTAAAAAAATTCTATCAGTATAATTAGAGCTGAATGGTCTCATTCTATGATTTAAATGATACACCAGCTACATATTCTCAACCCCCTGGGTAAAGGAATTCCTCCCCTCAATTGTTAGTTACTAAACCCTTATGCTGAGACTAGTTCCAGACTCGCCAGCCATGGAAAGCAGTTTCTCAGCACCCACCTTCTCAAGCTGTCTTAACATTTCAGAGATTCACAATCTTTACAGCACAGAAGGAGGCCATTTGGTCCATCAAGTTTGCACTGGCTTTCTTAAAGAGCATTCTACCCTGCTGTGCAGATACATGGATTTGGGCCTGTGTCTGTGGGAGTTTGCGCATTCTCCCCTTGCTTGCATGGGTTTTCTCCAGGTGCTCCGGTTTCCTCCCACATCCCAGAGAAGTGCTCTTAGGCTGATTGGCAGAATAGATTCTCCCTAAATTGTCTCAGATTTGGTTTCAATCCATAGATCTATAAACATTGACAGGGATCACGGGTAGAGGTGGGAACATTGGGGTGGCGGTGTGGGCTCGTTGGGCCAAAGGGCCTGTTTCCCGTGCTGTTTTATTCTTTGTTCTTTGTACTTTATCCTCATAATTCTGCACGTTCTTGTTTTTCAAGTAGTAGAAACATAGAAAACTATAGCACAATAGTGGCCCTTCAGCCCACAAAGTTGTGCCGAACATGTCCCAACCTCAGAGATCCAATAGAGATAGTAATCCAACGCCCTTTTGAATAACTCCATCAAATCTGTTTCCTGCATCCTCAGGAAGTTCCAACTACTCAATGGGTGAAAAATCTTTTTCCTTTATTCCTTTTACCAGTTATTTTGAATCTGTGTTCTCTAACCCTATTTATCCTACTCATAATCTTCAGGATCTTGAATCCACCCCCAACCACCTCACCGGCTTCCCCTCCACCTCCACCCACCTCATCTGCTCCCCCTCTGCCTCCCCAACTCACTGGTTGCCTCCCCACCTCACAGGGTCCTCCTCCATCCATCCTCTCCCTCCTCACCACCTACCTGCCTCCCTATCCCACCTCACCGGCTAGCCCCCCCCCCCCCCCCCCCCCCCCTCGTGACCCACTCCCTCCTCCAAACTCACCAGCTTCCCTCCCATGTCCCTACCTCCCTATATCATTGGCTCCCCCTACAGGCCCACCTGCTTCCTCCCCTAGCCCCTCTCACTGGCACTCCCCCTGCCCTCTCTTGCCCCATTCCTCATGAGTTGCCTCCCTTCCCTCCCTTCCTCCTACGCATGTCTCTCCCTCCTTGCACATGGCAGGGGATCCCAATTATTGCTGCAGTTAGTGTCCTTAATGTGGCTTTGTGTATGGCATTACAACAATGGGATAGGATGCAAACTTGGATTGCCAGTCTCCTCTCACTGTTACCCTTCCACCCCATACCCTGCCCCCTCTCCCAGCCTTCCATAAATTCTGGATTTCCTAACAATTAGAAGCATGAGGAGGAAATGCAGCCTCTTGAGCCTGCCCCATCATTTAATATGATGATCATGGTGAATCTCATCTCATCTCAGCCTCATCTCCACTTTCCTTCCAGTTTACCATAACCCTTCATCCTGCTACTGATTAAAAACCTGTCTACCTCCTCAAATTTGTTTAGTTTTCCAGCATCCACTGCACTCTGGAGTAAAGAATTCCACAGATTCACCACCCTTTGAATGAAGTCATTTCTCCTCATTTCTGTTTTAAATCGGCCACCTTTAACCTAGCACCAGGCCTTGTGGATTGATAACCATGATGTAGAGATGCCAGCGTTGGACTGGAGTGGGCACAATAAGGAGTCTCACGACACCAAGCACTGCTTCAAGAGCAGCACTCCCAAAACTCGTGATTCCAAATAAATCTGTTGGACTTTAACCTGGTGTTGCGAGATTTCTTACTGTGGATTGATTATTGTGTCAATGCTGGCAAGTGGAGACCAGGTGTTTCCAGTGTAAAGGAAATTGAACCAGCGGTCACTGACACTGTTTCCTCTCCCACAACCACTGCCCAGACTGACCTGGGAGCAGCAGTGAACATAACCCTAGTTCTACTCTGAGAGCAGAAAGAGTTTCAAAATGGTACAAAAGAAGATGCATTTTAAAAAAAATAAACCTGAATGCACTGCTGCCTCACAGCACTGGGGACCTGTGTTTGATTCTGGACTTGGTCACAGTCTGTGTGGAGTTTGCAAATTCTCCTCATGTCTGTGAGGGTTTCCTCTGGGTGCTCTGGTTTCCTCCCACAGTCCAAATATGTGCTTGGCCGTGGTAAAATTCTCCTTCAGTGTACGTGAACAGGTGCCGGAATGTGGCTACTCGGGGATTTTTCACAGTAACTCCATTATGGTGTTAATGTAAGCCTACATGTGACTATCATAAATAAACTTTGAATGAGTTGGAACGTCAAATCGTCACAGCAACTAGAACTGCACAATTTGAGAAGAAAATCTGTCGTCAGTTTCAGCTGGTTCTGAAACGTCCCATTGAAGCTGACAGTGGCCTTTAATGCTATTTTTAGTTTGGTGTATCTTGTGGTATTCAAGGTCATCCAACGCCTGTATCTAAAAGTGTTGGTGATTTCGTTGCGGCTGAGAAACTGCTGGTCAATCATCCCTTCCTTCTATTTACTTAACTAGTATTTAATAAAATATTAGTCCTTGTTATCTTTCTTCCCCATTGGGAAATCTTTTGCGGCTCGTGGTATGTTGTCTGCAACATGCCTCTGCAGGAGTCGAGGTCATCAACTTTGCTCAGTTGATAACGCTGTCGTCGTTGGGCTAGGAGTAGTTCTCTTGTACTGTGGAACTTAAAAATAGATATAAAAGTGAGTGAAGATTTGCTCCAGTTCTGTGCTTCACCAATTGGCTTTCTGGAATAAAAATTTAGCGAATTAGAATCAGCTTCTGATTTCCTTTTAAAACCAGCAGCATAAAGAACAAAAAAATTACAGCACAGGAAAAGACACTTTGGCTCTCCAAGCCTGCACCGACCATGCTGCCCATCTTAAAACATCTTACCGCGAACCATATCCCTCTATTCCCAAGCTATTCATGTATTTGTCAAGACGCCCCTTGAAAATCACTATCATATCTGCTTTCACTACCTTCCTAGGTAGTGAGTTCCAGGCACCTACCACCCTCTGTGTAAAGAAAAAACTTGCCTCGTACATCTCCTTTAAACCTTTCCCCTCCGTCTTAAGCTGATGCCCTCTAGTAATTGACTCTTGCACCTTCAAAAAACGCTTCTGACTGACCATCTATGATCATGACTTCAGTCTCCAGGACCCTAAATTCTAGAATGCTTTCCTTTCCCTCTCTACCTATCTTTCCTTCTTTCAGATGTTCATTAAATTCTTGACAAAACTTTTGGTCATTGCCTAATACTTCATTATATGGTTTGGTGGAATTATAGAATTCATACAGTGCAGAAGGAGACTATTTGGCCCATCAAGTTTGCACCAACTCTCTGATAGAGCATCTTACCCAAGTCCACCCATCGCTTTTACCCTGCTAATCCTCCTCATTTTAACATCTCAGGACACTAAGGGGAAACTTAGAGTCAATTATACTCAACTGCACATCTTCAGATTATGAGAGGAAACTGGAGCACCAGGGAAAACCCACGGAGACAATGAGAGAATGTGTAAACTCCACAGAGACGGTCACCCAAGGCTGGAATCAAATCCAGGTCCCTGTTGGTTGAGGCAGTAGTGCTAAACAGCTGTTCAAATTTTGATGTCAAATTTTGTTTTACAATGCTCCTGGGGGGCAGCGTAGGATCTTTTGTTATGTTACAAGATGCTGCAGAAATACAAGTTCCTGCAGTTGTTTTGAGGAAGGATTTGTGCCCTGATCAAACTGGTCTCAGATGGTTAATTTGAGATGTCAGATCATGGTCATTGGATGGGATATCTGATTGTTGGTAGGCTGGAAATGAGAACATATCAGGAAGGGAATGGTAGAAAAGCTGGTGCTTTCTTCCTGAGGTCCTATCAATTGCTGAGGAACAACAGATTTATGGGCTGTTAGCTCAGTTTAACAGGATGACTGGTTTTGATGCACGGTGATGCCAACAGCACAGGTTTCAATTTCTATATTAGCTGAGATTATTTGTGAAGGCCCAGCCTTCATAGCCTTGCCCTTCGCCTGAGTCGTGGTGATCCTCAGGTTAAATCACCACCAGTCAGCTCTCCCTCTCAAAATCATAAAAACCCAACAGTGCAAAGGAAGTCATTCGGCCCATCAAGAGTGCACCGACAACAGTTTGGCCCTATCCTTATAATCCCACATATTTACCCCACTAATCCCTCTTACCCCTTAGTATCCTGGGATGTGTAGGTTATATAACATGGCCAATGCACCTAATCTGCATACCTTTGGACTGTAGGTGGAAACTGGAGGAAACCCACGCAGAGATGTAGAAAATGTGCAAACTCCACACAGACACTGATCCAAGCTAGAAATGAACCCAAGTCCCTGGAACTGTGAGGCAGCAGTGTTAACCACTGTGCCACCATGCTGCCCCAAAGAGGAAAACATCTTATGGTCATCTGGAATTACGGTGACTTTACCTCATGCTTGGAAATGCGCTGAGGCCCCGTGAAAAGGAAAAACCGAAATTTGATGTTTTTAAAAGGGATTTGCAGTGATATCTGTACTTTTATTCCTTAATTATTTGATATTTTGTGCAAGCTATTTGAATGTTGGTTGCAGTTTAGTACATTAATTGCAGTTTGAGTTCACCTGCCACAGAGTTCAGCTGTTAATGTTGAGTTATGTAGTAAATAGGTCATATCCCTTGATTACAAGGGAGTAATGTGACTAAGGATTTGGATTATATAATAACTGGGGAGATTGAAATTCAAGCCATCAATAGTTCATCTGAATCCTATTTCATTTTGGATTTGCTGAATGAAAAATAAGTGCTGTGCCTCTAACTCGCATAGCAAATAAAAAACAGAAGATGTTCAGAATACTCAGTAGGTCAGGTAATATCTACAAAGAAAGAAAGAGAGAAATACCATCCATCATTCCAGTCATCATATTCTAAAATGACAATGGGGTTGTTGACTAATCAAAAGTATCTTCAGGTTAGTCTTAGACCAGGTGTGAAATGAGGGAAGCCCCATAGTTAGAGAGCATTGGGAATGATAGGTCTGTACTTGCTTGTGACCCCATAGCCATGCTAGGTTCATCGCACATCAGGTCTCAAATTACTCATTCACTGTGTATATTTGCTGCAGCCATCAAAAAGGTGGCTTTATTTAGACTTTGAACCTGTTTGGCTATTTTGGCAGCATCTCTTGAAGAAGCCATTGAGAGAAACATAGAAAACAGAAGCAGGGGTAGGCCATTCTACCCTTTGAGCCTGCTCTGCTATTCAGCAGGATCATGGCTGATCATCCAACTCAGTAACCCGATTCCCTGCCCTACTCTTCCCCCACCTCCCACTCTCTCCCATATCCTTTGGTCATTTTTGCCCAAGAATCATATCTAACTCCTGCTTGAACATATACAATGTTTTGGCTTCAGCTGCTTCCTGTGGCAGCATATCTCACAGGCTTGCCACTCTCTGGGTGAAGAAATATCCCCTCATGTCAGTCCTAAAGAGTTCACCTCTTATCCTCAGAGTGTGACCTCTGGTTCTGGATGCTCCCATCATTGGGAACATCCTTCCTGCATCTTCCCTGTCTAATCCTTTTGAATTTTATAGGGTTCTATGAGATTTCCCACTTGTCATTTTTTGAACTCCAACGAGTACAATCTTAACCAACTCAATCTCTCCTCCTATTTAAGTCCTACCATCCCAGGAATCAGTCTGGCAAACTTTCTGTCTATAGCAAGAACATTCTTCCTCAGATAAGGCGACCAAAATTGTGCACAGTACTTCAGGTGTGGCCTCACTAAGGCCCTAAATATTTGGAACAAGACATCCTTGCTAATTCCCCAGAAACAGGGATTTGCTATGTGGCAAATCTGTTGGAAGGGCAGGAGTACCAGAAGAACATACTATACTTTATTTTCCAAAATAATAGTGCAATTATTTACTGGGAGCAAGTCAAATGCCAGATCGTTCATGCCTCATTTGGGCACAACCTTTGTTTTCTTACCTATAGAATCATCATAGAATCCCCACAGTGCAAAAGGAGGCCATTTGACCCATCGAGTCTGCACTGAACAACAATTCCAACCAGACCCTAAACCTGTAGTCCGACGTATTCACCCTGCTGGGCCCCTGACACTAAGGAGAAATTTACCATAGCCAATCAACCTAACCTGCACATCTTTGGACTGTGGGAGGAAACCGGAGCACCTGAAGGAAATCCACGCAGGAATGAGGAGAACGTGCAAACTCCATACAAGCAGTGACTCAAGCTGGAATCAAACCCAGGTCTCTGGTGCTGTGAGGCAGCAGTGCTTAGCACTGTGTAACTGTGCCACCCAGTGTATCCATTGCTGTTCATCTTGGCTTATATATCATTGTTAATCTCTCCTGCTGTCCAGCCTATCAGAAGCCTTCTCTTTTGTTCTCTTCTGCCCTCTCCCCTTTCCACTGGTTTAAAAACCTTCAGATTTCTATCTTCATCTGTCCTGATGAAAGGCCATACAACTCTCTCTCCATACACGCCATCTGAGTATTCCCATCAATGTTTTTTTTTCAATACAGATTTCCAGCATCCATGGTATTTTGCTTTTGGGCATTTGCAAGATGCTTGATTATGGAAGTGTTAAATTCAAGATTAATCATCTGATTTATCACTGAATGTCATTTGAGTACAAATATCTGAGCAAATACATTCCTATCTGGATCCTTGCACCAAGTACAACATCTCTATCACTTTTACTCAAGATAAGCATTTCGTGACTCAGGAAGGTTTCCAGTTAACAAGAACAGTCTGCAACAAGGGATCAGCAACTAATGGAAGGTTAACTTTATTTGGTGAAGCAATGCACTGTAAATGAAAGCTAGAATATTTGCGAAATTGGCATCAATTGGAAATCATTTAGTTTGAATTTTTTTTGGTCTTTTGCAGCTGTGGGTATTGCTGGCTAGGCTAGCATTTATTTCCCATCCCTAACTGTCCTTGAAAAGATGGTGATGAGCTGTCTTCTTGAACCTGCTATAATCTGTGTGGTGTAGGATGCCCACAGTGCTATTAGGGACAGAGTTTTTGGATTTTGACCTAGTGAGGAACAGAATATAGTTCCAAATCAGGGTGGTGAACAGTTTGGAGGGAAAATTTAGGTAATTGTGTCCCCCATGTGTTTCCTGCCCTTGTTCTTCTAGCTGGTACTGTTTGTTTAGTTGGAAGGTGCTATCAAAGGAGGTTTTGTGAGCTCCTGCAGTGTGCCTTGAGGATGATACACACTGTGCATTTGTGGTAAAGGAAGTGAATGTTTGAAGATGGATGCCAATCAAGTGGGCTGCTTTGCCCTGGGTGGTATAAGTTTCTTGACTGTTATTAGAATTGCACTCATCCAGGCAAGTGGAGAGTATTCTATCATACTCTGACTTCTGCTCAGTAGCTGGTAGACAGACTCTGGGAATCAGGAAGTCAGTCACTTGCTGCAGGATTCCTAGCCTCTGACCTGCTCATATAGCCACAGTATTTACAAGACTAGTCCAGGTAAGTTTCTGGTCAGTGGTAACCACACCCCAAGATGTCAAGGTTCAGAAATTCAGCAATGGTAATGCCATTGAATGTGAAGGGTGACGGTTAGATTCTCTATTATTCTTGATGGTCATTCCCTGGCATTTGTGTGACACGAACGTAATTTGCAACTTCTCAGCCCAAGTCTGAATATTATCCAGGTCTTGCTGCATTTGGACATGAGTTGCTTCAGTATCTGAGGAGTTGCGAATGGAGCTGAATATCGTGCAGTGATGAATGAACATTCCCACTCCTGATCTTATGACAGAGGGAAGGTCATTAATGAAGCAGCTGATGATGATTTGGCTAAATCACACTCTGGATTAACTGCAGTTTTGTCCTGGAGCTTAGGAGATCGGCCTCCAACAGCCTGCACTATTTACTTCATACCAGGTATGACTCCAACCAGTGGAAAATTTTCCCCCAATTCCCATTGACTCTAATTTTGCTCGGACTCCTTGTAGCCACAATCAGTCAAATGCTGCTTTGATGAGAAGGACAGTCAGTCACTCTCACCTCATTTTTGGAGTTCAGTTCTTTTGTCCATGTCTGAATTGAGGCTGGAATGAGTTTTGGCTGAGTGGCCCTGACAGAATTAAAAGTAAGTGTGAACGAGCAGGTTATTGCTAAGCAAATGTCACTCGATAGCACTCCTCGTAACCCATTCCATTACTTAAATGATGATCAAGAGTAGACTGCTGGGCATTAATTTGCCAGGTTGGATTGTCCTGCTTTTTTGTATATAGGCCGCACCTAGGTATTTTTCTACATTGCTGGATAAATACCAGTGTTGTACCTGTAGTGGAACATGTTAGCTAGAGATGCTGTAAGTTCTGGAACACAAATCTTCAGTAACATTGCTGGAATATTGTCAGGGCCCATCACCTTTGCAGTATCCAGTGTTTACAACTGGATCTTGATATCAAGTGGACTGAATTGAAAAAGCTGAAAACTGGTTGAGATCCGGAAAAGGCCTATTTCATTCACTTGGCAATCCTGGCTGACGATTGTAGCAAATACTTTTGTATTTTTGTTATCTTTTGAGTTGATGTGCTATTATCCTCCATCATTGAAGATGGAGATATTTATGAAGTCCACCACCACCAGCTGGATGTAACAGGACAGCAGAGTTTAGATCTGATCCATTGGTTGCGGAATCACTCAGTTCTGCCCATTATTGATGCTTACGCTGTTTGGCATGCAAATAGTCCAGTGCCGTATCTTCACCAGGTTGACGTCTAATTTTTAGGTGTTAGTTATGCTTGGCCTGCCCTCCTGCACTCTTCATTGAGCCAGCGTTGATCCCCTGGCTTGCTCGTAATGGTAGAGTTGGGGAAATGCTCTGCCATGACGTCACAGATTGTGGTTGATACAATTCTGCTGCTGCTGATGGTTTACAGCACTAATTCGTTGCCCAGTCTTGAATTGCTAGATCTGTTTGAACTCTATTCCATTTAGCATGGAGGTAGTGCCGCGCAACACAAAAGAGGCGTCCTCAATTGAGGACAGGACTTTGCCCCCATAAGGATTGTGCAGTGGTTATTCCTGTCCTGTCATGCACTGATGCATTTACAGCAAGCACGTGGCTGAGGATGATGTCAAGTATGTTTTTCCCTCTTGGTTTCATCACCACCATCTGCAGGTCTAATCTAGCAGCTATGCCCTTTAGGATTTAGCTAGCTTGGCTGTAGTGGTGCTTCTGAGCCAGCCTTGGTGGTGGATATCGATATCCTCTATCTAGGGTACATTCTGAGCCTGTGCCACCTCATTGCTTCCTCCAGGTAGTGTTCAATAATGGGAGAGGGAGGATATGGTAATCAGCAGGATGTTTCCTTGTCTGTGTTTGACCTGATGCCGTGTGACTTCATAGGGGTCCAGAGTTGATGTTGAAATCTTCTAGGGCATCTCCCTCCCTGCTGTTTGACTCTATGCCTCTACCTTTACTGGGCCTGTCCTGCCAGTAGAACAGGACATGGTGATGTCTCGGAGGTATGATTTCATGAGTATGAATGTCAGGTTTGACTAATCTGAGACAGTTTTTCAAATCTTGGCGCCAGCCCCCAGATGTTAGTAAGGAGGCCTGCAGGGTTGATTTTGAGGTTGTTGTTTCCAGTGCCTTGGCCAAAGCCAGATGGTCTGACCAGTTTCATTCCTTTTAGACTTTTTACTGGTTTGATTCAACTGGGTGGCATTTAAAAGTCAACTATATTGCTGTGGATCTGGAAACACATGTAGGTTGGAAGATTTTTTTCTCCATAGGACCTTGTAAAACAGATTTTTATGACAATCAACAATAGTTTCATGGTCGTCATTAGACTTTTAATTCCTTTGGGTGGCACAGTGGTTAGCACTGCTGTCTCACAACATCAGGGGCCTGGGTTCAACTCCGGCCTTGGGTCACTAACTGTGTGGAGTTTGCAACTTCTCCCTGTTTCTTCATGGGTTTCCTCTGTGTGCTCCAGTCTCCTCCCATACTCCAACAATGTGTTGGTTAGGTGGATTGGCCATACTAACTCGTCCCTTAGGGTTAGAGGTTTTAGCAGGGTAAATATGTTGAGTTATGGTGGATTGGGTCAGGGTGGATTGTTGTCGGTGCAGACTTGATGGGCCAAATGGCCTCCTGTACTCTAGGGATTCCGTGAGTGTAATTCCAGATTCTATCGTGATACGATTCAAACCTGGATTCCCAGAGCATTACCCTGTCTTTCTGGATTGTGAATCCAATGACAATACCAGTATGTCACCCTGTTCCCATTGGAATTTAGTCATGATGGACCTAATCATGACAAATAGTTTTTAGGTTGCATGATGTTTTCTTTCCCCCCCATTTGTATCTTGCCGTTAAACACCAAGTTAGTTCTTACACTCTTTATATTGTATACTGGATAGCACTGGTTTTGAATTGAATCTTATCTGTTAGAACACTATATCTTTGTTCCTGTGAATTAGGCTGGAAAATGTGTCAGATAGTACTGAACAAGGGGCTTCTATGTGTATGTGTGTGTGTTTTAATGTATGGTTATAGTTTGCTCTTTAATTCCAGTCTAGAGGATATTTGTGTAGAGCTCTCTGTGGTGCTAATAAGCCTATAATCTAATCTGGAGTTTAACATTTTCTGAGTGTTTTTCCTTTCATCTCTTGGAAGCACTAACTCACTCCAAGTATGTATCCTCATGTACTTGGGTCATCGCGTACATTACTAATGTGACTCTGGGTAATAAGTTTGAACAGACATTGGAACATGGGAGGCATCATTGGTTAAAGTGATTCTGTCCCAGTCTGACATTGGGACCTATGTAGACCTGTCCAGCAGGCTTCACAGCAATAAGTTTTGGAGCGTTCACTGATTCATGGCTGGCTATTTCTTCCTCTCCTCACCAGCAACACCAGTGTCGGTTTCCTCTGTCATCCATTCCTCTCCTCCCTTCCGTCAGCCCAGACCCATTCTGCTCACAACTGAAAAGAAATGGGGTCCCAATAAAACCTAGAATCTTCCTTGTCTGTATTACTTGATGAATTTTGCAGATTTTTTCATGAGAGTCACTGTGTGATGTTTGCCTGTTTTTGTTGTGGAGAAGCAGTTTTTTTTTACTAAGTTATGAGACGTAGGTGCCACTGGTTAGACCAGCATTTATTGCCCAGTTCTAGATATAGAATCCCTAAAGATCATTCCGCTCATCGAGTCTGCACCATCTCTGACAGAGTGTCTTACATAGGCCCTCTCCCCTATCTTAATCCCGTAACCTCTCTCATTTCTCATGGCTAATCCATGGACCCTACACATCTTGTGACATTAAGGAGCAATTCAGCATGGCCAATCCATCATAATCTGCATATCTTTGGAGGAAACAGCAGCACCAGAGGAAACCTACACAGGCACAGGGAGAGCGTGCAAAGTTCACACAGTCACCCAAGGCCTCAATTGAATATGGGTCCTTGGTGCTGTGAGGCAGCAGTGCTAATCACTGTGCAACCGTACCACCCTCGATGCTGGTGGTGAAACTGCCTTCTTGAACAACTGCAGTCCCTGAGGTGTTGGTACACCCCCTGTGCTGTTAGGGAGGATGCTCCAGGATTTTGACCCAGCCACAGTGAAGGAACTGAGAAGTATTTTCAAGTAAGGATGTTGCGTTACTTGGCGTGCAAGCAACAGTGCTCCAAGGTGTCTGTTGCCCTTGTATCTGTATCTTCACATGTTTCTGATGCATTGAAAGTTCATCAAAACACACAACGTTGCTTAACTGACCCATTTTCAAACAAGTTGCATCATCCTATCAGAATAACCTTCTATTCCTTTCTCTTTCATGTGTTTACCCAACTTCCCCTTAAGTGTTAGAATGTAACCTAACTTTGTATTGGATGTAATGTGACCGATAGGAACAAGATGTAAGGATCAGCTGATCCAGTAATCCATGGAACCAATTAGAGTGATGTAATAGTCACTATAATTAAGGAACTATGTAAAATTGTAGGGAGTTTGGAGTGGCCCAGGGTGAGGCTCCAAGTTTGGAGTAATGATGTTTCTTTATTAAACTTTTTCTTAGATTTATAAGTTGGAGCAAGTTTGTTATATTTTCATTAGCTGCATTTTAAGGATTTCTTTCTGAAGAATCGTTAAACGTATACATGCTGTTTGCAACAATTACCCACAACAGTTAATTCTGCATTCTAGCCACTTTTGGAGTAAATAAATTTCTCCTGAATTAAATTTAATACTGACTATTTTGCAGTGTATTTAAAAATCCCTAGTTTTGGTCTCCCCACAAGTAGAAGTGCCTTTTCCACATTTACCTGATCAAAAAGCTCAAGCATCTATTTTCAGGAGAAAAGAGCCCCTGTAACCTACGTAGACACATATGTCAGACTCCTATATATCGACTGCAGCTCAGCCTACAACACCATTATTCCTACAAAACTCTGTGGCCTGGGGCTTGGCTCCTCCCTCTTCAAGTTAAAAGATGACTGGATCCTGAACTTCCAAACCCACAAATCACAATCAGTAATGATGGCCAACAACACCTCCCCCACAATCATCTCAACACTGGTGCCCCACAACGACTGTGTGGCCAAATTCCTCTCCGACTCAATTCTCACGTTTGCTGATGACATCATTGGATTTCAAACAATGACAAGACAGAGTACAGGAAAGAGATAGAGAATCTGGTGAACTGGTGCAACAACAATAAACTCTCCCTCAATGTCAACAAAATGAAGGAAATAGTCATCTCCACTATGTTTCCTGAAGACAGACATGCCCCTGTATACATAATTGGGGATGAAGTAGAAATGGTCAAGATCTTCAAGTTTTTAGGTGTCCAGATCACCAACAATCTGTCCTCCCTCCCACCATCATCTCTACTTCCTCAAAATACTAAGGAAATTTAGTATGTCCACCGTGGCTCTCACCACCTTTTACAGATGAATATAGAAAACATCCCATCTGGTTGTATTGCAGCTTGGTATGGCTCCTGCTCAATCCAAGACTGCAAGACATTACAAAGGTCGTGAACAAAACGCAGTCCATCACTCAAACCAGCTTTCGTCCATTGACACCATCTATGTTGACTTGGAAAAACAGCCAGCATAATTAAGGACTCCATGCATCCTGAACCCTCTTCCTTCGGGAAAAACATACAAAAGTCTGAGGTCACATCCCAACTGACTCAAGAACAGCTTCTTCCCTGCTGCTGTCAGTTTTGAATGGATCTACCTCGCATTAAAATTGCTATGCCCTATATACTTTCTATATACCCTAGCTTTGACTGTAACACTGCAGTCTGCACTGTCTTCCTTTCTTCTCTATGAATGGTATGCTTTGTCGATATAGTGCATGAGAAGCAATACTTTTCACTGTAAACCAATACACACAACAGTAAAAAAATCAAATCAAAATTTGATTTGTTTAGTGATTTGTGTATTGGGACTCCTTTGCTTCATTATTTCCATTAAACTCTTACTTTTCAATGCATGTGTGGCCTCCTCAATCTTCCTACAAAATGCACTCTTGACACATCTATGTAGAAATTAATTTGGCAATTGCATGCCCATTCTGAGAATTTATAAATGTCTTTCTGTATTTAGTGTAATCCTTCCCTCTGATTTAATGTCATCGACAAATTTTGAAATTGACTTTTTGATTTCTAATTTGTTATGTCCCAGCCGAGTCCTGGAATCCCTCAATGTTGAATGTGCTTGGGAGAAAATAAATATTTGTTTGTGTCGCTACCTCTTTGAGCAGCTGTTCTGCGGGTTCTATTTCTGAACCTTCCTCATGTTAAATACATGGCAACAGAGATATTTCTAGGGGTATTAAACCAGTTGGCCTTAAGTTGTTCAGGTTTCAGCACAGCGCACCTGCAAGCAAAGTAATTCATTGATGTCAGATTTTCCCTAATGGTATAGTAGTTAGCGCTGCTGCCTCACAGTGCCAGGGACCCGAGTTCAATTCCAGCCTTGGGTAACTCAGTGGAGTTTTCATGTTCTCTCCATATCTTTGTGGGTTTTCTGTGGATGCTCTGTTTTCTTCCCATACTCCAAAGATGTGCAGGAAAGGTTGATTGGCCATTCTAAATTGCCCTTTAGTGTCAAAGGGATTAGCAGGGTGAATACATGGGGTTATGGGGATAGGGCCTGGGTGGGATTGTCGACAAATGGTATCGGCTCAATGGGCCAGATGGCCATCTTCTGCACTATGACGTATGTCAGTTAGACAACCTTCAAATTGAAAGGTGGTTTGCATGAATATTGCATCTCATATATAAATGGAACAGCTGGTGACAGGATAGCTGCTGTAGTTGAGTGGAACAATGATCAAAGTATTGATACTTATGCAGGAGATTTTGTGGTCACAGGGCTGTCTGACTCCCTCATTTTGCTCCTCAATCAGAAATTTTTCTCTTTTCCCTTATTCCTTTCCAGGTTTCTAAATTTCTGAACTTTCTCCAAGTGGCCATTCAGTGGGTCTTAGACTGCCTCACTTGCACCCCCACTTCCCTGCAGTCTGCCCTTTCTGGAAAAGAGTGGGCTTGCATTGATACAGAACATTCTAAAATGATTTTCAACCAATGAATTGACACTTTTGTAAGTAAGGAAATGTGGTACTTGGTTTGTGCACAGCAAGATCCCACAAACAGCAGTGAAAGTGAAAGAATGAGGAGATAGTGTTTATATGGTGCTGGCTGAGGGATAAATATTAGTCAAGGTATCGGGGACAAATTCTTTGGCTTAGACGAGTCCTATTGAACCTTGTGCGTTCTGGCAAGAATAGACGGAATCTTGTTTTCACCAAATATCCCGTAGATGGCAACCCTTACAGAATAGCACTGGGAGTGCCAACCTAGACTTTGTACTCAACTCTGTAGATTGGGACTTGTGTCCACAACCTACTGACTCTGCAGTGAAATTGCTACCCACTGAACAGGGCTGTTGCTGTGGACCACTTGGGACTTTCTTCCATAGGATGTTCACAAGCAAAAGCTCTGTGAGAGTTTAAACAGTGGATCCAAAAGAGAAAATGCTGGAAAATATCAGCAGGTCTGGCAGCATCTGTAAGGACAGAAAAGAACTGACATTTTGAGTTCTGCATCATAGGAATCATAGAATCCTGCCGTACGGAAGGAGGCCATTTGGCCCATTGAGTCTGCTCTGACCACAGTCCCATCCAGGTCCTATCCCCATTATCTCATAAATTTACCCTAGCTATTCCCCCTGACACTAAGGAGCAATTTAGCATGGCCAATCTTTGGACTATGGGAGGAAACCCACGCAGACAAGGGGGGAACGTGCAAACTCTACACAGACAGTGACCCAAGCCAAGAATTGAACCAGGGTCCCTGGTGCTGTGAGGCAGCAGTACTAACCATGCTGTCCATGATGGACTGGACATGTCACCTCTTTTCTCTCCTTACAGATGCTGCCAGACCTGCTGAGATTTTCCAGCATTTTCTCTTTTGGTTTCAGACTCCAGCATCCGCAGTAATTTGCTTTTATTTTAAACAGCGGATATTCAGGCTCACTCTTGGATCTCGCAACAATTTAATGATAATTGCTTCGTTAGGTTCTGTGTGATAGAGCATGGTTCTTCATAAAAATAGGTCTTGTTTACTCATGAAAAGCCAGGGAAATGAAGGCAGAGGAAAGGCCAGTGTACACAGTTGCTTCCTGGATAGAAAATGGATTCTTTTGCTACAGATAATCACTTTGTGTTTGTACAAACATTCCTCAGGATTATGGGATTATTAGCTGATGCTTTCTCAAGAAGTAAAACTTACTCATTGTGCTAGAATCTGTGTAATTAGTGACTTCTTTGATAGAAATGTTAAGTTTATGATTTGTTATAATTCAGTGATAAATGTGATTGTGTGACTGTTGACTGCAGGAAGTCTGGTTTTCTTGGTGGCACTCATAAAACTTAACAGCTGGACTGTCTGAAAGGAGTGCCACTCTTTTTGCCCAGACATCAACTTAGCTTCGTTGGTGATGTTTGGCTTCAGAGTCAGAACTTCAGTTCATTTCATGTGAGCATCCCTATGTCAGCATTTATTGTTCACCCCTAATTGCCTCTTGAAAAGGCTTGGTGACAAGCTGCCTTCTTGAACCAGTGCTGCCCATGTAGTGTAGCTATGCCCACAGTGCTCTTAGGAAGGGACTCCCCAGATTTTGACCTATGAATGCTATGAGTTCAAGTCCCACTGCTAAACCTGGGTGCTTAAGAAAAGAAAGGCTGCTAATACTTAGTGTTGTGTCGTGGCCTCTGGACATCTCAAAAAGCTTTGCAGCCAATACAGTCTACTCACTGTTGCAATGTAGGAAACACAGCAGCCAGTTTACACAGCAAAGTTCCACAAACGGCAATGTGATAGTCACCAAATAGTCTGTTTCTTTAGTGATAAAGTGGGCTAATATAAGAGAGTTGGATTGAGGGATTGCTCCATGCTGGAGATTACATCCTGTGCCCAAGATATTAAGTTGACAGCTACTGGCTTGTTAATGTGGTTAAAGTGAACACTGTGGTACAACTTGAAGAACTGGGATGAATTTACAAAGCTTTCGGAATCATAGAATAGATACATGGAATCCCTGCAGTGCAGAAGGAAGTCAGTCACCCTACACTGACAACAATTCTACCCAGGCTCTATCCTTGTAACCCCATGTATTTATCCTGCTAATCTCCTTGATAGTAGGGGGCAATTTATCATGGCTAATTCATCTAACCCTGCAGGAAACCAGAGCATCCAGAGGAAACCCACACTGACATGGGCAAGAATGCGCAAACTCCACACAGTGACCCGAGGCCAGAATTGAACTCAGGTCCCTGGCATTGTGAGGCAGCGGTGCTAACCACTATGCTATCGTGCCATTCCTGACCAATATTCCTCCCTTAGTGTACAATCACCAAGTTGCTGTTGGGGAGGTGTTTATAGTGCATTATCAGCTCAGGTTTGTTGCTCACTCAACAATTGCAGTGTGGCATTTCAAAATAGATCACGGTCTGAGCATCCCAGGGTCATGCATAAAGAGCTGGAAAGTAGCTTAGTGAATTGAACAGTATGGGAGGGGAGAAATTAGCGACTATGAACTGCTATTGCAATTGTTGCAAAACTTATATTGCATTATTTGACATGCTAATGACATAAACAGTGGTATTTTACAAGTATCTAAATCAAACTTGTGCTGTGCAATATCAATAACAAATGTAATGTTACAAATATTGCATTGCACAGCCTTAAAGCACTTGTGTTTTTTTGAGATCTATGAACTTCAATGTCATTAGCATTTTCAGACAACCAAACTCATGGGACATGATGTTATATCTTTGTGGAATTTCAGTTTGAGTCTTACTATATGTATGTTGCCTATGATTCTGTGCTTAATTTAGTGATGAGGAGATGTCCTGTGTGTTCTCGCACCTCATTATTCAGTGCTTCTAATGTTGCGCTGCTCTCAAGAGAGGATCATTTCCCGGGTAGTGATCGAAGGCACTGCTGACCAAATCCAGGATTTCCTGGCATTTCCATCTCCGTTCCTGTTGCCCAAGATATTCGTCAAACCGAAGTGGGTGAAACCACAAAACAGATTACTTCTCGTTCCTTTCTCAGAACAACATGATACACGGATGGAACAGAACAACCTGTGAACACGTTGTCATCATTCTCCATATCAGGCCAATTACATCAGTTGATGCTAACACTTGCAGCTCCCAATCATCGAGTTAGTTGCCATCTCCAACACATTTTTACTTTGGTCGCAGGGGGAAGTGATGGCTAAGTGGTGTTATTGCTAGGCTATTAATCCAGAAACTCAGCTAATGTTCTGGGAACCTGGCTTCAAAACTCACCACGGCAGATGTAGCAATTTGAATTCAATTTAAAAAAAAATCTGGAATTAACAATTTATTTGTGACCATGAAACCATTGTCGATCGACGGAAAATCTCATCTGGTTCACTAATGTCCTTTAGGGAAGGAAATCTACCATCCTTACCCAGCCAGGCCTGCATGTGATTCTAGAGCCACAGCAATTTGGTTGGCTTTCAATTGCTGTGAGCAGCTAGGGATGGGCAATAAATCTGTTCAGCCAGTGATGGCCATGTCCTACGGATGAATCTGGAATGCGCTGCCTGGGAAGGTGATGGAGGCTGGAAGCCTTACAATCTTTAAAAAATATTTGGATGAGCACTTGAAATTTTATAATATTCAAAGATATGGGACAAGTGCAGGAAAATGGTGTTTAGCATGCCTTTAGTGGTAAGACTCAATGGCCTTTTCTACTCTGTATGATTCAATGGGTGGAATTTTATGGCCTCGCTTGTCTCAAAACCTTAAAATCCCACTTGAGGTAAATGTATCTTTCCATATTCCATCCCTCTCCTGCTCTGATTCTCGTGGTGGAGAGGGTGATAAAATTTCAACCTATGACTCTATCTGCAAACCTCTATTTGTAAACACTTTCACAGCAGCTTCCTAGTGAACTGTACTGTAACGGTGCTGCACTAAGCCCATGACCTGAAATTCCCTCCATAATCCTTTCTGCCCTGCTACCTCTCCATCCTTTAAGATATTCATCAAAATATTCCCTGTTTGACTCAGAATTTGGTCACCTGTCCTTGCGTGATTGCACCTTTGGCAGCACTCCTATGAACTTCCTTCATCATTATCATGCCAAAAGTTCTGACCGTTTTTTGAATGTAGATACATTTATGCCACCATTCTGTGAGACAGACAGGTAACAGTGATGATTATTTTTTGATTAATAGGATGAGAGTTCAAAATGAAAAGAAAACTTTTTCGGTTTCTTAAAGAAAAACTTTTTGCTACAGTATTGTTTGCACTTCAGCTCCATGTCCCTGACCTACGGGCACTTGGTGCAGAAAGGAGCAGCAAAGGAGAAGGCCTAACTTCTGTGCCAAACTCGCCATAGGTCCAGGCAGCGGGTGACCGAGAGAGTTGTTTAACCCGACTGGCCATTCCTCTATTGTGGCTGCGTTTGCAGCTCTCTCCCTGGGCATTCTGTGCTCAGTGGGGACTGGGGTTCCTTGTCGATTCTCTTAATCACGATTCAATTTAACGTTTCCGTTTCATTTATGATTTGCTTTCTGTTTAGATAATATTCCTTTAAGGGGTTGCCTCTTTAATTTGTCTCTCAGTTTATTTGACTTAGTTTAACTGCTTATTAGATTTACCCAAAACAGGAATGTTATCCACTCCACTTGTCCTAAATCCTTGCATTTCCGGTTATAGTTCATTCATTTATTAGTCACAAGTAGGCTTACATTCAACTGCAATGATGTTACTATGAAAATCCTCGAGTTGCTGCATTCCGGTGCCTGTTCAGGGAGAATTTATCATGGCCAATCCAGCTAACCAGCACATCTTGGGGGGCCAAAAGGGCCTGTTCCTGTTCTCTGACCTTTGGACTGTGGAAGGAAACCAGAGCACCTGGTGGAAACCCACACCAACATGGGGAGAATGTGCAAACTCCACGCAGTGTTGTGCAATGTGATCACTAACATCCTGTTGAACAGCCAGACAGGACTTAACATTTTTGTGCTGACGGAGTGCACCTCTGATATGTGCTCACTGTTAATTATAAAAATCCTTCCCTCGGCAACTGAAGAGGTTAAGAGCTTCTCTTTAATAGTCCCAGAATTGTTATGCCATTCACGCAGATGTATGTCACAGCTGTGAGTACACTCAATGCATCCATTCAGAGAGATATGCAGTCCTTTCCAAATTGGGCGACCCCACCAGAGAATGGTCTAATGCCCTTATTGCTGAAGTTATTTTTAGTGGGTTAGCAATGTCCTCCCTCATTCACATTATCTGTTGTTGTAGTGCAATGGAAAATACTGAACATGTCAACGTTACAGATTAAGATTAGAATTCACAATCTCTTTCCACTCTGTCACCCTTGTAATTCTTCTTCTGAAAGTAATTTTCTTCTCTTATCAATGCAGCCTTCTTTTTGTAGTAAAAAATGTTTTCAGTGGGTATAATAGTGTAGTGTTTATTTTACTAAGCTAGTAGTCCAGCGGATGTGCTCTAATGAAGGTTTTTAAAATTATAAAAGGTTTTGATAGGGTAGACATAGAGGAATGTTTCCACTTTTTGGAAGCCCATAACTAGGGGTCATAAATATAAGATTTTATTACCCAGAGAGACGTGACAATGTGGAACTTGCAACCAGATGGAGTAGTTTTCCATAAAATCTATAGAATCGTTATGGTGCAGAAAGAGGACGTTTGGTCCATCAAATCTGCGACGACTATCCAAACAAGCATTCTACATAAGATCCCATCTCCACTGTAACCCCACACATTTACCATGGTTAGTTCATCTAACCTGAACATCTTTGGACTGTGCGAAGAAATGGGAGAACCTGGAGGAAACCCACGCAAACACAGGGAGAATGTGCAAATTCCACATAATCACCCAAGGCCAGAATCGAACTGGAGACTTTGGCACTGTGCTAACAACTGTGCTAATCATTTGGTGAATAGCATGAATATACTTCATGGAAAGCTGGATAAACACAGGAAGAAGAGGACGGCTGTGGTGGTGCAGTTTGATGAAGTGGAATGGGAGTTACTAGTTTGGAACATTAACACCTTATAGACCAATGGAGTTAAAGGTCTGTTTTATGCTGTTAAGTTTTAAGAATTAACTTAATTTATTTTTCTCTTGAATACAGAAAGCTGAGGGATGACATTATGGAGCTTTTGAAATTATGAAATGCTTGGTATAATTATATGGAGCGAATGTTTCCTTATGGGAAAGAGTATAACTGGAGGTCCTGAATATAAGACAGTCACTAATCAATTCAGTGGGGAATTCAAAAGCAATTTCATTGCTCAAAGCATGGTGAGAATGTGGAACTTGCTACCACAGGGGGCAGTGGAGGCAAGTTTATTGACGCAAGGGGAAACTAGATAGGCAGATGAGGGAGAAGAGAATGGATGTAGAAAGATGGGCGGAGGCTGTAGGGAAGCACAAAGTCCAGAATGGACAGATTGGAATGAATAGCCTGATTCTGACCAGGTTTGCCAGACTCTTAACATTGGCATGCCCCTAGGACCAGGCGTGAACCACTGCAGAAGCTTCCCCATGCACCAGCAATGATGAAGTGAACTGCAAGTTCTGTGGATTTCTATGTCATGGGAGGACTCACAGCAGATGAAGTTGTTACTTACAGCTTGGACATGCTGGAACAACAAAGTGTCTACCATTAATTAGACTCATACTCTAACAGGAAACAGCCCTTTTACAGAGTAGAAGAATGATAAATCAGTAAAGTTTTAGGCCTGTGTTTGGTTCTTCCCATGAAAAAAAGAATGAACAGTTCATTGGCAATGTGTCATGTGAAAAATGGAGTGGTATTCGTGGCCGGGCCGAAAATAGCTCTGTTGCTGGGACAGTGCCGGAGTTACCTCCATATACGTCTGATAGCAATGCCTTGGCTCCTGAAAAGAAGTAAACAGGTTCTGCATCTATGCTGGCCTCCGTTCTTTTCTTAGCCTCTGATGCACTGACATTGCAATTTTTCATGGAAGGATCTAGCAATACGACTGCTGCAAAGGACATGTCGTACTTGGCCAATGACTGCTGTTTTGCTGTGTATTAGGAATTTAAAGTGTCTTGTTTATGATGGGGATTACCTTCAGAGAAAACCTTACCCAACTGAATCTCAAAGGGGTTGTCGTCTGTGGAAAACTTGGGCCTCCTCCCCCGTATGGTTTATGTCTCTGACTATTGCCCACTCCTGGCAACTATCCAACAATTGTCAGGATAAGGTAGAAATAATCCTTGTGCGTTTAATTTTTTGTGCAGCTGAAACTGAAGTGTTTGCTCTCCTTCGATTGTTCAACTGGTAGAGTAGGGGACTGTGGATGATTAAAATTGAAGTCCTTAGATCGCTGATGAAATTCCATTCGAAGGGAGTGCCATTCCTACTTTGGGTGGCACAGTGGCACCGCTGCCTCTCACCGCCAGGAACCCAGGTTCAATTCCAGCCTTGGGTCACTGACTGTGTGGAATCTGCATGTTCTCCTCATGTCTGCATGGGTTTTCTCCGGGTGCTCTGGTTTCCTCCTACAGTCTGAAAGATGAGCTGGTTAGATGTATTGGCCATGCTGAATTGACCCTTAGTGTCTAATGATATATAGGTTAGGGGGATTAGTGGGGTAAATTTGTGTGATTACAGAGATGGGCTTGAGTAAGATGCTCTGTCAGAAAGCTGGTAAAGACTCGATGGGCTGAATTGGCGTCCTTCTGCACTTTAGGGATTCTATGAACTATCCGTCAGCATCTGGCTTCACCTGGTCACACCAAGCAAAGTTTCTTCCTGCAAACAAATCCAGTTACTGTTTCATCATTCATTGGGAGGCAGAACCTCAGGGTTGTCTAATATCACCACCTAATTCTTTCCCTCCCTGTCCCCACTCCTGAATGCACACTCACAGAGCTTGATGACTGTTGTCTTCTTGAACCCTACTGTATGTAAATACTTGGCGAGTTAAATAAATGACGTAGCGCACTACTCCACACAACAAATCATTCTTTTGCGGAGAGGACCCCCTACAAATACCGGCAAAATAGGAGAGATTTGTGTAAATATTGGCATATTTCTGAGGGCCCCATGCAAACAGTGGCACCTTCCCAGAGATCTCCTCTAAATATTGAATCACCCGCATTGTTGTTTTACTTGTGCAGGAGGCTACGCTATTTTATGATAGCAATACAGTGTAATAAAGTGTCGAAGAAATAAGAATGACCTTACATTTGTATAGTGTCATATCACTGAATAATATTCAGCACAGAAACGGGCCATTCACCCCACAGTTCTGTGCCAGTGTTTGTTCACATCAGCCCACCCCATCACCTTATCTTCTGTTCCTTTCTCCTTCAACTTCTTATCCAGTTTCCCCTAAATGCATCTATGCTATTTGGCTTCAACTAAACCCTGTGGTGGCAAAAATGGTTCCAGGGATGAGAAATTTCACTTATGAGGATAGGTTGGAGAGGAGAAGGTTAAGAACTATTTGATTGAAATGCTCATCATAATGAGGGAGCTGGACAGAGGAGACAGGGAGAAACTATCCCCTGTCTTAAAAGGATTGAGAAAGAGAGGGCACAGATTTCAAATGATTTTCAAAATGAGCAAATGTGATATGAGAAAATTTTTTTCCACACAGCGAGTAGTTTGAGTCTGCAATGTACTACCTGGAAGTGTGGTGGAAGCATCAGATGATTACTTGAATAGAAACAGTGTGAAGGGGTATGGGAAAAAGGCAGGAGAATGGCACTAAGTCATGATGCTTATTTGGAGAACTGGTGTAGTTATAATGAACCAAATGGTCTCCTTCTGCATTGTAACGATTCTGTGAATTTCTGCATTATTACCACTTTCTGGATTAAGTTTCTTCTGAATGTCCCATTGTTGAAATAACTCAAACCCTTCACAGGAGTATTTAACTTTTGTATTTGGTGACCATTTGTTACGGATCAAGAGCTCTACTTTCCATTCTACCAGAGCCATCGGAAAATACTCTCTAATGGTCTGACAATAACCTTTTCTTCAACGTGGGGCAGAAAAGAATGTTCTCAGTCCCTTTATTCAATTAACAAGTCGATATGTGGAAAGACATAAAATGCAAGAAGCTTAATTTGAAGTGAAGGAAAGTGTAGGGAGCAGATTTGCGTCCTCATTGGAAAGACAACATAGTGGCTGTAAAAGAAGATTGATTTTTAATAACACCATCCTTGTGCTCAGGGGCTGGGAAAACTAGATTCATTGAAAGAGTTTCTGATCTTTAACTCAAAACAACTGCAAGGAAATTGAGCACTAAGGATAGGGCTAATTGGAACAGCCAGCCTGGATTTGTCAAGGTGCTCAGCTAATGAATTAAATTTTTTGAGGAAGTTTCAGCCTTATTTGATGATGGGATTGCAGTAAATATTGTACATTTGAACTTTGATAAAGTGTCAATTTGGCTCATTTGGGTCAGCAACAAGTCAAAACGTTACCTGGCAGGGCGTGAAGCTACAATGGTGCAAGTGACGAGGCTAGCCCATTGCACTTGCACATGCCTGCCTTGGGGGAGTTTGCCCAGGTTAAGGTGTAGTAAAGGATTAGGGTAATCGATGACATCAAACTGGGACATTACTTTGTGCAATTTTTCAAAGCCATCATGACCTTTTGGCTGAGGTGAAGAATGGGGTGCAATGCCTCATCTTGTCAGCCTGGATCTTATTTATTCCTCTTGTGGGGTCCATGAATAGGATTCAATTTGAATCTCTTTTTGGATGGAATGAAAAGAAGTGATTCATCCAGGATGAGGTTGGTTAGCCCCATTTCACTTTGCTGTGCTGATCCCTGTGATGTCCCCAAAGGCGGAATACTCAACTACAAAAAAAAGTCCCATCCAGGTTGCTCTCTGTTCAAAGTGCTGTCTTTCATATGACATATTAAACTGAGAGTCCATCTGCCCACTTTGATAGGCATAACAGATTCCAATCTTTTGATGAACAGAAGAGTTTTTTTTCACAGTATTTCTGGTAAATTTTCATCCTTCAACCAATATCCAAAAGCATTATCTGATTGTAACCACCTTACTTCTTGTATGATCTTGAGTACAAATTAGCTCCTCTGTTTCCCAATGTACAACTTGTGATTATGCTTCAAAAGTAATTCAGTGGTTGTAAAGCGCTTTGTGACAGTCTTGAAAGGTGCCATAGAAACTGAAATTCTCTTTAAAGGAAATGTGTTCAGGCAAATAGCACAATTTTAAATTTTATTATGAGGGTGGCACCGCTGTCTCTCAGCACCAGGAACCTGGGTTCAATTCTGGCCTCGGGTCACTGTCTGTGCAGAGTCTGCATGTTCTTCCCATGTCTGCATGGATTTTCTCCAGGTGCTCCGGTTTCCTCCCACAGTCCGAAAGACATGCTGGTTCGGTGTGTTGACCATCTAAATTCTCCCTCAGATATACCCAAACAGGTGCTGGAGTTTGTTTGATTTGATTTATTATTATCACATGTATTAACATACAGTGAAAAGTATTGTTTTTTCTGCGCTATACAGACAAAACATACCATTCATAGAGAAGGAAATGAAAGAGTTCAGAGTGTACTGTCATAGCTAGGGTGCAGAGAAATATCAACTTAATGCAAGGTAAATCCATTCAAAAGTCTGACAGCAGCAGGAAAGAAACTGTTCTTAAGTTGATTGGTATGTGACCTCAGATTTTTGTATCTTTTCCCAAAGGAAAAAGCTGGAAGAGAGAATGTCCAGGATGTGTGAGGTCCTTAGTTATGCTGGCTGCTTTGCTGAGACAGAGGACAGCGTAGACAGAGTCAATGGTTGGGAGGCTGGTTTGCATGATGGATTGGGCTACATTCATGACCTTTTATAGTTCTTTGTGGTCTTGAGCAGGGCAGGAGCCATATCAAGCTGTGATACAGCTAGAAAGAATGCTTTCTATGGTGTGTTTGTAAAAGTTGGTGAGAGTCATAGTTGACATGCCAAACTTCCTTAGTCTTCTGAGAAAGTAGAGGCGTTGGTGGACTTTATTAACTATAGTGTCAGCATACTGTGGTGACTCAGGAATTTTCACAGTAATATCATTGCAGTGATAATGTGAAGCCAATTTGTGATACGAATAAATAAACTTTAAAAAGAGAAGTTGGACTGAAGTGGTAGTATTTTGGTGCAGAAATCTTGATTGGGTTGAGTTCTGTGTATTCTGATCCTTGACCAGTGGGTTGAGGTGGGTAACCTGACAAACTTCATGGTCTCAGTATCTATAAAAGACCAGCAACATGCTGATCATTATTCCTTCACTCACCTTTCTCCATTTTGTTTGCAGAACATTTGCTTCATCATCAGCCAGCTGCGTGAAATCACGGGGATTCACGACAATCAACTGCTGCACAAAGCACTCCAGGTCAGTTACCGCTGATTAGTGTATCTAAATGTAAGCTGCATTGTATGGTAGGTCAGGATGAGCAAGACTCTTTGACTGATCTTAGCCCATCCAGCCTGAAAGATACCTCGTCCTCAACAAACCCACCATCTAACCGCATCTGATTGGATGTCTGGGTTATGCTTCTGCTGCCCAATGTGTCAGTCATTGTGATGAAACAATCTGGATGGCACAGTGGTTCGCATTGCTGCCTCGGAGTGCCAGGGACCTGGGTTCGTCACTGGGTTCCCAGCTTGCGTCACTGTCTGTGCTGAGTCTCCATGTTTTCTCCGTGTCTGCGTGGGTTTCCTCCGGGTGCTCTGTTTTCTTCCCACAGTTCAAAGGACGTGCTGTTAAGTGCATCAGCCATTCTAAAATTTTACCTCCGTGTACTCAAACAGGCACCGGAGTGTGGTGACTAGGGGACTTTTTGCAGTAATTTCATTGCGGTGTTTATGTAAGTCTACTTGTGACACTAATAAATAATCTTCAAAAATTTTAAAGGTATGAAGTGAGAAGGTTAACTGAAATTACAGTGTTTGGTTACTGAAATCATGAGATGAAATTACAGCATCTGTTTTAATTCTATGCTTTAAATTCCTCTGTCAGCCATTCAGGTTGGCAACTTTGCGAATTGCACGAACTTAGTATCTATAGAGCATCAGGAACAATTAACCTTTCTCTCATCATACTTTAATTCAAATATATAAGAGAATGTCTTGATTAATAAAGTACAATTCAACTTTGTTTACTTGTTAGAACAGCTCCTTATCAAAATTGCCACTAGTAATAATGGTGGCAATGGATCATGGAATCATAGAATCCCTACAGCGCAGAAAGAGGCTATTTGGCCCATTGAGTCTGCACTGACAATAATCCCACCTAGGCCCTTTCTCTGTATCCCCACGTATTTACTCTGCTAATCCCCCTGACACTAAAAGTCTATTTAGTATGGCCAATCCACCTAATTCATACGTGTTTGCAGTGTGGGAGGAAACCGGAGGAAACTCACGCAGACACGGGGAAATGTGCAAACTCCACGCACACATACTCAAGGTCATCATTGAACTCAGGTCTCTGGCGCTGTGAGGCAGCAGTGCCACCATGTTGCCCAATGCAGAATTTAAAAAAAAATTCTTTGGATACAGTTGAAATAATTCTTTATATTATATACAGTTATAATGGTGCAGAAGAAAGCCATTCAGCCAATTGACTTCATTCCAGCACTCTCTAGAGAATCGAGCCAGTCCCATTTCCTCACTCTGTTCCTGCAGAGGCATGCAAATTTATTTCCCACAAGTGTCCATCCAATTTCTTTATGAAATTGTTCATTATCTACACTTCCATCACTCTCATGGGGCAGCAAGTTTCAGATTGTTGTTTCAGATTGCTGGTGTTACGATCCCCAGTTGGTATTAATACTAGACAAGGATGAAACTTTATGGTTCCTAACTTTTTTTGAAACCATGGAGGAGAACTACTGAGCAAATTCACAGGAATCAGCTGATAAACTTTTAGCACATGGAATAAATTATTTGTTAAACAAGAAAAGTGAACACTTCAAACCAAACAAAAGGGCTGGAAAGATACAAATATGAGAAGACAATTCAAATTCATGCTGTTCCTTTATCCCAGCTATATCTTTACGTACAGGCAAACCAATAAAGAATTACCTCTAGTTTGATACAAAGACGTCAAGCTTGTTACTGACAGAGCTGGTTTTCTTCTGGTGAATTCCTGAGAATTCACTCGATGCTTTTCACCCAATACCTTCATCTCTCTGGGACATCCAAAAACTGTACCCTAAATTCTCAGTTTCTACAACTGCAGAGCAAACAGGTGAGTTTCCTAAACTCAATTTTCCAGCAGAATCTCTGCTAAACCTATCACTTTAATGAGTTCTGCAACTGGTTATTCAGTCAACTATTCCCAATAGCTTTGAAGCCTTTCTTATTAGTGAGTTTAGAATTCCTGTCACCTCTCTCTGACACGCACTGAATTCTTCTGTCTTTTCCCTGAGTCTCTGGACTAATGTTACTGGGTGACAGTGAAGTTTTTTTCTACTTTCTGTTTTCCTCTGTAGCCACTAAACTCTCAATTGCTTTTAACCCATCTCTTTAACCTCATGGTTTATAAAATCTGAATGTACAAACAAATCCAAAAGACTCGATCTGTCAGTCATGAGTCCATCCACATTTCTTGGCACTAAGATTCACAAACAAAATTGGACAACTTCAAAATTATGAGCAGCATAGTGATACAGTGGTTACCACAGCTGCCTCAAAGCCTCGGAACTGGGTTTAATTC